>CM060900.1:286996783-287229283 GCA_030762935.1 Hymenopus coronatus
TCATAATTGTGGGCTTCCTAACAACTTTGACATGGATCTTGGCTTCTATCTTCTCAAATGTGGTGTGATTCATTCCCTTATTTGTCTTTGCCTGTTGGCCCAGTGACTTCCATTGTGGCATCTCTCAGCTTCTTTTTTTTCTTTGCCTGCTGGTCTAGCCATTTTTATAGCTGATCTAGATGCTCTTCAATCTCTTTAATTCTGCCTACTGTGTCACATTTGAGTTCTTTAACTCCTAAATAATTTTATCCATTAGGTCTTTACCAAATTTTAGAGCTAAAAACTGAGTTTGGATTTCATTTTATTCCATTTGTTAATTTGTTAATTTCTCCTATCACCATCATTCCAGTTCTCATTTCCATCTTCATCTTCTGAAACATGGATTCCATTTTCTTCATTCCAGATTCCATGCTCTTTATTTCACTTAATAACTGTTGAAGTATTTCCTCTGTCATGGCCTTTAAATGCTAATTCTGAAGGCAGTCTGACTTAGTCCAGTTTTCACTGTCACTTCACCTTTCTTTTCTTTGTGTGGTGGTGTAATAAATCACACATTAAGCAGTCTCTTTTCCCTTCCACTTCAATCACCTGAATGTCAAACACAGGACTCCTCTTCCTGTCAGTTTTGTCAAAAACAGGATTTCTCTTCTATTGTTTGCTATTGCACACATAGTAGTAGCATACACTGTTTGCCACAGCAATGAACATTTCACTCAATCACTTGCTCACTTATATAGCTGCAGAGCTTTCTGGAAAGTTTGTGTTAGAGAGTAGGGGAACGTCCAAAAATATCTCTTTCATCTCCATAATTGCGCTTCTGGAATTTGCATTGACAGGGAGTGCTTCCCTCTCCTCTTTAACCAATGAACTGGCTAGAATTGAAGACCAGCCCTGGCAACTGCTTCACTGTATTGCCATTTAGCATTATTACAACTACTATTCCAAGTGATAATTGGGAATAGACTGTGTAAAAGTAGTTATGTTCCAGAAACTTCACCAAAATTGGATGGAAAGCGTGTTTAGTTAACAAATTGTCAGATTTAATGGATTCTTGCAGGGTTTATTCACAATGTACAATATGGTGACTGCCTTGCTGGAATGTAAATGCTGCATGTGTTTGCGACGGTTCTCAAGTTTGCAGAAGCCTTAATATATGTGGCAGCAGAGCTGGAGACCTTGGAATGCAAAAAACTCAAGAAGAGCAATGCCAATAACTGAAAGCTTTTGAATGCGACATATTGCTGCAATAGAGACATGCCAGAAGCTTCTGCTTCCAGTAGCTTCCAATAACTTCTGTTGATGTTATTCACAGCCATATAAGGAAAAGTTGCAAGCCAAGTTAGTCTTGAGTCAGTCTTTAACTGGAGTGTTAGTATGCAGTGGCTTGAGAGAGCTGTCAACAGTCTACGCATCAAAATGTTGAGTAAATTGTTGTGCAGTAGTGATTTAAAGATTAGTTTTAACCAGTTTTGAAGCAAATAAAGACACCTGTTACCATATTTCATGCTGTAATATGGTACTGAACATTTCAGATTTAAACTGGTCCAAAGAAAATGCAGAACCTAATGAAAAATAATTTGTGCAGTAGAAACAAAAAGAATATTAATGTTTTTAGAAGAAAACCAGGTTGTGATTTTCACACACTACAGCTCATTCTATATGTTCCTTCCTTCCCTCCTCCCTTCCTTTCCCTCCATCCCTCCCTTTCCCCCTGCCTTTCTTTATTTCTTTAAAATATTATTAGTATTAATTTATCATCTCCATTTGTTCTTTTTAAGTATTTCATTGGTATAGTCTCCTTTAACTTGTACAGTCATATCAGGGGTTTTAACTTTTGAAAAAAATCATTGACTGTAAGCTATTAACATTGGATTATTGTTTCTATCTTCAGACACAAGCACATTCACTTTCACATTTTCATGGGTTCATACACGGCCAAACTGGTAGTTCTTAAATGATGCTTAAAAGCAACAACCCCATGTCAGTAGAATTACTGGCATTCTAAAGGAACTCCTGCAGAACAAAATTCCATCACACTGCCAGTACTGATATACTCCTGGCAATTGACATTGTCATAAACAAACAAATCATTTAAATCTCACATTTATTATGCATCCAAACTCTGAGGGGGATAGGAAATGATCCTGGTTAAAAAAAAATTCTCCACCCCAGCTGGGAATCAAACCTGAAACTTGAGAATTCAGCTTGCTGACTACTCAACTACAGAGCAAGTTTTCATAAACATGTTTCTAACTCAGCTTTTCACTGTACTATACAGTCCTGTACTTATCATTCCAGATTAAGGTTTATTGAGGAAAAATAGCTTCTTGACTAAGACACCATAGTTGTAGTTTAAGACTGCATTCAGATAGCAATAACTGCATGGCTAGAACTTTACCATTTGTTTGTTTCTCATGTAAAAAGAGCAAATGAATCAGGAGGAATTGGTACCAGCAATTTCTCAAAGTGACAGTGCATTATTTCTCTTTCAGGAATTAAAGCCCAAACCATAAGCTCAGACATCAATAAAAGAAAAATAAAGAAAAACAATTAAAAGAACTAATGGTCTCATTCTTTAAATGGGAAAATATAATGCACCTGGATCACCATAGAGCTCAGATTTAAGAAGTGCATTTTCCACATGCTTATCAAGTGCTGCCTTTCCCATGCCATACTGATATCCCTTCTCATATTGTGAAACGGTTTTGCCTTCTTGTTGATGACCCATATCTTCTTTCTGATACTGCATATGTTGACTGCTAGAATGATGGGAGTTGTGGGGAGAAGGTTTAATCATTTCTACTCCTTGAACATGTTGCTGATGAATTGTTTTTGTTCTTGATGTAAGAGGGACTGCAGTTGGTAGTTCCTCCCGCTTTCCACCAGCTGAAACATACAAATAAATTTGAAACTTATTGGAACAGTTTATGACACTTATTTTACAACTGATTAAGTATAATTAAGAACAGAGAGGTTAACTCTTTCTATGCAAAATCAAACACAATCAAAAACAAGTAAATCGGTAACACTTGAATAAGCAATCAACTTGTAATTTTTTGTTTCCATAGATGATGTGTGCAAATACAAGGAAAATGTGTTCTAGAAGTGGCAAGCATAGCAAGCAAGTGCATTTTATATTTTATTGAACAGGCAGTTTGTCAGGTAGATATCAAATACCTCCATATTAACATAGGAGGACTAGCATGTGAGGAGTACCTGAAAGGACTGATGCAAATTTTTACCTCTCTAATAAGCTATTATAACCAAATTTTATTTTTAATTATTTGATAACTGTTCCATTTTCAATTAAAAATTAATTAACACAGATGAATAAATGAACATTAACAGCATGCCAATCAGAACTGTAGAAATAAATGAAACTATAAAGGTATAGTCTGTTACTTTCTTAGGATAGATTCTATTATTCATTAAATGTACTTTGAGCATTACACTTTTGCCACTTTTGCCACTTTTGCACATTTACCTCAAACAGGCTCCTGACTAACTGTACACAAATTTTCAAAAATTTTTGTTTCCCTTACAGTCTCAAATTGTGCACACCTTACACAGGAAGCCATGTCAAATTACCAATTTTCTTCATCTCTGAGGGTTATTTATTGTATCCTTTTTCCACATATAAATCTCAAGGTTCCATGGCCAACTAGGAATCAAACTTCTACAATGCACTTTTCTTCTGATTATCAGTCTTTACAGAATTCATGCATTTATTGTGACCAGGTCCAGAATATCATAAAATACGTGAATTGGCTATCTCCAAATTCCATATTTCACTGTGCGCAGAAGTGCCATTTTGTCAAGTATGTCTACTCCACAGTTAACATTAAAAAACTCACACTGAGTCTAATTTTTGTTACAGCAGGATTCACTTTAATACCTTGTGGCAACTATCATCATGCTTTTGGTACTTTGCACTGACACCATCAATGTTCCATCTATAGTATTTTCTTATAACAAACCTTTGCATATTGCTGATGTATACTTTTTCAGCTGCAACTGGTATCTGTCATGTTGGACAATACACAGTTCTCACCATGATAGAATTATCTTTCTCCTTTTCATCAATCTCTTTAAGTATAAAGAAGTGGCCCATTGTTAAGCTCAGATTTTTCCTGAGAATAGAGACGAACTAAATTCTGTCCCTAAGTTTCATTGGCAGAACTCATCTTGTCAATTTGATTACCTATGTGGAAAACGAATACTGAGATTCCAAATCTTCTCGGGCTTCTAGCCAGGTAAAAACTTGGCTTGACACCAACGTTTCGAAGAAGTGCATCTTCCTCGTCTTCAGGGTGAACAGTTCTGTGAACACGATAACTCAAAAACCAAAAGTCGGTAAAATACCAAACTTGGTATTTAAGTTTAGTATCTTCCAGGGATGCAACACGAAGATTTTGAGAAAAATCCCCCCACCCCCAACTACCCTTTACGTGGAACTTTTTTTGAAAATTTTGATTTTCTCAAAAATGGCTCTAACGATTTTGATTAAAATTTCGTATATTAAACATATTTACCTGACAAATAAAATGTTTATCTTGAATTTTCTGGGTATAGCCTCTGAAGAGTAGTTTATTCTGAATGAATTTTACTAAATTTTGAATAACTGCTAAACCGTAAGAGATGGACAAAAACTTACTACACAAAAAATGTAGAGCACATTAAAACACACAATTTATGTTATATACATTTTTTTTGTGGAGTTCGTCGTTTTTGTGACATTCCTTATTTTTGGTTTCTGCTATGAAAAACGTATACTTTTCTCATACAGGAACTTGTCAACTCCTATCCATATAGACAAAGGAACTTCATTGACATAGCAACCAGCTTTTGACTATCACTTTAACCTACAGTTGTCCCTTATTTCGCTTCTACTTACAAGGAAGCGAGTAATTAGACTATTTCTGCTATTCTTTTCTGATTAGCAGAAAGTAAATAAAAGTATAAGCTTTTTAAGAATAATTTGTTGCAGGGATATGGAGAAAGTCATGTGAATGGTACACATCAGATTTTTTATTCTACATTTATCAGGATAATTGGTAATGCATATAAAATTGATTCATATATAATTAGCCTGACTGAAAGTATGCAACACAGCTTTTCTAGGTGGATTTCTGATTTTCAGGAAGCAGAAAGTTTGTCAATAGCCAAATATTGCTTATACATAGGTTTGATTTGAATTTTAGATATCTAATTATTTTTAAAACCTGTCTTTCACCATTGTTTCAATGGTCTATCTCCAGTAAGTGGTTTAAAGATTTGCACTATGGTTTTGTCCCTACTGTTGGCATATTGTTGATAAGAATTTTCATCCTCTTTGCAATCATTATCCCTACCACTACTGCCCAAAGTCATTGCTTTATTATTCAGTTGGTTCAAGTTGACAGAGAGAGAGAGAGAGAACCTCTCACAAAGAGATGGTTTTCCAGGAAAAACATACCCTTTCTTGTTATCAGTTCTTTTCCCTTATAAGTTAATTATCAGTACTTCTTTTTATTATTTTTTCTTATAGTACTTAATTCCTGCTTTTACTATATATGTGCCACAGGTAATGAACTAATGATACATGAAATGAAGGTGGAGCACCAGTAGAGCATGATGGCAGGGGAAATCGGAGAACCCAGAGAAAACCTGCCTCTGTGCCATTTTGTTCACCACAAATTCTGCATATGGTTGCCTGGGATCGAACCCAGGCTGCCTTGGTGAGAGCCGAGTGATTTTGGTAATTGCTGGGCTGTTATCAGTGATGGTGTGTTTGCAAGGGATAGTGTGTTTCTTGCAAGAAAAAGGATAATGAAACCTCTCTGTTGGTGTATGTTTCAAAATAATCATATTAGGATTGAAATAATGCTATGGTGTGTTTTTATTTGCACTGTATTTGTAGTTTCAATAGTGTGTGTAATGTTTTCAGCTGGTGTTGGTAAATGTAGCAAACCTCTGCAGCCACTTACAAAGAAAATTGTTTGCACTCTACTTATATTTTTGCTGAAGAAATTGAGGCATAAGACACTGGAAATTCTATTATACCCATCTGTTATATCATTGAAAAAACTGCTGTATGAGGGTCACTAGATAATTATTGTGACAGCAAATAATGAATATTCACAGAAACATTTTGTTTATCCCAGTTTCTCAAAGTATTCTCCCTGGCACTCCATGCAGATTCCATCCTCTGGAATCACTTCTGGAGGCATATACACCACTCAGTTTCTGACACTGCAGTCAACTCCTCTTGTATGCTGCAACAGCTTCTTCAAAGTTAGAAAATCAGTGACCTCAAAATGACCTTCACTGTAGGGAACAGGACGAAATCACATGGTGCCAGATCAGGACTATAGCATGGATGAGTCGATAGTTTTGCCTCAGTTCCTTGCCGAAGCTCCATTGTTACATTTGCAGTGTGAGCTGATGTATTGTCATAATGCAACAAAATGTCCCTTAGTCCTGACTTTGGACACTTTTCTTGGATTTTTTAGATACTTTCACAAGGCAAACTTTTGTGTACCTTTTACAGTAACAGGTTCCTGATTTTTGAGCACAACTGCTGCCAGGTGACCATTTGTGGAGAACCAACCATTTTCTTTTTGGCACTCCTGGCTCTCTTGAACTTGATAGGTGATTCTTCATCTGGGAACACCCAAATTCAGGATTGATGTTCTGTTTCTGGGTCAAACTGATGTGTCTATGTTTTGTCACCTGAAACAGTTTCTGAGACACAGCTAGATTTTCCACGCTTAAATCTTTGCAGTATTTTTTGACACTATTCCACCCTATGGAGTTATTGTGCATCAGGTAAATTATGGGGCACTATCTTGAATAAATTTTGTTTACATGAAGGTGTTTATGAAGGATGGTTGAAACACTCTGCAAACAGCTGATGCCAGCTACTCAATATTGTTGTAGGTTAGTCTTGGATCTTCCCTAAGCATTGTTAAAACAGGGGAGATGATTTTTCTTACAAGGGAGGGTACCCATTGTTGTCGCTGTTACAGCCACAGCCATAAGAAAAGTAATAAATTCTTTATATAAGGAACATTTAAATTATATTAGGGATTCTTTAATTCAGGCCAGGGCAACTTTTGGTGACGTGTAAGCTGCTTTCGTGATATAAAAGCAAAGTGATCTATTTTTTAAAATTTTAACATTGTTAGGATGAGAGGGGTCTATTATTAAAAAAAATTGTTATTTTAGGTAGAGAAAACAGTTTAAGTTATTATAGTATTAAAGCGTAAAAAAACATAAATTTACAGTAGCATTTTGAAAATTAATATAAGGTCTGTGTCTGCATTTTGTTGACTAAAATCTGAAAATCAGGTGAATTATTCATAACAGCAAATCTCAGTGAATGACCCAAATGTTTGTCTGACAGACTTGCCTATTGAGAAGTTTTGAATATGTTGAAATATGAAGAAGCTGATTCACACTGATAAGTAGAACCAAAACAATCATTTCACTATTTCTTTTTAAGCTGAGGTACTTTTCCCTGCAACCAATTTCCACCATGATGAATATTCTTGATCTGCTTTTATCAAATATCATCTTGCAAGTTAATGATTTCATTTTATTGTCCTAGTTTGCCTATTTCAAGAATTAAACACCAGCACTTGTCTTTCACCATCACAGAAATATACTTATGTTACCAAGTTGCTTACATGAGCACGAAGAAGTCAAGACGTGTGAGGTGAGCCCTTATTAAAGTGGAAAGATGGGTTTGTATAGAGCATGCACCAGACTGTATAACAGAACAAAAATAAGGAATCTGAATAGAAATAAAGAATAATGCATTACAGACACAAAGTTGGAATGCATTAGTGCTGGCAGTCCTGCTAGTAATCAGAGGTGTAGAACCCAATCCAGGACTGGGAAGGGATGAAGTAATGGCAATGTTGATAGGCAAAGCAGACAATGTAAAACATATTAAAGAAAGAGAGAGGAGTATGGAAGAAAAATGGGAAAGATTGTGGAAGAAACAAAAGGAAGCATAAATCAGATGGAACAAGAAACAAGAAAATGAATTAGGAAAATGCAAAAATAGAATAATCCAATTGGAGGAATCAGTGCACACCTATAGGAAGCTGAATATAGTGATTTTTAGATTAGAAGAACAAAAAGAATGAAAGACATGGGAAGAAGTGACAGAAATGATAGAAAGGAAACTGAGCATTAAACGCACATGCTGGGAAATTACACACTGCTTTAGAATAAGATGGTGGGGATGAAAATCAAGACCAATTCTGGTTAAATTAGCGACTACAAATTTTAAATGGACAATATTAAGCAATACAAGAATCCTGAAAGGAACAAAGAGATTTATTGAGAATTACGATGGTAAAAAAGAGTGAGAAATATGTCACAAATTACTAAAATAGATGAATAAAGCCAGAAACGAAGGAAGAAGAGCATATATGTGAGGCATGCAGTTATATGTTGGCAGAATTCCTAGATCTCAGCAGACAGCTGAAAGAATTCAGGTCAATGGAGAAGAAAGGAGCAGAGAAGAGGCACGCGTGCCACAGAGAGAGGAAACAAGCCACGGATCAACCAAGAATGTGGCATCACCAGCAGGGAAGGTCAGCCCACACAAACAGCTGATTGAAAATGCAAGAAGAGATGCATTAGTGATGGCAGTGGGGATTCATGTATGAAAAGATGGAGAAGACATGAATGTAATATCAATGCTGGGAGGAAGCATCCTGAAAATCGAAAACTGGAGACTTGAGACACAATATGAAGGGTTAACCAGGAGAAGAGTAAAGCTGCAACAAATTAAACAAAATAGAACAGATTTGATATAGGATGGGCAAACCCTGGCGGTATTATATTGAAATGTGGAAGGATAATAGACAGAATCACCGAAAGCAAATTAACTCAAGTGTTGAAGTGGGGCAATGTGATTGCAGTGGTGCAAACATGCGTAACTAAAAAGGAAGTGATAAGTATGGAGGTTTATGAATATTTTGGAAATAATGGAGTGAAAAAGAATACGAAAGGTAGGGTAACAGGGGGAATAGGAGTGTTTATTAGAAGGGAGAGAAATTTCAGAGCAAAGGAAATAAAGGGTATAAGTGTAGAGGGAGTGATGTGGGTCATGCTACCAAGTGTGGCAAGAAGGTGCCAAAACTTAGGTTTGGGTGTGGTATATAATCTGCCAGGGATGTCAGACTTTAGTGATGCAAGCTTTTAAAGAAAGTATGTATCAGAAGTACGATACTTTAAATTTCTTGATAATAGGGGGCTCCAATGCAAGGATAGGGGAAGATTAATTACATTTAACTGATTTAGAAGATGACTTAACAAAAGAAAATATTTATATGAAGAAGCATAGAGAAGGAAGAGTACAAAATAGGTAATAAGGGATAAAGTTGATAGAATTTTGTGAAGTTAATAATCTATTAATGTGTAATGGGACAAGAGGATTAGACAAATAAGGAGAGTTCACATCTGTCAATGAAAGGGGAGAAAGTGTAATTGATTATATGTTGTATTCACAGAATTTAGATAATGATCTTGCAGATTTTAAGGTTCTACAAAGGGTATTGAATAGCTACCATTTCCCATTAAGAGCAAGTTCCAAAACAGTAGGAGTAGTAGAACAGGAAGAAGATATAGAAGAAGGTAAAACCATTGAAAATTACAAATAGTGCACACAGGAAAGAGAATTATTTATTCAGAACTTGAACTCAATTAAAGGAAAGAAACATCAAGGTGAGAGTACCCAACTTATTGAGGAAGGAAAACTGAAGAAGCAATGCTGTACCTAGAATGAGAAGTGAAGCTAGCAAGAAAGACAATGAAAATTAGGAATCAAATGGAAAATATAAAAAAGGGATGGCAAGATGGGGATTGCATTCAGCAAGAAACAGGTTAGAGAGAGAGTTTAGAAGATGGAAACAATCAGGAGAACTTGTTGAAAAAGAAAACTTTCTAATAGCAAGGTGGGGCTATAAATGTTTTATAGAGGAGAAAAAGAAAGAGTGGACTGATAAAATTTGGCAAAAGAACTATAATGCAGCAAAACGATATGGGGGTTGGTACAAAAGTATATAAGACTAGGGTATTGCAGGATAAAATTGGTCCTAATAAATGGAAGGAGTATTTTGAGAAACTATTAGGTGGTAATGCAGACAGAAGTACTAGGGGAGTTGCATAATTGTGATGAAACATTAAACCAGGAGATATCGGAGAACAAAATAAGAGAATAGGTTAAAAAAATTAAAAAGTAAGAAAGTTAATGCAATAAATGGAGTACCAGGGAAATTATATGAACATACCAAAAGAAGGGTACTGTTAGGAAAACTGTTCAATGTCCTTCTTGAGGGAGGAAAGTTTCCACAAAATTGGAAATAGGGAGTGATAGTCCAATTTTTAAAGGGAAATGGGAGGTGAATAACCCAAGTAACTACAGACATTAGTTTTTTATCAGTGATAGGTAAAGTATTACAGGTATTAGCAAAGTGACAGCAGGAATGGACATAGAGAGAAGGTAAATTGATCTACAAGTGGGGTTTAGAAAAGGAAAATCGAAAATAGACAATAGTTTTATAATAAGAACAATAACAGATAAATATCTAAGTAAGAAAAGAGGTAAGGTATATTTATTTTTTACAGATCTAGTAAGGCATTTGGTACCATTCAAAGGGACGCACTTTGGCATAAGTTGAGAACAAAGGGAGTGAGCAAGAAATTGGAGAGGCTGTATACAGATAATAAAACCTGCATTAGGCTCGCCAGCAATAAAGTAACAAATTGGATACCAATACAATTGGTTTAAGGCAGAGATGTAAAGTAAATCCCATTTTATTTAATTTATTTATAGATGACATACTCCAAGAGAGAGTAAAAGAAAATTCACAATGTCCAGCAATAATAAATAAAGATATTCCAAGTTTGCTCTTTGCAAATCACCTAGTAGCAACAGCAATCACAAGTGGAGGTTTAAAGAAAGCAAAAGAAGCAACAGAAAAATACTGCAAAAAATGGGGTTTAAAAATAAAAGTAAATCCAAAATCATAGTATGTAAGAATGGGAATAAACTCAGTAGAGAAGAGAGATGTGGTTAAAGGGGAGTGAATTGGAAGTTGTAAACAAGATTGATTACGAGGGGCATACTGAAAGTCACGAGCAACCCATTGTAAAAATTTAAATTTCAACAGTATAACGAAACGAATTGCAGGATCGTAATCTACAGACTTTAAGCCACATGTTGACATATTGTGACGTCATTAGCTTCTATCACGTGACCACAGACGGTGTTTGAAAAATGGCTGACATTGATGTTTCGTTTCGACAGCGTGCTGTCATTGAATTCCTTGTGAAAGAAGGAAAATCTGCTCCTGAAATTCATCTCAGACTTCAACGTGCGTTTGGAGGTGTCTGCATGGGTGCCAGCAGTGTTAGAAGATGGGTGAAACATTTCAAAGATGGAAACATGAGTCTGCAAAATGTGCCTCGAAGCGGGCGTCCTCGAACTGCCTCTACAGAACGCAACAAGGAAAGAGTTGATGAGCTCATTACAGGAGATAGGCATTTCACTGTGAATGAAATTGCTGCGCAACTTGGAATAGGACATAGTGCGGTGCAAGAAATGATCCACAGCTTGGGTTATCGAAAGGTCTGTGCCCGTTGGGTCCCCCGTTTATTGACTGAAGACCACAAACTTCAGAGAAGAACCATTGCACAAAACCTTCTTCAGAGATTTCATAATGAAGGTGATGAATTTTTGACGTGTATTGTGACTGGAGATGAGAGCTGGTGTCATCACTATGAGCCAGAAAGGAAACGTCAGAGTATGGAATGGCACCACTTGAACTCACCATCGAAGAAGAAAGCGAAGACAGTGCAGTCTGTAGGAAAAGTTATGGGAAGTGTCTTTTGGGATGCACAAGGTTGCATTCTGGTTGACTTTCTTGAACCTGGACAAACCATAAATTCTGCCCGCTACATCAAGACACTTCTGAAGCTCCGTCGGGCTTTGCGTGATAAACGCCCTGGAAAGAGGATCATCCTTCAACAGGATAATGCGCGTCCGCATACTGCCTGTGCCACTATGGAGAAGAGCAGGGCATTAGGGTGGGAAACTCTTCCACATCCTCCCTACAGTCCCGACTTGGCACCCTCCGACTAACATCTTTTCGGTTCTGTGAAGGAGCGGATGCGTGGCCAATGCTACGAGACGCTGGAGGATATTTGGAAAGCAGTGCATCAGAGTCTGCGGGCAGCTGGAACGGAGTTCTATCACAAGGGCATTTTCAAACTTGTAGAACAATGGGAAAAATGTGTGCAAAACAATGGAGACTATGTCGAAAAGTGAAAGAAAGTCTGTAGATTATGATGATGTATTTGGTTTGGCTTAAAAATAAGTATTAAGATTGTAAAACAGTGTTGCTCATGACTTTCAGTATGCCGCTCGTACTTAGGAGTAAGGCTAAATAACATTGGAAAATGGACAGACCAAAGGAAAAATGCGCTAGGTAAAGGTAAATTAGCTATTAATAGCATAAGAACCTGCTTAAAGAAAATAAACAAATATGAGATTAAGCTGACTAGAGAGAATATATCAGCAACAGAGAAATCAAGAATAATGCATGGAATAGAGATTTGGGGGACTAAAATACGTTGGGACTGTATAGATCAAATTCATAGATCCTTTTGCAAAATGATATTGGGATTACCAAGAATAGCTCCTAATGGGGTAGCACTAGTTGAATTGGGAGGAGCTGGGAGGAAGGGACCAGTGGTCAAATGGATAGTGAAAGTAGTCCAAGTATTACAGGAAGGAAATATTGTCAAAGACTGTTTTCAAGGGTACAAGAATCAACAAAATGGGAAAGAAGTCAGATATGTCAATTAAAGGAAATTATAAGAGAAGTTGGATTGGGCAAGCTAGCCAATCAACAGACAATAGGGGCACAAAAACTATGGAATAAAGTGAAAGCTAGGAAAGATGGCATAGAGAAACAAGAAACAATAGATAGCTTAAGGGATAGGAGTACTTTAATATTATGTAGGTGTGTTAAAAAAGAACGGGGAAGAGAAAAATACATTGATGTCTGTGAAAAAATGGAAAGAGAGGATCTGGCATGGACAAGAACAGGAATAATGTTATTTAAAAGTCTAAAAGTTGATAAAGATCTATGCCTACTATGTGGCATTGTCAATAAAAATTTACACTGTATAATTGAGTGTGAGGAAACCAAAATTTGGAGAGAGAAATAATATGGAACAACAACTGGGAAAACTTACTGGCAGAGATATTGTACTTAAAGCTTTTTGGAAACAATAGGAAAGAATTTCTGAAACAACTAGGCAATTATACAGGGAAAGTAAGAGAGAAATGGGGAAGGAAAATTGCCGAAGAAGGAGAGGATCTTAATAATAGAACTTATGAGGTTGTAATTTATAGAAGAGGTAAGTGGGTAGGGTATAAACATATACAAATAGGGATAAATAAATATATACATAAATAACCAGGGTCTTAGTTGTATATTACACCAAATTCAGCAATTCCAGGAAAGTAACTATACATGTATGATTTTGCAACATGAAAAGATGAAATAAATTATCTATATATCTGTTCATGTTACCACTCATCATGAAAATGATAAGTTTTTGATTTCTTTGGTGTAGCTACTCATCATCAATGAAACCTAACTACTATAAGCATGAGCATAATACAGCTAATTTATGTACATGAACTGTATGAGCAGCCATTCAAGTTGTTGAAATAAGCACTGTCAGTCCATCAAGCATGATCTGAGGTTAGATCCAATGGGTCACAGAATGGAACTTAGCTATGACCATTTACCACTCATGCATAATGATATTTTCTATTTGGGGCTCATAGATTCATTCAGCAGGTAATATTTAGTTGAATAAAGATGCATTACTGCTTTGCCTGCATAAAATTTTCAGTTTGAGACAGAAACATAATTAATTAAAGTGTAAAGAAAATTGATAATAATTGAAAAATTATGTGCAATCAACTTGTTGGCCAGGCCTGCTTTAATGAAAACTCAAATATTTCACAGAAGTAAGTAGACTTTGCACCAAATACTAAAGTGTGTTGTGAAATTTAGTTATTTGTCGAATAATAAAAATTGCAAATATCTAATAGAAAGATCTGACATTGTGTTTAATTTTCTTAGGAAACTAAAGAAGGTATGTTCCACTGGTCATCCTATAATTTATTTAGGTGAAATGTATGTTACACCAAACATTTGATGAGCGAGAGACCAGACTAAAATATCCCCTCAGAATTTCCATTTGTAAAAGACAGTGATTCATCATTGTTCATGCTGGATCTTCAAATGGATTTATTCTTATATGTATATTTAAAGAGAGGTTTATGAAGCTATTTCTTCCTAATATTGCAAATAACAGCATTATTGTAAGGGACAATGCATCTTATCATTCAAATAAATTAAACAATGCACCAATATCATCATCCAGATAAGTGGATATGCAGGTATGGCTACACACAAAAAGTATTGAGTACAATAATTGTTCAACAAAAATAGTACTCTATGTAAAAAAGTATAGTGTTAAGACATATGAAATATATATGAGGTTTGAATGAAAAGTAATGCCTCCGCCTTCATTACTTGGGTTTGGATGGAAATATTTTAATAAATCATAACAGAAATAATCCCTGGAATGTGATCATTAATTACCACTATTCACTTTTCCACATAATCACCAGACAATTGGATACATTTCTGCCAATGATAAACAAGTTTTCTGAAGCCATCATGGAAGAAGTCGACCCTCTGTTTCTGCAACCAGCAACTCACAGTTCTCCCAATGTCTTCATCAGAAGCATAATGATATCGCTGCTGATCTTCTTTCATTATTGGGAACAAATGGAAGTCCGACAGTGCTAAATCTGGACTATATGGAGGATGCCACATGGCGGTGAGATCCAGTCTCTGAAGTTCTGCTGTGGTGGCATGTGAAGTGTGTAATCTGGCACTGTCATTTTGCAGCAAAACATTTCCCTTTTCCTTTTGGACCCTTGTTAGCTGTCATTTCAGGGTTCACAGTGCTGTTATGTAATGCCTTGAATTTATTTTTGTTTCACATTCAAGGAAACCAAAATGGATAAAGTCATTTGCATCCCAGAACACTGTTGCCATGATTATTCCAGCTTGTGTCTTGAATTTCTTTTTCTTGGTTGAGAATTTGTGTAGATATTCCATAGACTGATGTTTCATCTCCGGGTCATAATGGTGTACCTTTGTTTTGTCTCCTGTCACAATTGAATGGAGAATGGCATCACCTTCATTCTCTTAACAGAAGAGGAGTTCCTGACAAATTTCATGTGTGCTTGCTTTCATTTCACGCATCAGCATTATGGGTACCCATCGTGCACAGATCTTCTGATAGCCAAGCCAATCAATAATGTGATCTATATGTTCTTGTGAAATGCTGATTATGCTGCAATTTCTCTCCAAGTGATACAATAATTATCCTCAGTCAGTCACAGGTTGCTGTCACAGGACGTCCAAATTTTTGTTTTCCATACAAGTCATATGTTCCCAATTCAACATCTTTAAACTTACTCAACTAACAATGTACAGCACTCACATCAAGAGAATCACCATTAACAGCTTGCATTCTCTGATGAATCTCCTTTGAGGTGACATTTTCTGCTGTCAAGAGTTCAGTGACTGCACATTGCTTAAATTGATTGACCAATCATCTGCACAGGGTTCCATACTTTACACTTTAACAATGCAACCATTCAATGCTAAAGCTACCCACCAACTGGAACTGTAGAGGAGAGTCTACTGATTAATCCAGTATCTGCTGCACACCAGTGCTGCCATCTGTTGAGGAGTTATGAAGGTTGAAATATTACTTTTCCTTCAACCCTCGTAAAATACCTAAATACAAAGTGCATGACATAGTGCAGCTGTCACCATATCATTATGACTTTAATGCCATTGAACTATATATAAGCACAAATTAAGGGGTATAGCAAAACACAATATTCCTTCAAAACTTCTAATGTTCAAAATGTATTTCAAATGCTGTGTTAAAACCGCTATTGAAAATTGGTTGAGTCCATGTAGGGTTTGAATTAATGTGGAGGATGGCAGGGATTTCTCCCCCACATTAACTAATTTCCCAAGCTTGTTAAAGAAGTAGGGAAGTATTTTTTCTTCTTTTGTTATAAGCACTATCACTAATCTCTTTGAAAATACAGGAAGACACAGAACACTTTCAATGCAGAATGCACAATAATATAATATGAATGCAAGCTGTGGGTCAGCAAAACTATTGTATCAGTAATATCAAGTAAACTAAACAATAAACAATTCTTGGTTTGATTAGCTGGATTGACTTCACGGTTATAGCTACAAAAGCTTGTGCCAGTAATGATGATTGCAGCTTGTAGACAATTATCAATTCAGGTTTTTAAGAATAGGGTCAGTACCACATTGAGGGAAAGTCCTTTATATAGTCTAAATGAATTTTATAGTGTAAAATTTACTTGATTTGTACAGTTTTTGACGATGTCATGAATACTTGTATTCCTATGGCAAATAAATATCTATCTATCTATTCAGTTCAGCTTTTTGCAGCAGTGAGTATGCTATTGTTGGCCAGAATGGATAGCTTCATAACAAGAAAGCGTAAAGTTGTAGAAATTACTGACATTGACATATTCCAGTTCAAATCTCAGGCTTCAGCTTCAAATATAATTAGAATTCGGATAAAAAGCACAGCATTGGAAGTGATTGATAATAAAAATAGCGAGAGTAAGTGCATTACACTAATAGGGAGATGTATAAACAAAACCAGATTTGAAAGGTGGAGAACAAATCACCCATGGCTTTCAACAAGCAGTTCTGAGTTATATGCCTGTACTGCCCAATACGAAATCACCGAGCCCTTATAGACAGTAAAATGCATATTAAGGGTAGCTTTTATACAAGGGTTGAATGCAAATAGCAGCAGAAGATGGGTGGGTGGGTGAGTGGGGGCATGGGCGTGTGTGTGTGTGTGTGTATGTGTGTGTGTGTGTGTCTGTGTGTGTGTGTGTGTGTGTGTGTGTGTCTGTGTGTGTGTGTGTGTGTGTGTGTGTGTGTGTGTGTGTGTGTGTGTGTGTGTGTGTGTGTGTGTGTGTGTGTGTGTGTGTGTGTGTGATAACAGTGCCATCACTACTTCACCATTCCTGGAGTAAACCCACCTCCACCATCACCTTGAAAGATTTTTCATAACACTGTGTGCAAACAAAAGATTGAACATTTCTTTTTCTTTCTAAAGTTGCCTGGCAACTGAAAACACACACACTGTAATATTTAATAAAATGTTCCTATCAGTTCTTCACATCATTCCATAATTAGAGATGTTCAAGCATGATGAGAGTTATATAGTAAATCAACATTGAATGTGAAATGAAGAATGTGATGTTATATAGCAAATTTTTTGTGTTATAAGTATATCAACAGAATTGAAATTTCACAGTAATGAAGCCACCTTTTTTGCTGTGTATTGTAGGAAACAGAACCATAAACTGTGTTGCCTTTGAAATCATTTACACATATATTTCAGCATAATATGCTTACAGATGTAGTTAACAGCAAATACATGCTGTATCATTATTCTTGTTCAATAAATCAAAATCATCTAGCTGGCCTTAAAAGTCAAGATAAATTATAATTTTTATAGTTTCATATAGATGTAACCTATTATACCTATAGATGTAATCATTGAGGCTTTAGGTTCTAATGTGGATATAACCTTTCTGATATTAAGAGGTAAGGTTAAGCCTAAATAAAATTTGAATAGTGAAATAAACAGTTATTTTGATATACTACATGCATTAGTTCTATAAATGAGGGGATACCATCTTGAAATAAATTTGCTACTTTAATGAAACAGATATTTAACTGCTATGCTCTGTTCCAGTTAATGGAATTTATTATTTAATTATTTCATTCACTTGGCTTGTGTGGTTTCCCTTACCCAGTAAATTTTTATTATTTCCCAGATGGCCTTTGAGATGTTATCCAAGATACTTACATGTTTGCTAGTCATGTGTAGGGCCCTTTTAGTTACACATTTAAATATACTTTATAGATGACAAAATCTTATTTGAACTGGGTAAATGACTACCATATTATACCGCTTTCTTTTAAATGACACCTGATGCAGACTACCCATTGATGGATTGCATATGGGTGCCAACAGAAAAATTTAGAGACATCTACCATGTCAACAAGAAACAGCTAAAGCTGGCAAGAGACTGGACTAAATTGCTATATCGTTAGGAAAATAATGCTGGATAGAGAGAGATAGAGAGAGAGAGAGAGAGAGAGAGAGAGAGAGCGCTTACTGAATGGTCCAGAACTCCTCTAAGGATAGTGATAAAAAATGTCCGTAATTTCCTTCTCCCTTCTGTCTTCAGAAATACTTCAAAAGGCCACTTGGGTATGAAACAAAGATTGATTACTGTCCCTGGCTGTTTGATTTAGATTTAAATGAAATGCTACATGCTGGAAAAAAAAACTAAAAGGAGTGGGCAAAATCAGTATATAATTTCACATTGGCCATCCAGATTTTCACCAACCTTCTTGTGTGTAGTGAGGTACTGAAAACATGCAATGAATGGCAATTGGGTTTAGCCAATATACTTTTGATCACTTCTAATGGCTCACAATTAAAGATGTTGACCGAAATATAAAACTGTGTACCAGGAATTGTGTATAATGAGCAAGATTATTCTGATTTGTTTCTATTTTCAGAAACTACCTTTGAAACTGCATTTACTGGTATATGTGCCCCATGGCCTGATTTTCTTAAGGTATCAGTAACGTTCCACAAAAATGTTTAGTTATAAAGCAATTTGTAACTATCCAAGGATTAGTGGCACATAAGTGTTGTTTAACATTGAAGTTCAGATAATAATAACAACATAACACTAACCAAAAATATTTTTATTGAACAACAGCACTAAGAAAATCCTACTCTAAGGTGAAAATAACAATTTATCCTAGATACCTAACATCAAAAAGAACTTAAAAATCATATCGCAATACAGTGTGTTCAACTTTGGAGGTAGTTTTTTTCAAGTATCTCTAACAATCAACAGTTAACATGAAAAAGAGAACAAAAAACTGAAGGTTTTAAGAGTGGTATTCATTAAAAGCAGATAGTTAAAAATATGATGGTTGATAGCAATTTTTAAACTGTATGAGCATTTTTGCTTGACTTGGTATTAAGTGCCTATTATACATAAGTATGTTTTTACATAAATAAGCATTTGTTTTATGTATTTTTTCTCTGAATCTGTCTCAAGTAGCAGCTTAATATAATTTTGGTGCTTCACAGTACTAGGTTTAATTCCTTACATGAAACACACTCATTTATACACATATACTCTAACATTTGTTACAGCAGTCTCATACTACAAATTAGTGCAATACTTTTTTAAATACACTGACAATTATGAATCAGGTTACCAAAGAGCATTTCTTCAGTATGTGGTGATGTTGCCACACAGGTCAATACCTTATGGTGGATACTGTTAATTAGCAATGTTAGCAACAGTCGAGTAGAAGAGCCACTGTGATTATAGGTACCGCAGAAGTAGTTCGTGTAGTTGCAGAATGTAATACATTGTGGCAATAGAAAAGCATAAAATAGTAAATAAATGTAAAGAAGGCACGAGAAACTCGAAGGAAATATAGTACAAGTGAATAACCACCATGAAGCAATAAATCAACATAAATAATCACTGAAAAGAGATAAACAAATATATCCAAATGAATAATATATACCTAAAGCACTAAACATAAACTGTAGCACAAGTAGACCTATCACCAAACATCAGTAAAAGAATTGAACTTAAAAAAGTGTGGAACTTAACACTCTTAAGCTCCATTATTGAAGTGTTTACCTAGAGTCAACTCTAGCTGAAGAGGTGGGAAACATCCTGTTAAGTATGTTCTAGATAAATACTTAAATAGCAAATCTTAAGAGTGTTAAGCCTGACTCATTTTTTTAGTTTAATTTTCAAGCTTTGTTTGGATTCCCATTCTTAATTTGGTTAATTAAGTAAATGAATGTAACACAAATGAATAATAATAGACAGAACTCTAGAATTGCCAGATCTGCTGCATCATTATCCAAAAAATCTTGGTCCACAATGATGCATAGGTTGTCCATATTTAATGCTGACAAATTCTTGCAACAATGGATGATGTTAATAAAAGTGTGACATGATTTAAAACACTTGATCTCTGAGCCATGTTTCCCTTTGGTATTAATAAAATGCAACAGCTTAAGCTTAGCATGACCTTCAACCTTTCAATGATCCAACCCTCCTGACAGCAAGTCACAGCTCTAGTCATGGTATTTATAAAAAGAAACTGTTACTTAATTTTAATAGCCATGGTTTATGATTTTTTAACCCATGTTAGTAGCTGTCTCGTGACTCATAGGTGATGGCTCATTTACATTGAGTGTCAACCTGAAAAAAGAAAATTACCATAAAATATGATGGGATTCTGAAGACTACAATTATGAACAATTTTACAACATTTGCAGGTACATGCAATCTTTAAAAGAACCACAATTTTTAACTGTAAATATAGTGATTCATCTTCTCCATTCAGTCACTCTATTTGCTCTGTTTTGTATACCTAATAGCTTTTCCCTTTATAAACATGCCACATCTCATATGATTTTACTTTCTTCCTCTTGCATCTTTAACCTCCCTACACATAAAGGACATTGGGTCCTGCAGGAGGATAATGCATAGATTTCATATCAAATATTGATGAGGTCAATCGTCAGTATCAAGGCTTGCGTTTTCTTGGGACTGTGGTTTTTGATACATCAGAATTTGCTGGAGAATACTCAAATTCAATTTCCTCTCTGAAACTTAAGAGAAGCAATTTAATTTACATTAAAATATAAATGGATTAGTGCTGATGATTTATTTCAAATGCTTATAGTTTGTTCTTTACAGATTAACATACATTTTATCCCTTATTAATTTTTGTGCAATGTATTTTTTTTTATTTATTTATTTTTAATAGTGTTTAACGCTAGCTTTTACTACTTACAGTGCCATAGGTGATGACACTGATGATACATGGAATGGAAATGGAGCACCAGTGGAATACAATGGTGGGGAAAACCAGGGAACCCAAAGAAAACCTGCCATTGCACTGCTTTGTCCACCACAAATCCCACATGCCACTGCAATATATTTTAATTATTTTATGTTAATATAACTTCTCAAAGCTAGCAGAGGGTTTTATAACCTTAAATCCTTTCATAATAAACAGATGACATAAAAAGTATTAGTGGAGCAAAATACAGAAAACTAGCAAAGGAAAAATATTATTTTTATTGAACCCCAGGCTGAAACTAGAAAACTGGAAACATATTTACTAGTGCTATCAATTGACCAAAATTTTTAATTGATTAACTATTTTAATTTAATTGATTAATCGATAGATTAATTGAGTTTTGATCGAGTTGAAAAAAATATGCTGAAATACACTATTATTATTTAATTTTGTTTATGTTTCTTGATAGTAAAAAGTATAGCCATATGCATGCTTTATTTATATTACAAGAGATATTGTTTAGATATCTACTAACATTTATATATAGGCTTATGCATTTAATTTGTCAGTTTCTCAGGGGGTTTTTGATATGTAGGTATAAAAATAAAAAATTAGAAGATTCGCCAAGCTAATACTGTTTCATCCATGATTTTAAACATGTGAGTGCATTCATATGCTCTGAATTAAGTGCTGCTCTGCATTTAGTAATAATTTTTCCTCAGAGGTAGCTGGAATGTACAGTATTTTCTTTTGCAGTAGACAAAAGAATTAGAACTGGAAGGGAATGTGTCTTCCATCACACCAGGGAGTCTGCAAAGTCATCAGCCAATTCTTGCATATTTCTAGACAGTGATCTCTGCTGCAATTGTATTAAAGGAGCAATGTTCTCAGTTGTGTCATCATTTTCAAAAATCAGTTCTGTCTTCTTCACATTTAATTGCATTGTATTTGTTACAGTGCCCACATCCTTTCTGGAAATTTGTGACCACACCAGTTCTCTTGATTCTCTAGGAAGACATTTTATGGATTTGAATCTTGGATCAAGAGCTATAGCTTCTTGATACAATTGTAATTTAGACTAGTCATTAACTTTTGACACTAAACCTGTGACAATATATGTTTTAAATCTGATCATACAGATAGGATGCATATCAGTGACTTAAAAACTTAACCTCAGGGATGCTATTGTTGGTGAAATGTGTATATTTTACAGGAAGCAGAAATAATGTGAAAGTGTAAGCATAACAATTTATTTTGAAAGAAAATTACAGCTGTTATGTTTACATGTCTGTAGGTAACTCAATAAAAAAAAAAGGAAGAGAAAAACGAAGTACATAAACAAAATGTTTCCAATCCAAAAGATAAAACTTCCCAGTTGTGTAAAGATAACTTGGATTGATATTGGTTAATTCAACACTCCTCCTTGTTTACTCAACTCTACATATTTATCTAAGTAATGCATAACTTTTGGCAGATAATGGTTTAGTTAATAAATCTGCAACCATCAATTCAGTAGGACAATATTTACAATAAATGAGTTCCTTATCAATACAGTCTTTAACAAAGTGATATTTTGTGTTGATATGTTTGGTTTGATTGGAGAATTTGTCACCTTTTGCCAAATGCAAACAAACAGCTTTCTTTGGTTATCCTTGTATATAGTTGTGGCACTACTCAAATTTTTATACATATCTCTCAGAGTTACTACAACCAGAGTGCTTCTTGGCATGCTTCTGATAAAGGCTATGTACTCAGCCTCTGTAGATGATAATGACACACATATTTGTTTTCTGCAGCACCAGCTGATGACTCCTCTATTGAAGAAAAACATAAATCCACTGTTAGACTTTCTTGTCTTGAGATCTTCTGTCCAATTAGCATTGATCTAGCCAACAAGTTCTGCATTTTCATGAGATGTAATGTTACTAAGTTTGAGTTTCATGTCTACTGTAGTCTTGAGGTATTTTACTATTCATTTCAACTACAGCCAAGCTTCTTGACTTGGAGCTGAGATTCACTGTGCCAAAATACTAACACTTGCAGAAATATCTAGTCTTATATTGACTGATATGTATAACAGACATCCAATCAATCTTTAATATTTGGTGTTGTCCTTCAACAGATCTGTGCATTCAGACTTTCCATAGCTTTTATCTGATTATATATTTACTTGCTTTGCATATGATAGTCCAAAATCAAATACAATTTTGTTGATGTAGTCTGCCACAGTTCAAAGTTCCCATCTGAGGCTTAGTAACTTCATTTCCCATATACTGTTTAATGTGACCCAGAGCTTTGACCTTGAATTGTTTTGAGAAGATACTTTCAACCTCATGTATTACATTTTCTGTCTTTCCAGCAACAATGATGTAATCCACATAAACTAAAATATAGCATCAGTTACTGTTCACTCTCTTGGAATAAATGCATTGATCTGTTTTACTTTATGTGAAATTAGCATTTACCATAACTTCATGTACAGCTTCATTCCAAACCTTAGCTGCCTGTTTCAGTCCATAAATGTTTTTCTTCAACAAGCACACCTTTGATATGTCTCCTTTGATGAAACCTGCTGGTTACCTCACGTAAACTGTCTTGTTCAGTTCACCATGGAGAAATGTAGTTTCCACATCAATATGATGAATCATTAATTTTTCTTTTGCTGCAATTAATAACAAGGTTCACAAGGTTGTTTGATGTATGTCTGGAGCAAAGGTTTCATCATAGTCTTCACCATACCTTTGTGAGAATCCTTGAGCAACGAGGTGAGTGTTGAACTTTACAGTTCCATCTATGCTCTTTTTCACTTTATATATCCATTTGCTTCCAACTGCCTTTTGATCATTAAGGAGACTACATAGTTCTCAAGTATAATTTTTTTCAAAAGATTTAATTTTTTTATTCATTGCCTTTAACCAAACATTTTTAAACTTACTAGAAATAGCCTCATTGTATGTTTTGGGTTGTGTAATGTCTTCTTTTGTAATATGGACTTCTTCAATTAGTCGCATGGGTGGAAGACCTTTAGTTGACCTTTGAGAAATACAAATCTCTGATTCATCAATTAAGTGCTCTTCATCTTGCTCCTCTTGAATTTTTATTTCTCTTGAACTTGACATTTCAATCTCTTGATTAGTTTCTTTATTTTCTTCAACCATATCTGACCTATTGCTTTCAGGTTGAGGTATTTCCATATTGAATCTGACATCTCAACTGATGAATGATTATAGCAACAATAAGCTTTTGACTCTTCATCATATCCAGTAAAGATAATTTCAATTCCTGTACAAACCATCTTCTGGCGTTTTTCTTTTGGTATGTGAACAAAGCACTTAGATCCAAAGATTTGTAAATGTGCAACTTTAGGCTTCTGGTCATTCCACAGTTCATATGATGTTCTTTGCTTTACGCTAGTAAGGCTCAGTTCTGAATGTAATTCACTGTCATTACTAATTCACCCTAGAATTTGTTTGGTAAGCCAGCATTAATTAACATGCAATGTGCCATTTCAACCAAGGTCCTGTTCTTTCTTTCTGCTATACCATTTTGCTATGGAGAAAAATCTGCAGTTAGCTGAGTTTTGATTCCTTCTTCAGCTAAATATCTCTAAGTTTGCACTTAAGTATTCAGCTCTGCAGATTTTTTTTTAATTTTCTTTGAAACTTGTTCTTCACCAGTTCTATGTAGCACTTTAGAGTAGCTGAAACTTTTGATTTGTCTCCCAACGGATATATGTGTGTATACCTTGAGTAGTCATCAATAAGTGTCACTAGATACTGCTTGCCATTTGATGTCATAGTCTGCATAGGGCCACAGACTTCTGTACAAATCAAGTCCAATGGTGAGTTAGACTTGCTTGTAGATTGCTTTGGGAAAGGCAACCTAGTCAATTTTCCTTTTAGGCAAGTATCACATGTCATTTTAATGCCACAATCAACTAATTTGAAATCATCAATTAACCCTTCAGCATACATTTTCTTTATCACTTCTGGATCTCTGTGTCCAAGTTTTTGATGCCACTTATGAATGCAGTTCATTATGCTCAATCGCTGCATTGACTTTATGCGATTGATGCAATTTATACAAGTTTCCAACAGAGTCAGCCATTCCAATCTGTTTTCCATTCTTTAGAATTTCACAAGTCATTGTGAAAATTAACTGAGAAGTTGTCTAGAGTTAGTTGCTGAACAGAAATTAAACTATTGATGACTTAAGGAACATACAGTGCACCAGAAACAAAGACAGATGTGCTAAACCCTTCTTTGTTTTTAAACAAGTTTCCAGACCCAATACTGCTAAAATTAACCATTTCTCCATTTGCAACTTTTATCTTTATGCAATTTTTTTAATGATGTGAAAAAATGTTGGTCATTACTCAATATGAGTAGCTCCAGAAGCCAGAAACCAGCTATTAGAGCTAATTCCCATTGAAAATAAGACCTCTTTATGTTCAACTGCATTTGCCTTTTCATTTGAAGCTTTGTTTGTTCCCTTATCTGGATGCTTTTCTTTCCATTTCAAATATTTCTTGCACCTCTGTTTCAGGTGCCCTTCTTTTTTACAAAAGTAACACTTCATGGAAGATTTCTTCAAATCATTGCTTGATATTGGCTTCATTACTCATTCACTACAGTTGCTATTTTCTTCTGCATTCAATCTATGTTCATATTCAGCAATTAGCTTTTGTTGGACAATAGAAAAAGTAAATTCCTTTTCTGATCATGTTTCCAATACAGTAATTAAAGGATCATAGCTTCTTGGTAAACTGCTTAATAACATCACAACACTCCAACTTTCTGATAACGTCTCTTCTCCAATGTCCCGCAGCTTCAAGAACAGTTCTTGCATTCGAGTTCCAAGATTTGTGACATTCCCACCTTCTTCAAGTGCATATTAGCCTCATTAAATGCACTTTATTTGTTAAAGTGTTCTTTTCATGATAATCCTTGAGAGCAAACCACATTTCCTGAGCAGACTTTCTTTCTTGGATATGAATGATCCGATCATCTTAAACCGTAAGTCCGATAAGCCTGTGCTTGACTGTCCGCATTATCCCATTCTTCAATCAATTTTTTATTTGTGTCACCTTCCTGAACGGGTTGTTCACCTTCAATAACCTTCTTAAATAAGGTTTCTTTCATCAAGAGCAATTGTAATTTATATTTCCAGTTTG
Source organism: Hymenopus coronatus (assembly GCA_030762935.1). Classification (NCBI taxonomy): domain Eukaryota; kingdom Metazoa; phylum Arthropoda; class Insecta; order Mantodea; family Hymenopodidae; genus Hymenopus; species Hymenopus coronatus. The sequence continues at coordinate 287,023,055 of CM060900.1, forward strand.
AATAATTGTTATTATTCAGTTTCACAATGTTACTATTAGTGTCAGCCATTTTGTTACTTTAGGTTAATAAAACATTGCACTAACATGGAACTGGAAACTCTCTTTAAACCTGGCACTCAACTAATGTTTTTTAATTATGCCTCAACTGGGCCCATAACCTGTTGGTTAAATGTGTATATTTTACAGGAAGCAGACATACTGTGAAAATGCACGCATAACAACTTATTTTGAAAGGAAATTACAAACTGTTATGTCTACATTTCTGTAGGTAACTCAGTAAAAAAAGGAAGAGAAAAACAAAGTACATAAACAAAATGTTGCCAACCCAACAGACAAAACTTCCCAGTTGTGCAAACGTAACTTGGATTGATATTAGTAATTCAACAGCTATTGCAGACAATACAACACTTTTTGTGACATATTTACTTCCTTCAGAAAATCACATATAACTAGACATGGCTCTACAAAATTGCCAGTTTGAATCAATCCAATATGCACTAATATAAATAACTTTGATTCGCAACTGAAATCCAGGAATTCCCTGTCATGCCAACATATTCTATATATTTTAGTTAATCCAATAATTTAGGACTTTCAGTGTCATTAACTGTGCAGATTTGTCTGGTTATAACATCTGTAGATAGAAGGCAGTAAGAAGTACTACCAAAGGCCTCCCTTAAAAAGTATGCTTTAATAATAATATCCTAAAATGATATCCTCATCCAAAACTATATTGATCAGCTGATATCCCATATTATCCAGTTCGTTATTTTGTTTGTTAGTTGAGCTTCCTTTAAAACAGAAACAGGATGGGTTACGAATTGATTTAAATTTTACTAAGATGAGCTGGCCATAGGGGCAGATAATTCACTACTATTCTGCAATGGCTGGATGTGTTTCAAATGTTAATTCAATCTGCTTGCATTGCCAGTATAACTAAAAGGTTTTCCACAAGTTTTACAAAAAAATTTGCTTTTGTGAAGCACTTTTCCACCATCGTTCAATTTAAATCCAAAAACGGTCACCAAGTTTTACTCTCAAACTCTTATGTGACAATAATGGAACCACAGAAATATAGAAAACTAAACACACAGGTTTCATAAACAATTCAGTAAAGCTACTGCAAGTTGTAACAGTACAGCAGTCAAAAACAACAGATTGCATTATATGCAGAAATCAGTGTTACTAAGCAAAAACCATTGAATATTGATACAGGTCAAGCAAAATTCTGCTACATTCCACTATAAAAATACACACATTAAATTACCATAAAAGTGGTTACAACATACCTTATCTATGATGTTCCAGATGACCAAGACAATGGATTAATGGTGATTATGAGGAATTGTTTGTTGTTGTTGTTGTAGGTAGTTGGGTCAAGTCTATTAGGGGAATAATTTAATAAAATAAATTAAAAACTATCACTGCAAATAACTGACGCTGCGTAAAGTAGTTTAAGATTCATCACTGTGTGTTCGTCCGTTATTGGTTATGAGATATAACAACTGCCTTTGTTTTGAAGATCAATTTTTTACTCTTAGGATGGTCACTCAGAATTTGAGGCTTTAGTTTGTTCCATTTTTTGGAATTGATGTCAGCCATCATGGAAAACACTGTTTCCACATCAGTGTTTCCATGTGGCAACACAAATATAAGTTTAGCCAATTTTAAAATATTTGAGAAGACATAATGTCCTTCAAATTTTTTTTTTTTATTTCTCCTACTCTGCACCAGAAAGCAAGAGTACTGCTTGATTTAATTAGCTTTTCTTATTCTTCTTCAGAAAAGTAAGAAATTAGTTTCTGAAATTCTTGCAGTGTTTCTTTATTATTAATTTTCCTACCATATTTATTTGCAAGTCCCGAAACATCGTACTTTTTCTGTGCAGCTTGGGCTAAAGCATTGCTTGGAATACAGAACTGCATATTCATAAAAAGCTTGTTGTTGACCGGGAACCTTCTGTAGGTATAATTCACTCACACACTTCTGATAAAATTTAACGCAGACAAGTTTGAATTGTTCTTTGTCCCTCTCATGACATTCCATAAACATTTCCATAGTATAGTGACTAACATTTACCTACTTTATTGGAAGCAAGGGATGAGGTACAAAAACATTTAATGTGCCCGTCATTTTATCAGTTGAGAAACAGGAAGATTTTACAAAATTCATTGCCAGCATTCTAACAAATCTCCTACTTACGGGGTACAAATCTTGAAAAAGAACATTCTGAGACTGGAACATTGCATTGAACTGATTAAAAATTGGCAAAACATGCTTCAAGAACTAAAGATATGCCTTCAGATAGCAATTCTGAAATTCAGAAAATATCATACTGCCCACTGCATTTTTGTCTTCAAACCTGCCACTCTAAACAACTCAGAAAGAACACCCCATTGTTGAAGAACATGAGTAACACAATTTGATAATGCCAGCCACTTTGCTTGACTGGGACTTAACATCTTTAATGCAGAAGCATGCTTGAATTTTGGAATTCCTCCAACCCACTCTGCATTTTAGGGGAATGGGAAAAATAACTAGACACGTTTTGCAACAATGTTTCAACATATGCAGGAATCTCTTGCGATGCTGCCACAGTCACTAGGTGTGCGGAATGACATACACAACCTTCAATAAATATTTGTGGATTGTCGTTAAGAAGGTGAGTTTTAACCGACTCCTTGTTGCCTAACATAACACTGGCATTTTCAGAAAAAAGCTTACCACATTCTCTACATTGACATCTGTTGTTGCAATAAGGCATCTGTCACAATAAACATAGTACTCCCATCTGGCAGATATCTAACACAGAACTTCTGAGTGATGAACCCAAGGTCATACCTATCATGATCTTGCTTCTAAACAAAGCATATATATGGTTCAAATTTCCTTAACTATCCTTCTGAAGAATACCAGAATTTTAATCCATAACGCACTGATTGCTCAAATCAACTGCTTAGTGCAGTGGCGTTAACCAAATTTTGAAATGTTGTATCCAGGTGTTAAACAAGAGGGTTACCTTGTAGATCCTATCACTTAGAATTGCTATTTAGGTGAAAAAGGCTGTGCATTTGTTCAACCCTGTTTCTTGACATATTAGATGAGAACATTGTGATAATCTGCACCCATTTCCCAAAACATACACCTGCACTTGATAGAAATGCAACCAGACAAGAGCATAATTGCTATGTGTTTCATTTTAGTCATATCGTCATATGAGGACTTAATAGAATAGACCTTCTGCATAGCATAAATAAAGTTTCTCTGCAAATTATTTGGAGAAATTGCCATAAATTCGGAAAATATTCACAGGAGATAAGTTTCTTTCATGCCATTTGTGTATACATGATGTCTGTACACCACCATTCTTGCTTAATTATAATGATTCCTCCAGTTTTTTCTCTAACTTTTCTTTTTTTTGGCAGGGATGTCTTCTACATGGTTTAGCTGTCTCTTAATAATTCTCCTTTTTAAAAGTGAAACCTGGTATCTTTTGGCGTTTAGACTGCTCACTTTTTTCTAATATCCCTTTATGAGTTTCAGAAACTAGCTGAGCATCTTGTTTCTTGCATCTTGAGTTCTTGATACAACTTCTACAGCATGTCCTTCCCTACATCCCATGCAGTTATGGGTTCATCATTATCGCTAGGCGCATCCTCTAAATTACTATCATTAGTACCATCTACTGCGCTTGTTAACACTACTTCAACTTTATTTGCTTTGGATATATCATAAGTATCATCAGCTTCAAGGGTCTCTAAAATATTAAGAATATGCTGTGCATCCTTTCCAGCATCATTCTTGAGAAAGGGTTTCAGCCTGTGAGTATTCAGAGTGTGAAACTTCATATACCAAGATGGTCAAGCATGTAAACATCACACCTATAATATGAATTTAGCAGTAACATAATTCCACATTCTGCCTGAAGTGTAGTTATAACATATTTCAGTCTACTTCATAAATCTAAGCCTTAAAACTGAAAAAAAAAACACTTACCACTGCTCTGTTATTTTTCTCTTCCATCATAAGCACTAAATTCAGTAACCACTCATCATTTCAGTATGACAACAAATGGTAGGAAACTAGCAATAAATCCTACTTGAAAGTTAAAAGCAATAGATCGAAGCATCAAAATGGAATACTAAGCAACAATGAAGCTTAGTTGTGTATATATTCACAAAGTTGTTTGTGAATAACATACTATATATTGAGCATTAATGACTTAAAACCTCTTCTTCAGTTATCTCTGAAAGGAACATTGAAATAGCAATTCTATATTCAATGAGGTTTACATGATCTAAAGTATTATCTTTTTTACTTTTTCTAGCATACATGTACAATATACAGGGAAGGTACTGTATTCCACCCAAAGCTTCGATACCAAGATTTGACAGTAAATTCATTTTAGGAATAGCTCAAAAACGAAAAAACCGTTAGATACCAAATTTGGCAACTAAGTTTCATATCCTCCAAGGATGCGCCACAAAGATTTTCAGGAAAATTTCCCACCCCAAGGTAGCCTTTACATGAAAAAAAAAATGGTTTTGTTTTTAAGAATGGCTCTAATAATTTTGATTAACATACAGCGTATTAAAATTATTTACATCACAAATAAAATGTATATATTTAATTTTCTAGGAATAGCCTCTGAAGACCTCCTCATTCTGGATGAACTTTGCTTAATTTTGCATAATTGGTGAACCATAAAAACAGAGAAAAACTTACTATGCAAAAAAGGTAGATCTTGTTAAAACATACAACCTATATCATGTATGTTTTATCTCTCTTTTATTTACCACCAGCAAGTAAAGAGAACCGAATTTCAATTGTTTCACTTAGCGACCAGCTTTTAAAAGTTCTGACTCGCTTTAGCTTGGCATATTGCCTTATTTCCTCTCTACTTACAAAATAGCAAGTAATAAGACCAATTCTGGCAATCTTTATTTTCACTACCTGACGTAGATAAAGGAATAGTCTTTTGTAAGGAAAGTTTGTTTGTGCAATACCTAGAGAAAGTCTGTGAGTGGAACACTTTCCTTTTTTTTTTTTTTTTTTTTTTTTCTCTTTTTTTTTAATCAGAAGGATTATCCAAATATCAGTCAGTTATATTATAGCATACTCTTATTTCTTACTAACATTTGCTTCATTATACTTTTTGCCCCATTGCTTCTTTGCAACATAGCACAAAGAGCCATAAATTACCACTATTCTCTTGAGATATGGTACCATGGGTATTCTGAAAGAGATTTGCATTGCAATGCATTATGATTTGATCAATAACGTGTTATCACATTTGTAAGATATTATTCTTGAGGTAAATTTGTTAGCATTTAATCAACATTTTCAGTACTACTGCTTACTTTTATTTATCTACTAGCTGTTACCGACATCTACTAGCTGTTTATAATCATCTGGTTGGTAATCCTTATCGCATTCAGATACTCCATTGTTATATTTTCTCTATTAAGTTAATCCAACATCAATGTCAGATTTTTTGAAGAGGTCTTTCGTTTTACTATGTGATGATCTATAGCATGACATAATTATAATCTTTCTGTTTTCCTTCTGAATTTCTATTCTACTATTTTAAATGGCTTTTCAATGTCTTTTTTATTTTATCAAATTTAGTGGTTTATATAATAAAACTGTTGTTTTAAAGATTTTTCTCCATTTAATGAGTATATAAGCTATTCGTGAGAGTACTGAGTAAAATCTATATAAAATAAACGATAATGGATAAGCAATCGTGCGAATGTAAAGCATCACAATGCTTTTAATAATGTTCAGCGTCTATTCTTCCAGCATAGTGCAATGCAAAGGCTGGGCGCTGTTAATAAATGAAATTATATTAAGCAAAGGAAATTTCAGAAGAGAGCGTTCCAGGTATTTGTAAGTTTAGGATCTCTCTCTGGCATTTACATTTGCGAGTGCTAAGGAAAACTTGGAAATAGGCTCTTGTCGGGCAGAACGGTCCTGCGGTTACATTTCTTTGAGGAAGCTAAATCCATTATAGCTTCTCTTGGGCTGTTTCTCGAATTTATTTCGAATCTCTGTATAATGCATTATAAGTACTGAGCCCAATGCAAAGTTTAGGAGTGCATGCGAAACAGACAAGTAACAGTGAATGAAAATGAAAACGTTTTCAGAGTGCTACGAGCAAGTTTTCAAAGCGGGAAATCCTTGTTTCACATCCTCAAAATTCTCCGTGTCTGCAGGTTCGTATGATCGTACATTCATTCTCAATTTGTATCTTTCGCGTTATTGTATAAAATACTATACAATAAACCGAAAATATCAATGTCACGTCTACACGCCCAGGGTTGTTTATCCACTCCGATCTGTTATTTAAAAATGGTGAATCTTCGTACAACAGGTACCGAGGACGCTGAATATGAAAATAAATTTTCGTACTTTGCGATAAGTGCTTCGCTTGAACTGCTGTTTCATTGATTTATACGAGCTTGCAACTTGTTACATGCGCAGAGCTTTGGAGAAGGACATCAGGACGTGGATATATTTGTAGAACCTTCTGTTGTTTTATTAAGGCGATGAAATATTGCGCTCAGCGTAAATATATTACTTCTTCTGTTTCTCAAAGGTAAACTCCTTTCTGAGATCATTAGCTTCTGTGAGGTTAAGTTTTGTCACAATACACTGCATGAACATGGTTTCGATTTATTTAAACCGGAGATGGATTTTTAGCAGATAGGTTCGCATATACTTTAAGAAATGAATAGGTTTAAGAATGTGTAACGTTGACAAATGATAATAAATTAAGGAAGGAAATAATTCCCTTGTATCAGCGTATCACTGAGGTGAGGATTTCACACGTATTGCAATGGTAGAGGAGGGAGGATACAAACCGGATTCCTACAGTCTGGTCATGGTCTGGTCGCAGCAACAGTGCCGACAGTGAGCGAATCGACCTGTAGTGCGATGCCAGTAAGATTCATCTTCCAAAACTCAGGAAGATAGGTTACGTCTGGGCAGTGATGCCTGAGTGCGGCTGTAATACTCCTCAATACACCGTAATGACCTCCGACACAGGCCTGGAGCGCTAGTAGATGGCATTCTTCCTATAGATGGCTGTTGGCCCGACCGAAGTTGTTCGGTAGTTGAAGTTTTTCCCTTGGGGGTCGACGAGCGTAAATGGCGTATTCACTTCCTGGTGTGTTCACATGCCGGTGGGGGGCTTTTTAGCATCAAGGTATTGCCCTAATGGAAAGGGTCACAGAGGGTAGCCTCTCTGGTAGCAGAATGAGTTTCGGATCCGTGTAGAGAATCGCTTCAAAACTTGCCATTAAGATGCAACACTCAAACCCATGCATCTTTAAATGAAATATACTGCTATAAGAACTGAAAATGAACAGCTTTCACTGAAATAAGTAAAGATGTTACTCCGTGCTTTGTGCAAATTCCAATTTAAGGGACTAGAATGTCAAGATATGGAGCGCCATTGCAGTTCTTAAATAAAAAGAGAGACAATTTGTCAGCAAACAAAACGAGGACGGAAGCAATTAACCTACATAATCGTAAGTCTATCAAGATCTATGTTGAATGTTGGTATCAGTTAATATACCGATTCCTAAAGCTAAGCAGTGTATTCATAAATATAACAACCAAGAGTTTCCTAGCCGTAGATCTTAACAGATTTTACTTCCTTAAAATGTTATGTTAGTGTTATATGTAGAATAAGGAATAGAAGAAAACGGTATTTGGATATCAAAGGACGAAACTACAGATGTTTCTTTGATAAATCTTTTGAGACAGATAGAAAGCAGGTTGTTCGTGCGCAAGGTCTGTTTATGCTTGTCTGCATTTAACGACAGCCGCAAGTGCGGCCACGCGAATTCCTTAACTTCCCTCTTCCTGTGTCTCAAAAGACCCTGATCTAAGTATATATCGCTAATATAATTGCATGAATGTTTTACTCGATAAATGTGGCAAAATATTCATGTTAACATCTGAAGATATTGCAAAATTTAGCAACTTGGCTATTTGTGTGGTGTTTCAGAACGCACTGTACCTTTTATGGCAGGCTTATAGAAAATACTGCTCTTTTATTCGTTACTGTGACAGCATTGTGCTTGTTGAAGGTAGGCAGTGCATTACCAAAAACTTAGTATCCTAAAATGATATATTTAACATCTCTGGTTCATGCTTTTCAACGAGTACCTGGAGTACTTCACTTTAGATTGGTCAATACATTCATTTGTTCTTCATCTCTTTACGCCACCCAGGACTTAAAAGCCAGTGCCTGGGGTGAAACGTCTCTGAAAGAACAGAGGCTCTGGATCAGAGAGAACCCAGGATGGATGGATGGTCAGTTCCAATACCTGGTATGACATTGGAGAAGTGAATGATACGAAATGGCGATGAAATACATAAAAGGAAAGATGCTTGTGGAGTAATTGTAGGAGTGAGTGGTGGGGGAAACAGGAGAACCCGGAGAAAACCCTCCGAGATGCAGCTTCGGTCACTACAATTCCAACGTGCAATCCCCTGAATTCGAACCCGATCCACCTAGTTGAGAGGCGAGAGTTCTAACCACTCGGCCACGGCACAGCCATACATTCTTTTCAAAAACTAAAGATATATTTTAAAGGCTCAAGCAGGTCTTACTATTCTAAGAAATGGCGTATTTCTTTCTGGTGAGGAACTCGGCTTATCGCAGCATCCTACTTTACAAGATATTATGAAAAAGTTGTGAATTTATAATGGTGTGCAATGATAAAGACGGTTATGCTATCAAAGTTGCAAAATCCTCCTCTCCAAAGAACTTGAGCACAATCTTAAATTAGTTGCAAACAGTTGGGAGATTTGACCGATTAGTATTTCTCCTCTGGATTCGACAAATACTGTAATGTTAAATGTGCTAACATTTGTACATAAGCTCTGTAAAAATGAAGAGAAGGGATTAGGGACTAGTTTAAGAGAAAGTGCGGCATACATTTAAACCGAGGGCCGGTTCTACAATGGCCCGATAAGCCTGCTTATAGCTATTCGCCAAATAATTTTATCTGGCCGATAAGTAGAATTTTTGTTCTACTATCAACACACCTTCGTCTGGATAGTAACCCTCTAGAATAGTTTGTGGAACGTTAAATTTGCCATGCTGCATTCGATGGAAGTGCTACAGGTGGAGAATTCGTAAACAGAAAGCAATGGAGAATTGCCTTGCAAAGTAGGCCACAACAAACAAAATGAGAGATAATCTATACCAGGGGAATTATTTTACCATGTTTTAGAATAAAATGGAAGAGATAATGACCCCCAAAGTGTGTTAAATCTCGTAGAAGCCTGTAAAATGGACGGGAACATAAAGTATGATGCCATAACCTGGATAACAATTACGTTAGGGTTCACATAGCCTTACTTCTTTGTTGGTCACTTTTTGCTGAGTACTTCTCGTTTCCTTATGCTCTCTCTCCTACGCCGAAATTTATGCATATTGATGATAGAGAGAGAGAGGGAGCAATTATGTGTATGCTAATGAATGTTAAGAACCTCATGTTTTGACAATTCTTTCAACATTGAAAAGTGCAAGATTTTGTAACGGCGTGGGCTATATGCCTTGAATTCATAAAGTACAATTCATAAAATACTAGTAAAGGTTTGCAAAGCCTGTTTATTAGAATAGGAACACGCTGAATCTATAAAAGAATATACTGCGAGGACTGTCAGTGTAGACATTAAGAAGCCAAACATTCCACTTACGTTAATAACGGCATTTTTCATGCATTACTACTAGAAATCCCTGGACTTTTGTATATGGCAATTATAAGGGATAAAGGGGCTAGATTGTACAGCGATTTCATAAATGTCAGCCGGAGGTATATGCAATTAATTAAACCATTGGGAAACGCCCATACCTGTCACGCTTTTTGGCACTTGGAATGTGTTACTTAACGTTGAGGCAAGCCGCAAAGCGCAGTTGTGGGGTCGGCCCCATCGAAAACTCCAAACATCCGCGTAATAGGAGGAACTCCAAAATATCATTCGAGTTACCTATGAGAAGTATAAAACCCAGTATTTGGAAATAATTTTGCCTCTCATGGCCTAAGATTTTCTCCTCTTTATCATCATGTCCTCGCCGTCATCCAATAAATGCAATTTGTCTTTCTTTACACTACTATGTACCCAGTTTATAGAGAAGGTACTTCATTCCACCCAACAATTCGATACCGAGATTTCACCCGATATGCACGGTTTAGATTTTTAGAAACAGATCCATGTGCCAGTGTGTCCATGTCTGTAATGAAGAGTCAGTAAAATATCAAACCTGGTATTTAAATTAAGAATCTTCCAAGGGTGTGACGCGAAGATTTTGAGGAAAATCCCCCTACCCCAAACTAACCTTCACTTGGACAAAATCTTGAAAATTATAATTTTCTAAAAAAAAGTGCTTAACGAGTTAGATTTAAACACCGTATATTAAAGATGGTGATTGGTATTTAAGGGCGCTCAACTGCTAAGGCTATTAGTGCCCTGATATATTACTGATATTTACATGTCAAATAAAATATATATCTTGAATTTTCTGGGAACAGCCTCTGAAGACCACTTTATTCTGGAAAATTTAGATCTCGTTAAAACATACAATTTAGGTCATATAATTGTTTTTGAGGAGTTGACCATTTTTGAGATATTCCTTGTTATTGGTTTTAGTTTTATTATACTTGAAACTTTTCACAATCGGAAATTTGTCAACTACTGCAATGCAAAGAAACGGATTTCATCAACATGGCAACCACCTTTTAAAAGATTTTATTATCGTTTTAGCCTAGTTTATTCCCTAAGCTAAGATTAAACTTATTAACAGTAATTTGTTACAGATATGTAGAGAAAGACATGTGAATGGAGCACTTCAGATTTTTTTTCTTAATTACTATTGCTAGTGATAATTGTGAGACGTGAATGAGCGGCCTACACCGGTAACCATAACCTCAATGGACTATGGCCGTGGAAGCCCGCAGATATACCTAATTTAAAAACTTATTTATCGGATACTAGACGTATCGTCTACTTGGCAAAGATATCTACCAAGTAGTGCTATCCAGAGTTTATAGAATGCCAATCGGCTAGTAATCGGGTACATAGCTGTATCGGTAGGTTATCGGCAGATTGAAGAACCGGCCCGGACATTTTCAGCAGGCAGACTTTATGTCATCTTACTTGGTCATTTTTCTTATTTATGAGAAGAGGAGCGCCCAAAAAGAGAGCTGTCAAAAAGGGCTCTTAGCTTAGAGGCCTGTTCCATGTTTATTTTTTATTTATTTATTTATTTATTTTTTTTTTTACAGTATTGCAAAAATTATCATCTTATCGAATAATGATGTGCAGTGTTTTAAATTTGTACCAGTTTCTTCACTTGACGTCTAAGGAAGTAATTCAAGACGTAAATATTGCTTTCGGGAAAGGAGAAAACGATACTCTTTGACGCCTTTAAAAATGCCTCGAGTTGAATTGTAATCTCTGTATGAGACTAACAAAAGTAACAAGTGTATATTTGTTATACTTCATTCGCACTGCTTGTATTTTCCAACATCATCTCGTCTCTTTTTTATGTACATCGCACCGCTATGCCAAGTTTAGAGTCGCCTACAACATATTATTGGAACTTCGGCAACCTCACTTAATGATGAATGAAGGACCATAAACATAGTAGCATCATTAAATCCTTCTAAGTTAAAAGTCATGAATGCATGTGTATTACTAATATAGTTTTAATAAAGTTTAGCAGCAGTAACTTAAGCTTTCGAAAAAGATTTAAACAATTCCCTCTATACAACCGAGATGGACGGTACAGGTGGTTTCATATGTGGCCCGCTTTCGGAGGTGGTGGGTTCGATTTCCATGACGTCCCTGACTCATATTTTTTTCAGAACGTACCCGTATCATCATGCAGATCCTGGCAAAGTTTATTATATCCTCGAATTTTTCTGTCCCCTCATTTCTGTTCCTGTTACTTCCTTGCCATCTGTTTCAGGATTCAAGGACCAGGTGATGGTATTCAGTGGGTTGCAGCTGGATGGTGGCTTGCGCATGGTAAAGGTTTCTTCCTGGAGTCGTTGTCGGTACTGTTCGATCAGATCCAAATTCAGGGCTTTCGGACTCGGACGCTTTCGAGAGACAACCATAGGCCCGGGACTCATGAGTGGAACAAGCCGGCGTCGAAATTTTTAATTATCAGAGCCCCCTTCATGCTTGCGCCCTTCGTCGTCCGGATCTGTTCACCTTTCTGCTCGCTCTCTCTCTCTCTCTCTCTCTCTCTCACTCTCTCTCTCTCTCTCTCTCTCTGTCACTCTCTCTGGGATCACGTACGATGCAAAGAGACCTAAGGACCTACGTGCGATGCTCTGCTCCAATGTCTGGAGGCCTGTGTACGCGTTATTTTAATACTAAAACTGCATAAAGATTGGACAATTCATATCAAGTATACAGCAGAACATCTGTTCAGAAACGATCAAAAGCAAATTTTTGTTCCAGTGTATGCTTTCTCACTGAAATATAAATATACCTAAATGTAAAACAATTTTATTCATTAATTAGTTTTTAAATTTGGCAAAGGCGATTTTGATCTTAATCAATTTGTTCGTGTTGGCTGTTATTCAAGTTTTTTTTTAATCAGGTATATTCTCCAACCCAGATCTTTGCAACTCATCGGCTCACTTGCCGGCTACAGCTAATCAAAACACTTAACCCCGCAACTGAGCCGATTAGCGGCTCTAATACTTGAGCGAGCAGATATGGCGGAATGACTGAACTGCAAGTTTAGACAAGTGTTCACCTGAATTAAAAACGAGGGAAAGACTGGCTAGACTAAACAACTTATAATCATCAGAATTTTAACCCAAAAATCAAAATCTAAAACATATTAAATATTTGAAAAATCTAAAAAAAAAAGATGACTGCTTTATAGTATTGATAAGAGATTATGGTGACAATAATAATGATAATGATGATAACAACAACAACAATAATAATAATAATAATAATGGCGTCGGCCACAAAATCGAAACAAACGTTTGGTACATCCTTGTTAACACAATAAACTAAGGTAATACAAATGCAGAGCCTATTTTATTCCACTAGATCAATAACATCCTATAGATATTTACGAGCTTAGCTCAAACTAAATTAAAGGATTATTATTATTTGAAAGCAACAACGTTAATTACTTTAATCAGCTAAAGCCATTAAAACCTGTAGCATTTTAAACAAAACAAATAGATTTAAAAAAATATAAACGCAAATAATCTTATCTCTAAAATTTAAAAGAAATACGATATTATATACACGCCACAAACAAGTGCAAATATTTCATTAAAAGTCCCATTTTTAAATTCCCCATAAGCAACCCAAATCCATCTATTTGAATATAGTTCATTTCATTGAAGTAGAAATTTGGCAACAGAGTAGTTAAGATAGAGCGATCCTGGTGCAGAGGCTGACGCGCATATATGGGAAACAGTAGAAACAGAAAAGCGATTTGAGCGTGATATAGAGGATAGAGATTTTTAGCACGATATAGGGAAAAGGGATCTGAGCACACTTTTAGGAAGAGAGAAACACCACTACCTTTAGGAAGAGAGAAACAACATATTTTTTTTAGGCAGGGGGAACCAGTATTATGGAATGAGCACACAAGAGAATACCCATAGGTGGTACATTAGCACACTCTTATCTTCATGTTAGCTGAAAATCAACAATGATATGCAGTTGAATGCGACTCACTCCCTTTCCCCGCCCTACTGCAAAAGCAATATGACGGCTAACAGAACAGCTGACTGGAGCTTATTGTAGAACTAAGAAATACCCAACTCAGAAAAAGAACGCGAGATATCAAGCCTGCTCTATAATGAATGTTCTTTCCAATTCATGCCTTAGATTTGAGCTAAGTATAAATAAGAAAATTCGAATTATAATTTCAATATACTAATTAAAATGGGACCCGATTGCTAATTTGATTTCAAATGCAAAAACAATGTACTGAGAGACAAGCATTACACTCGTTAGTTACAAATCATCTAATAAATATTTTTAATTGAGAAATTATTTCAGCTAAATAGCGGGTTTAAGAGCCCATGACTCTTTGAAGGTACATGTCCAGTCTCAGTGTATGGAAGCATCAATAAATTCTTCATGATTTGTATCATTTCTTTTCAACAATACATATACTTTTCGTAGGAATAGCTTTCAAGAAATATTCATTATAATTATTCCTAAAATATCTAGTGTTCAACAAAACCGACAAAGACAAATATTTCTTAATAAGCGAACACGATAGTGGTTAGACATACTACAGTGAAACCCGTGTGCATTTCTAATTGACATAAATAAGAGAAGGGCTCAAGAACAGTTCAATGTACGCGATGGTGGTTCAAGCACAGGGCGGCACAAACCCATTGGCATGGGTCAAGCCCCCCAAAAAGGCTGACATTTATGTGTTACATATATAAACAATTAATATATAACATTCACCGCCTCAGAGTACAGTGCCCTTCTTGCCTTTGGCAAGCTACATGTCTAAAAAAGGTTTCTCTTGCTGGGAAGTTGTCAACAAAACTACATTGCACAAAGACATGGACAATTCGATAGCTTAAAAAATATCCATCATATCGCGATTTTCTAATAACACATTTAAATGCTGAAGATACAACGATAAGAATTACATATTATCAGACTAGATAGAAGAATGAGGTTAAAAGTGAACAATTGCTCTGCTTACTGCACCACAAGTACAATTGCTGCTGAGGCTCTAATTGGCTTAGGTCCGCTTCTATCTCGCTGTATTAAACTCCAAACTTTTATAGGATCCATACTAATTTAGATAAAGGCTCGAATAAATTTTATTCAATTCATAGGAATTAGTGCGATATTATAAAAATACACAAGTCTACCTTAGGATGCGGGTTTGATGTGAAAACTTAAACCTCGTTTTCTCAGGAACTGTTTGTCCTAGCAAGATGATATAAAGATATTATGGTAACTATTATTACACTACATTAGATTAAAGTATAATTGTTAATCATGGGTGCGAATCCGCACATTCGATGACTAACGTTTTTTGGCTGAATTCTGAACTATAAGTTCCACATCAACATTGAAAAGGAAGTATGCCCTTAGCATATCAAACTAAGATTACATATTGAGTTTTAACCTAGAGGGTCTCAATTCAATTCTATCCCGATGTATTAAGCTTTAATCTTTTATAGGGCTATACTAATTTAAATAAAAGCTTCGAATAAACCTTATTCAATGTATAGTCTTACGTGAAATGGCTTAAGTATATGAAGATGCACATGAAGGCCCGGGGATCGAAAAAGATATTTAAAAATAAGTACGAGACGGAACAAAGGTATCAACACAGCTATTATTATGCGATAACAGTTGTGAGAATAAATTTGATCGTAGGTCCATGGTTCGAATCTGTAACTTTCGAGGGCATTTTAAGATGTTGGTGTATCCCTCACTATTAGACCCATAGTAACGCGGAAAGATGTACATTGTTACATTTAGCATTTGCGTTTAAGATTCTAAGTGCTTCATAGCCTAAAGGACCCGCTTCGATCCCCGATTAGATAGACTTTAATTCCAAGGTGAACATCTCTTAGAGAAATGGGCATAAGGAGAGGGAATAAAAGCGAAATGGATACGTCACCCTCGACTTTGAATATTGATACAAATAAACAGATACAATTTGCTACTTGGTTGGCATCTATTAAGGCTCCATTGTTAAAACTCCGAAACTAAGAGCAGTATATAGCTTAAATAAATTTAAAAATGAAGGTGAGTTATCGGCACATTAATCTTACTTGTTTAACACCCCCCCCTTTCAGTGCAAGAATTACATTTGCGCTATCCCATATATTTTAATTAAAATGCAAATAGCAGCATTTGCAATGCTATAGCGAAAATCGAAGATAGTGATGACTATACGAAATTACACCTACATTCCTATCGTAAAATCTGGATTATACACCAAGTCCATTAAAAACCATTCATAAAATTTGACATGACTGATATAAAAATGCTTTTATTTGCGGAACTGTCGGTCCTACACCAAAAACGACAGCCAATAATGATTCAAACCACTTGGACAGTATACAACTTCACTCAGCATTACTTTCTAATTACAGTATTGAATTATAAGCTATAACTTGAAGCATTCATCATATAACTTTACGATTGAGCATAAATAAATAATTTCAAAGAGGGAAAACTATAACAAAAACGACAGTTTACTTTGCTTGAAATCAGATAGGCAGCCAACAACTTCACTGACCATTACTCTCCAATTTCAGCATTGAAGTATAAGCTATAACTTGAAGCACTCACCACATATCTTTACGATTGTGCATAAATAAATAATTTCAAAAAAGAAAATATTTAGGAGTCCATTATCACAATCACTGTGAATAAAAACTACGCATGCTTGCTCACTTCTTCGTTCTTTAAGGGGAAAATTAGACATACTCCTACAACAGCATGATCTGACCTGTTTCCGTCAATTTTTGGCAGTGTTTAACGCCCGCAGGCGATGACACATGAAATGAAGATGGAGCACTGGTGGAATGCGATGGCGGGTGAAACCGGAGAACTCGGAGAAAATCCGCCCCTGCGCCGCTTTGTCCACCATAAATCTCACATGCTGTCGCTTGAGATCGAATCTGGACCGTCTAGGTGAGAGGCGCGGCGCGGCCCTGTTTCAGTTAATAAAGCGCGCGCACACACACACACACACACCCACCACAGACGAAAATACAATTCCAACAGAAACTCATTATGTTAAATGTCTCAAACACATGCAACGAATAAATTTTGAATCTAAATAAAACATTTAAAAATATACAAATAGGTATTAAAAACACGTTAATAACGTTATAAAAGAACAGAGCTTCGATCACCGTCCTTTCATGAGAAGACTTTTAAGGAACTATTATACACTGTAATTAAAAAAAAAAAAAAATAGTCATTGGAATGTGTATATAAATAATACACCATAAACAGACCTCACACGCAGAGAATATAGCAGCGATTTGAGACATGTGATACACACGTTTGAGATTTTAAGTACTTCTTGCCCTAGCGAACCATCTTCGAACCCCGGCTCGATTGGCTATCCATTCACATAAATTTCTATTCTTATTCCACAAACAGCATAATATTGCAAAGCTTATTCCTTTGAAAACTAAGATTGTTAAATGGCATAAAATAGAATGTACAAAGGAAGGATGAATCATAGAAAAATTAAAACACACTAATAACGTTATAAAAGAATAGAGGTTCGATGCCCGCCCTCTCATGAGAGGGGTTTACTTCTTACCAGGATGCATTCTTGAAATACCTCCAGAAAATATAAGGAGTTTTCATTGATGTTTTCGCAAAAGAGACATAATTTACACTACAATCTCATTAACAGTTAAGCAGTATGCTGTGTGCAGGAAACAAACATTGCCATTTACACGAAGGATAATTAACGATGAATCATGTTTACCGAAATAACTCTAAAAGCCGACAAGGATTCTGCGGTGTTTTCCGCAAAGAGAGATGCTATGGCTAAAAACATTCTATCTCGCACTGAGCTGACGTATATGTTTTATACAAAACACCTTCTCCTGTTTTATACTGTTTTCAACATTGTAGAGTGTATGAGTACTGAAAATCGTTTACTACATAAAATAATGTTTCGTGGTCCTATTTGACACATTCCCCCCATGTGAGTTATCTGTGCGACGAGGAACCTGAAAGTGACAGTGTTTGCTCACTATAAGCGTAAAATCAGGGGATTATAAAAGTTTTATATCAGTGGATTACACGGCAATAATGCGTGGTAGGTATATCAGATTACACTCTTTTTAAAACGCAAATATTCAGTTAAGTGCACTACTTATTCACTATTAGTGGCTAAATGAGTACTTCAATCGTGGAGAATACCTAAATGGATGACGTGATAAATGGATAACAGAGAAACTTGCAGACATTCACTTCAAAGTGAATTGCTTACATTGGAAATACGGTTTTTGTAACGCGTATATACTCATATATAATAATTAAGGAGTGAAAATTAGAGAACTTTAACAACTATTAACCTATTCATCATATATACATTAAACGCACTAAGTGAGACTTTCATTGCTCAGAAGCGATTTTAACACTTTTTTAGTTATAAAGCTAAATTATTCGATTACTTAGAATTTTAAAGAACATACCGATAAAATGGGCAGCTTTTCTTTATTTAAAACCTCATTTAGTATATAGGCTATCCCTAACTTAATTTTAGATTTAAAAAATGCATTTTAAGCTGGTATAGTAACGAAGGAAATAAAAGCACTTACCGCAAAACTACTACATTGCATCAGAGGAATGAGCCTCAGCTATTTCCGAATAGATGAAAATAGTACTATGCCACACTCATGGCATAAGTTAACAACGCACATAGCAGGCACAGAAGTTGTTATATTCTGCCCTAAATGTTGTTTACAGATTTCACCTGAATTATGTTTTGAGGTTCACTGTATTCAAAAAAGCATATTTACTTTCTCTATTTAGTACATAATGAATAGAAAAGGTTTTGTATTCCACACAACATTTCGATACCGCGATTTCACCGGAAATATTTTTTGAGGCCCCCCTGAATCCGAAAATAGCATATTTAGAAAAAGGTTTCGTGGATGTGTATTCTCATGTGTCTGTAAACACAATAACTAAAAACAAAACAAAACGAAGTGCTGGTAAATTCCACTGGGTAAACAAAGACATTTGGAATGTAACGTGACTGAGTTTTATTTGATGGAAGTGCTTCCATTTGATAGGTAGAGGAAGTAATCGATTCCACCCATTTATTTATTTTCACTGAAAATAGATGTTTTGAAGACCCCTTACCCAAAGCATGTTTCAGGGAAAAAAACTGGTAGCGAGTGTGTATCTGAGGAAATTATAACTCAAAAACTCTATTTTATTGACTTCAATTTTAAGCTACTTCCAATTTCTCATACTGGATGTGATACTTTGTTTCATCCTTATTGCTTTACTCAATGCAATGCAAAGAAAAACGAATTAAAATGACAATCGAATGATGATACATTATAACAAATCAGTCTAATATACTGATTTCCGCTAATTTCTCTGTTTATAAGGAACAATGGAATAAGACCAACATTGAACAGCATGAGGTAAACAGAAGAATAAGGCTCGATAGATATCTTTTATGTTAATTTTGACTATCATGATATTTCAGTACAGTTTTACGCTTCCCCTAATGAAATTTTCCTTCCACTTTACATCACACCGAAAATAATAGCACATGTGGACGTTGGATAGCGGTTTGACTACAGAATTGCATGTCGACATCTTCATTACATTAAAAACACATAAAACAGGTTCAAATGGATATTCATTTCTGTTTGATAGAACTAAACCGACAAAGCATTATTGAATTGACACGCCCTCAATCACCACTTCGAATCAGATGATTACTATTGTTTTGTCACATTTCAGGGGGAAACACGACTGCAACCCAAGAGCAAAGCTTCAAGTCAACTTATTATTTTGGATATTATGAGAGCTGGTATAATAGCCTAAGGATAACTCCATGCTGAGCTGAAAACTGCCTACATAAAGAATCGCTCTACGACAGTCTTGAGGAACTCAACAGTTCAAACCTATAAGAATATGTCAAATCAAACCTGAATGAACATGTACAATCGCAGATAGAATCTGAAAGTAAAACACATCATGAAGCAACTGTAATGTAAGTGTTCCCATATTTTAGAATCTAATAGACAATCTAACTCCATGGTACGACAGCTCACGGGGAACCTTGGCCTACCGCCCGGCCGCTGCGTCCCCCATCTCGGTCCACTACAGACGTCATGGATGGAGTGCAGTATTGGAGGGTGAGACGTGGTCAGCGCCTCGATTCCTCCCCCCCCCCCCGGCCAATAGACGATTATATTGAATAAAAAATCAGTGTTTTATAAATGTGTGTTTATATATATTTCTTGTTGTTTCAGAAAAATGATCGAATCTCAAATGCGTCTGCACCCAGATGAGCATTACTTGCTCATACCATCCTGATGGAAGACCTAAATGCTAGCGCAATAACAAGCAAGTGTGAAGGCTTTGAGTATGCGTATAAAGCAGCACTGGATGATTTAGTTAAGAACCTAAACAGCCCAATCCTGATTCAAAGAATAGAATTGAAAAATCCACCAGAAAGCAAGATACAATAGATACAATAGAAACAAATGGCAGAATTTTGGAAGGGATGGAGTGATTATCATAAGAATATGATGACTAGATATAGCAGAATTATTTGGAATAAAACTGTGGTATACTGTCGAGATTTTCAATACTCAATGTGGTTTTTGTATTCTAAAGCACCTAGTGCAGACAGTTGCGGAATATGTAAGGAGGAAGATTGTGAATTGTGTAATGAAAAAGTAATGACGATTTCCCGAAATTTTGAAAAAGGTAAAAAACATATGCTAGGAGCCACACATCAGTGGAGTGATGTTGATATTCCTGACAGTACTCCACAGCAAAAATTTAGAATTAAGTTTGGTACCAGCCATGTTGGCGACGAAACAGTTCATAATAGTATTACTTTGGAGAATGTAAACAGTATGACAATATCAGAGAGGGCAAAGAAAAAGTTTATATGGAAAAGCAGATGTAAAAGAAGCATTGAGACTAATGTTGCATTAACCTAAATCTTTAAATCTTTATTCTAAATCTTTATTCAAGACAAAAACCAAATTGCAATGCAAGAGTCAAATGCAGAATGATTTTGATTCTATTGATCTATATTATTGTCTTATATTATAGTGGGAATAAGCTTTTAATGTGCATGCTCCATGATTGAAACACAGGTCAAAGCTCTTTTAGTTTCACAGATCATTAATTACTCTATAGTTACAGGACTAATTTTGGTCAATGAACATATGTATGTATTATATAAAGTTACAAGCTGAACCTAAAAACTCTACTATCACAATGGGTTCCCCCCCCCATCCCCCAGGGGTCTACAACGGTAGGTACGGGTTAGGCGCCCCCGAGGTCCCGACCCTCTTTTGACTTCCTCTGTGGGGAAACCTCTAAGTATGAGGGAGTCAGTAGGTTAAAATGCCCACCCACGTGTAGGTCGTGCGTTGAGACCCGTGTTGGTGGAAGGGAGTATTCTGGTTGGTCGAGGGTTGCGTACCTGAGCCTGGGCTTCTGACTCTCAGTAACTGGGGAGGGTGCGCAGCCTAATACACCACTTTGAATTGTGCTTCGCCTAAACGCGAGGCAAGGGTCTAACCCACCCGTAGTCAATCGGCCCGGATTAGGGATTTTACCGAACTCCAGGGTGAGTGGGACGGCGAGCCTGCTATGTCCCCTGTGTAGCCTTGTCACCCCAATGGGGTGACCCCTTGCTGGGCTCCGTGGTGGGTGGGGAGCACTGGGGGATGAATATCTTGCTGATTTTTATGGCACCAAATAAAACATTTTATAAACTTGGGAATGACGTAGGAAAAGAAGTAGCTGAGTCTTGCGGTCCTCGCTACTTGATTGTTAATCGGACAGAAGGAGGTGGAAAGTTCTCCTCAACTAGCTCATTCACCATCCAAAAAGGGCTTAACAACATTGCTGGTTCTCTTAAATCGTGCATTAAGACTCGAAACGGCACGTTCCTTGTAGAGGCAAATTCAGCATCACAGGTGGCAAAATTACTAAAGGCCCTATTTTAGGCAGCTATCCTGTGAAGGTCGAGGTGCACAAGACTCTTAACTCCTCGCACGGCGCTGTCACCACCCGCGCCTTGGAAGGTCTATCGAATGAGGAGATAAAGGAGAATCATGCAGAACAGGGTCTTACATCTGTGTACCGGATTCAATGGAGAGTGAATGGTGAATTCGTGCCTACCCAAACCCTGTTCCTCACCTTTGATCGGGTGGAGCTCCCTCAGGGGATTGGGGCAGGATACGAGGTCATCGAGGTTAGGCCCTACGTTCTGAACCCATTAAGATGATATAAATGTCAACGTGTTGGGCACATGAGCGAGTTTTGTAGTGGTCGGTCTACTTGTGTAAAATGTGGAGACGCCCAGCACGACGGCAATTGCACCTCACATCCATCTTGTGTTAACTGCGGCGGGAAACATCCATCTAGTTCCGCGACTGTCCCCGTTTTGCAGAGGAGAGAGCGATCCAGGAGATTCGAGTGAAAGAAAATGTGTCCTTCTTGGAAGCCAAAAATTCCTACGACTTCGGCAACCCTCTGTCTCGCGGTCCGGCACCTACAGTTCCGCTGTAGCCAAACCGGTACCCAGGCGGGAAATCGCAACTTACATTGCGATATGAGCAGGGACCACAATTCCTGACAAGATCCTTGTAGCCAGGCCGCTACCTAAGCCGTTCGTCACTATTTCTCAGTCCGCCTCAACATCTTCAGAATCCGTCAACGTATGAAGCAGCCCAGAACGGTTATCACCATATTCTGCTTAAATGTGAGTAAGGCATTTTTACTATTAGCCATATCCATCTGTGCTCATATACTAATTCTTCAGCACTACGTCTATAATTACACAGTTTGTTGATAAATTTAATTGCAAAACATTTCATTCAAATACAAGTAAGAGAAGTAGATCACAGAATATCTATCTTAAAAGAGAAACAATGCAGGTTGATCCTCTTTTACCACAATTATTTAAACTTTGTATCAATCCGTATTAAACCGATTACGCCGGTATGCACGATTCTGAGGTTTCCTTCAAAATATGTCTACTAAATTTATGTGCTGATTCCAAAACTGTAATAAGTTTTTTTTTCTACTACGCACATTTTTTTTATTTGTTTTTTTTTTATACAATTAGCAGCTATACTTAAAATGTTTTAATTTAGTTCTGTGCACAAATATTTTCACAGAACTAAAAAAGAAACTACAAAGCTAAAAAATATCACTCATTTTATTGTTGAAATTAGTCAGTTTCATAACAATGTAACATATGCAACAGACAACAATACGTACTTCATAAGTTCAATCTCTGCAAATTTAGCTCCGTCTGTCGTTGTTTTTCAAATAGTGAGGTTCTATTCTTGTGGGTAGCAGTTGTATGTCATACGTTCGTGTAATTTGAAGCAATATATCTTCCAAAAAGTGTAAAAATTACCCTGATATATCTTGCCACATCTGTGGCAATTTTGTTTTCCAAAAGAGAAGACAGAATATTACAAATTTTTTTAAAAAGCCTGCAATGCTTATTTTCATATGAGGCTTAAAGATGTATAAAATGGGCTCCAAAAACGTATGTCATACTTGCGTAGAACAGCTAAGGATATAGAGTAAAGGAAAGAAGCTAGTATGCTCTTTGCTATTACTATGATCTGGTATGAACCGCGAAACCATGTCGATGATAGCTATTTTTGTGTATGTGATGTTACAGGCTACAACATAAAAAGACCCATATCACATGGCCCTGGTCTTCCTGTTCCTTCTCCATTAAAAGCATTTGGAAAGGAGCTATCATTAGATTCTGAAAAAAAAAAATCTCAAGACAGCAGTGGTGATTTAGATATCCAAGAACAGAATTTTCAAAAACCTCAACAATTCACATATGCAGAACTCCATGATTTGGTTGGAGACAAATCTTCCTAAGGATTCTGCTGAATTATTGCGATCGAAACTAAAACAAAAACATTTCCTCTCTTCGGGAACGCGATTTTCTTGGTACAGATACTCTGAACGGGAATTGGTTCCATATTTCTCTCGGCAAGAACATTTTGCATATTGTCAGGATATTCCTGGTTTACTGACTGCTTTGGGAGCTGCTGAATACATTCCAAGTGAATGGAGACCTTTAATTGATTACTCTGAAATTAGTCTGAAAGGTGCACCCTTCTATAATGGAGATAAATATACATCAGTTCCAGTGGCCCATTCAGTTCAAACCAGGGAGACATGTATCTTAAAATTATTTCTAGAAAATGTCAAATATGTAGAACACAAATGACAGGTATATGGAAATTTAAAATTTATTGGCGTCCTACAAGGCCAGCAAGCATGCTACGTTTTATTTGTGAATGGGATAGTAAAGCTCGATCCGATCACTGGACAAAAATTGGAAGCAGGAAGACAGTCTCGTGCCAGGAAGAAGAATGCAATTCATGAATGTATTGTAGAGCCAAAGAATTTTCTATTACCATCTTTGTACATAAAAGTAGGCTTAATGAAGGAATATGTGACTGCTTTAAATAAGGATGTCAGCTACTACAAATATATCTACAAGAAGTTCCCTGGAGTATCTGAAGCTGAAGTTAAAGGAGAAACATTTGTTGCGCCACAAATTAGGAAGTTGAATTCTGATACCTTATTTGAAGAGACGATGACAGCTACTGAAAAACAGGCATGGATTGGTTTTAAGAGTTCATTGAAAATTTTCTGAATCCAAATTACAAGAATGTTGTAAAGAATATGCTTGAGAACTTTCGAAAGATGAGCTGCAATATGAATGTGAAAGTACATTTCCCACACTCTCACTTGGACTTTTTCAGAAAATATCAGCTGTGTCAGTGAGGAGTAGGGTGAAAAATTTCAGACGGACATAAAGGAAATGGAAAGACATTGCCAGGGAAAGTGGACTGTGAATATGATAGCTGACTATTGCTGGTCGCTGAAAAGAGATCTATCAAATTACTTCCATAGTAAGAACTTTAAAAGGAGTTTATTTCAAGGCAGCATGGAGAAATCTGATATAATGTTTAAATGTAAGCGATGATGTGAAATATTAGTTAATTCTGAAGTGTGTTGCACTGACAGTTATTTGCATAGTAACTTCTATTTAATAAACAATAAAGCCGAATATAAATAGTCATGTTGTACTGTTTCTTAAATTATGAAAAATTGGTGTGTGGTGGAGAAAAACTAAGTGTATATAGTGATTCAGCACACCACAGTTAGGGATAATAACATATTAAAATAAACACTCCAGACAAAAAGTTAAATTCTGTAAACCAGTGTTACCAGAAAAAGTACATGTTTCGTATGATTACTATCTGTCTCCTAAAAGGAAGCAAAACACAAAACTGATTTTGTAGATGATATATTACTTATGGAAACGAATTCTGCATTTGCTAATACCTTGGTTAATATTTTCTTTCTTCAAAAAGTAGGGTATATCGTTAATCCTGTGAAATCGGAAGCAATTCGAGTAAACCAGGGAAAACTTGTTGTTGGGATAGTTAAGTCCATACTTGGTGATATTGAAAGCAGTTTTGCTATTGGAGTAAAATATTTTGATGTATCCTTAATGAATCCTTAACTTTTAATTCTGACGAAACTTTGACTAAACTTAAAAATAATGTAGATACGCTGTGTTCTACTCATTTATTGCTGCCTCAGAAAAGTCAGTCAGCAATAAGTCAGTTTTTGAACCATCTTTAATCTATCCTTTTTTTAACCACCTTTTGAGAAAATTCCCTAAAATTTTCCGAACTCATACAAAATGTTTCGCAATTCTGTGAAAGATTTTTCAACTACCTAGTGACACCAAGAATTCTATTATTCATATCTCTCATAAATATAAAGGACTTTCATACTGAAAATTTCTTGTGAAGCGTAACTATAAAAACTGAATATTTGGCATAAACTGCAGACATTGAGAGATAGCTATGTCAGCCTGGTGCGGAATTAGGAATATTTCTCTTCTGTTCTACAGCTAGAATGATCTCACATTAAAACGCTCAAGCAGCTGAGAAACACCCTAGTTGATAATAATTTATCAGACGTGCTGTTCCTAAGAGAAAAGTAGTGGAACTGTTCCCGGAAGTTACAGCCGCAAATACCTGGTGGTTAACAAACAAAACGGTCTAAGCAAGAGGCAGCTCTTCAGGGTGAGCAGTGGAGGCTAAGCCAACCCTAGTAGTTTCAAAAATATTTTTAAAAACCCTTTAATAGCACTCATAACAAAATGTATGAGTACCGAAGCTAAAATGAAATGTTCCTACTTAGAAAAACAAAATCTACATGTAATATTACAGTCAAAATGGTTAGAAGTATTTAAATGAAACGAATTTTGAAAATTCGAAACGTTCGCGTTCTTCTGGAAAGAAAGCGCGATATTTTAAACGTGAATATGCTAGATAATGGAACGATTTAGAGGCCTTTATCGCAAACGGGAAGCAAATCCTGAGCTAGCCAGCCTTCTGATGTCACGACCACAGTTCTAAGAACTTGGGATCCGGTAGTAAGCATTAGGGAAAATGCTGTTACAATTGCTGGAGTGGCACCTGCGTTGCACATCAAGACAAGCAGACAGTACATTTGCCTGTCGTGTCGATTGCTGACGGGTTAAATGTGTAAGAACATTACGTTTAGAACCCTTTATCGCGTTTTAAATGAAGTAGGAAGGAAAATAAATATTTGTAATAATGGTTTGTTAAGAACTGTAGAGAACGGATGTTAATGGGCACATAAGAGTAGCACAGATAAGGTTAGTTAGGTCAAAGTAGTTGCTAGGGAGAGCAGACGCCATTTCCATTTTAGTTCTGTGGAACATTTTAAATTTCACCGGTAGCTAGTGAGTGTGCATATTAGTTTAAACGATCGTTTGTGAGGGTATGCTATGCAATGAATGAAGTAAGTGATGATTATCTCTCTGTCCTATCCCAATCTTACACTAGCTCATCCTAGACTAATTGGTCATATTTATGCAGTTCTTTCAGTCCCTTTAAGGACGTTGCTATGCTATTACAGATATTTCTGTTCGGGTTTTCAATGTTTTGTTAGATTATAATATCCCTGTTTTTTCCAGACAGGACATTTTGATGAAGTTTACAGAATATTGTACTGTTTTTATAGCGAGTTTACCAATTTCGCAGGTGTTTTGATTTTTAGGGCGCAGATTTAGGCATTTTGGGCGCCTTTAAGGCATTCTAAACTATTTTTAATATACCCCAGGCTGCACAACACTTTTCTTCTGGTTTTAAAGAATTTAGCAATAGAGAAGGTACTTTGTCCTCTAGAACAGGTAACTTGTACTTTTAAACACGTTTCACACCATCTAAAAGCTACTTCGACATATCGAACCGGTATTTTGGTGTGTTTTTATGGGAGTTTCATACTTCGATCTCTGGAAAAGATATTTCGCTGTGCTTTGAAGCCCATTTCATACCACTTTAAATGTATTGGGGCTGTGAAACAGCTACTTTGAGTGCTTTAAAGCCAGCATGCCATTTTAAAGGTGATGATGATTGTACTTTAATGACGATCTACTACTAAGTTAAAAGTGTCCCTATAAAAATAAACACGTCATGACTTAGAGATAAAATCAGGGTAATGGTCAGCAGAAATAAATTAAGAGCTAAAGTTAGACATAAAATGGAGATTAAAAACTATCCATTGTTAAACAGAGTAAGACCGATAAAACCAGTAAGAAAAGTGGAGCGTAAAAAAGGATACAACGAGTTAAAATAAACCCAAAGTGCACTAAAACTTTAACCCCAGAATTAAATAATAAGATTCCGAGTCTAAAACAAGCTTTGGATAAAAAGGTAACCCTATTGACCGCCTCATGATCGTCGGCACTACCTCTGCTAGGGAGACCAGCAGCTGCAGAGTTGTGCGCTGAACAGCCAGAGCAACGCACTATAACAGCACATGCTTTACAGTCAGCGACGCTTCACAGAGCGTGCAGATAGAAGCAGGGTCTATCTTAAAAAGATAACTATGGGCACAAAAAAAAAAAAAAAAAAAAAAAAAAAATTAGCCAATCCGCAACCGAGCCAATATCACCTCTTCCGAAGAGAAGGACGTGAGAAGGTTGCACAGATTTTAGGGAGATCTTTCACTTCCCTATGCTTGTTACTCTGGAGAATCGACCACTGCGCATATCAGCCCTAAAGCACCCCTCTCCGCAGAACAACTCTATAATTTTCTGCTGTTGCATAAGTATCGGTAACACTGGGCTCTGCGACTGCCAACTTTGCTGCCAAATCCGCCAGCTCATTCCCCGGCAAGCCATTGAGTTCAGGAATCCCTGCGCACTACATAGTAACACCGGAAGCGCTCAAAATGTGAAGAACGTACTGAATACGCTGCACTAAAGGATGGTAATTGTACAGCTCACGAATGTTTTGAAGTGCAGTAAGAGAATCTCTTAGAAAAAGGCAGTCACCGAATTGTCGACAGCGAATACACAGAAGGGCTTTCTAAATAGCATACAGCTCTGCAGTATAAATGGATGTGCTACTAGGCAAACGCAAAGTATAAGGTTCGGTCCTAGTAACAAAGGTTTATCCGACACTGTCGGGGAATTTACTGCCATCAGTATATATACAAATACGGCCAAAGTAATTCGATAAATATTCTAAAAAGCAAGCAGGAACACTAGTTACTAGGTGTGTGCACCTTGGGAAACATGCGAGACAGTGCGATATCGTGTTTCGTGAAGAAGCTCGCGGGAACGAAAACCTGCAGGGCTGGGACTGAGTGACAGATTTCTATAACATATAGCCATCTCGGCATTGAAAAGAGGGGTAAACCTTGGTTGCAAAGGCATGCACTTAAGCCGAAGGCATTAATTACCTAACAGGGCATCCGTCGACATCGTAAAGGGCAAAGAGACGAACCAATCGCCTCCTGTGGCGCCAGAAGTTGACACACACTGATTTTTCAGCGAAGAAACGAAATCCGTGTCTCCAGCTCCAGTCAGAAAGGTTGTCTAAGCACTGCTGGAGACTGCGTTCGACAAAGGGTGTAGGCTGAGAGGTCAAAAGAGGGCAAAGTTGTCAAATTATAAGGAAGACGAGACAGCTGGGAGAATACATTGCGATATAGAATTAATCGCTATAGCAAACTGCGTTACGCTTTATACGGATCGCTGAGGAACACCGTTCTCTTGAATAAAGGAATGTGAAAAACCGAGCCGACTCATTCTCGGAAAACGCAGTCTTAACTCCTGATTGAGTACTATAATCGCCATGTATATCCCAGTTAAGAGTGTTCGTGAGATCCCTGCTCGCCAATACGTATCATAAGCCTTCTCGAGGTCAAAAAATATCCGAACAGCTTGACAGTTCTTAAGAAAGCTGTCCATGATCTGCGTCGATAGTGATACAAGGCGGTCACCTGCTGATCGACGTCTTCGAAAACCATAGTGAGTGTTGATCAGGAGATTGTGGATTCCGCACCAACCATCCATTGATAATAGGCAATTGGTGAGGGAAATGGGACGATAGCTGGAAGGAAGATGGCGGTTCTTTCCAGATTTCAAAATAGGTATGATAGTAGCTTCCCGCCACTTTCCCGGAAAAGTGGCATCAATACACACACTATTACAGGCCTGGAGAAGGAAAGCCTTACCTTCAGGAGAGAGATGTCGTAACATTTGGACGTGGATGTCATCTGGTCCTGGTGCAGAGTTTCGCGAAGATGAAGATGCATGTTCTAACTTCGCCATGGTGAAAAGGCTATTATAATCTTCAAGGTTTCTAGAACGAAAGGAGAAATCTTGAGATTCCACACGAGCCTCAAGGGTAAGAAACGCAGGGGAATAATTGTCTGAGCTAGACATGTGAGCGAAAGCACTGCCTAAAGCGTTCGCCACGTCCGGCCGTACGCCTTAACTTATCCCATACAACAGAGGAAGATGTATTGCGATTAAAGGAAACCACAAACCTGCTCCATGAGTTCTTTTCCTATCCGATATAACTTGCCTAGATTTGGCTCGCATTTTCTTATACTCTATCAGGTTCTCTAGTCGATTACAAGACGAGGACTTCATCCTTCCGAGAAAGAAACAAACATCTGCTTCACAAGCTAATCAAAGGTATGTAGTAAATCTAATAGACGTTCACAAGAAATGTGCCCCATTAGAACCAATGGAGTAGCGTCATCTCAAATCCAAAATTAAGGAACAGTGCACGTCCCCCCGATCTTTTTGCACGAGGCTAACAATTATCAAGCAGTTATTACCGATGTGCGTCCGATAACGACTAGTGAATTTACCACTCAGCAGAAGGGGGAAACTTTAAAAGTTGTTCTCACTGCGAGTTCAGATTTTCGCGTTGTGACTGCCTTTTTTGACGAGTCTCACCTACAGTATCACACCTTTCGTGATCCCAGTTCCAAAAAGTTGGAAGTTATTATTCGAAATGTTCCATATTCAATAACCAACGAAGAAATCCTATCAGATCTTCATTCGCAGAAGCTTTCAGTAACTAAAGTTGTTTGACTGTTCTATAAGGATAAACAACATATGCCCTTGTGTGCAGTAAAATTGGAGAACTCAGATCAGGGTAAAGAAATATTTAACCTTCTGCATATACAACATGCGTTGGTCTCTGTTGAATATCGCCGCAGATCTTTGGACACACCTCAATGTACTAGGTGTCAACGGTATGACCACACAAAGAACTTCTGTCGCCTTAATCCCCGATTTGTGAAGTTTCCTAGAATCTCACCACTACAGTAATTGTACTAAACCCAAACAGCAAGAACCTCAGTGCATGAATTGCAACGGCACCCATTCTGCGAACTATAAGGGTTGCCCTAATTGTTTAAATCGTCGCACTAAAGTACAAGTGAAACTTCACAACTGCGGCCTAATTCTGAGCGCCGTCATGTGCCTAATTCAACATCGTTTGATGCAGAGCACTTTCCTAACTTGCCAAACACAGCTGGTGCAAATACTCCGTTTGGGTATGGCCACATAACAAAACACCGAGGTCTGCTCACAGCAATCAGATCCCTAAAGAAAGTCATACTCCTAATTCTTCACATTTCACTGACTTGATACCTATGTTGATCAGGTTTTTAAGCCATACCTCCCTCATATCAAATCTTTTATCATTTTACTATTCCAAGAGTTTTTTCAAAATGAATAGTTCAGTTCGTCATTCGGTCTCTCAGCTTGTTTTCCTAAACTGGAATGCCAACGGCTTAAAATCTAAGCGAGCTACTTTTCTTGAATTGTTATCTCGAGACACTGTCGATATTGTTTGTATCTCTGAAACCCATTTTCTTCCTTCCTTACGGAAAACTCACTCTTCCTGGTTATCATACTATTAGATCTGACCGCTACGCCCGAATTGCTTCTAGAGGCGTAGCCATTATTGTGAAACGAAAACTGGCACATTATAGCATACTTTTGCCTCAATTAACAGGCCTAGAGGCCTACGCAATCAAGCTTCATCAACTAAAATGCCCGGAGATGTTTATAATTGCAGCTTATCGACCACCCCCCAACTCAGAGGAACAATATCTACAGCTTCTTTTTTTTCTGTTCCATCTCCTGTGATCTTGTTTGGTGACTTAAATATTAAGCACATGCAATGGGGTTGTCGTGTAACCACTCCCACCGGAAGGCCTCTTCTCTCGGCAGCCAACCTCAACGGTATACTCATTTTAGCTCCGACAGATCCTACCTATTACTCCTATAATCCTGCGGTCTTACCGGACATCTTAAATGTGGTACTGTAGCATTAGTCAGCCCTTACACATGCGCTCTGTTGCCGAAATGGATTCTCATCACTGCCCAGTCATATCTACGTTTCATTGTGCAGTGCCATGTGATTCGTTCCGTCCTCGCCTAATCCAAGGAATGGTGAACTGGGAATGTTTTCAGAGACAGTTGGATCTTGAGCTACAGGCTGCATATTGTTTACAGACCTGTTCTGATATTGATGCTGCAGAAATTTGTAATTAAATCGTTGAAAACTGCTAGCAGCATGCCACGTTTTCACGAAAATACTCCACACCACCAAGAGCTTCTCTCAAGAATTATAGCACTGAAAAAGTTGAACATAAAATGTGTCGAGAATGGCAATCTCATATATTGCCTTGGCAGCGCCAACGATTGAATCAATTACTTCGACAAACCCGGCGAGCTCTAGATGAACATCGTTATGTTACTTATCAATACTATTTGTCAAACCTTTCGCCAGAAGATTGCTCTCTATGGAAGGAGACGAAACGGGTGTTTCGGGAACATACTATTGTACCACCCTTAAAATTCCAGGACCATGTTTTTGAACACGAAGATGCAAAATGTGAGCTATTGGCGGATATATTTCAAACTACATTTACCCTAATCCCAGCTTGAATGTTGTGTTCAGTAAATATATTAATATATTTAATATATTAAAATTATGCTTGATACCTATTTCTCAGTTCCAGAGGAATTTAATTGTACTTCGACCAGAGAATTGCGGTGGATTCTTTAAAACCTGCCCACTAAAAGACGCCAGGTCTGATCGTATACCAAATATTGTTTTAAAACACCTTACCGCTATGACTCAGGCTTACTTAGCCTCCATATTTAATCTGCTTTTTGCCTTCGATAATTTCCACTACCATGGAAACATACCGAGACTATCGTTCTCCCAAAATCTGGATTATCACCTTCCTTACCTTCTAGCTATCGTCCTATTAGTCTATTACCTACACTTTCCAAACTATTTGAAAAAGTCATACACAAATGATTAAACAACTTTCTAACGGACAACGCAGTGATACCACCACAGCAATTTGGTTTCCGTGGTTACCACTGTGCAACTCATCAGCTCCTGCGATTAACCGAGACGGTTGCTCGTGGTTTGGAGTATAAACAGCACACCGTCCCAGTATTTCCAGACTTCAAAGTGTTAAATGAGTGTGGCACACCGGTCTGCGCTATAAACTTCGAAGCATTGGGTTACCGGATTATCTTTACCATGTCATCGATAGCTTTCCCTCACATCGTACTTTTTAAGTACGGATTGGTCCTCCTCTATCGTCTGTGCCACCAGTAATGTCGGGAGTGCCTCAAGGTTCCATTTTGGCGCCTTTGTTGTTTAATATCACTTTACCAGATGTCAACATTGCCATATACACTGACAATATTGCAATTTTTACAGCGCACTATGAACTTGATACCGATGTTCACAGACTCCAGACGTCTCTTAATATACTAGTATCCTGGATTGACAAATGGAGGATTTCATTGAACCACAAGAAATGTGAAGCCATGGTGTTTACATTACGTCACCCCTCTGTTCCCCCTCCTATGACTTTACAAAACATTCCCAAACCCTGCAAACTTGCTGATGACACTGTCAAATATCTTGGCCTGCATTTTAATCGATGACTGACCTGGAACTCTCACATTAACTCAAAATTAAATCTCACCTACTCCAGATTACGCAAATTGTATCCCATTCTCAACCGCAAGTCTTCTTTGTAAATTTAAATTGGTTCTCTTTTGTACAAAATTTTACTTCGTCCTTTACTCGCCTATGCTTGTCCGATTTGGGGAGATGCTGCCGCAAACAAAATTAATCGTCTGCAGGTATTTTATAATAACGTGTTAAGATTTAGAGTGAATGCACCTTGATATATCAGAAACACTCGGATACATCATTAACTTGGACTCAGTACCATCTCTGCACATATTCGATCTCACGTTTTTTCAGCATCTTCACTTAGTACTCGGCGCAGTGCCCTTCTTGTTGGGACAAAGATCTGATACAGTTCCTCGGATAAAGGGTCGTCTGTCACAGGATTTGCTGTTTTCAGGAAGTGATTCCGAGAAAGAAGGTTCTCACTGAACAAATATGTAAAATCATCTATGACTGTTTAGAACCAGAGGGGCCTTATGTGGCTGACCTCACAAATTATAATGTTTTTGTTACTTTTAGTTATAATGTATTTTATTGCAATTCTGTATAGCATAATTAAAGCTAAACGAATCTAAATAAATTAAAAAAAGAAAAAAAAAAGTTCTCTAGTGTAGGGCCAAGTTGGAAAACCATGAGAGCACGCCTACGAGCATGAATGGTACTCTGGCATTTATCGGTCCCCAGGAAACCGGAAATCGACGATGTTGGCCATTCCAACGCAGAATGGACTGCTCCGAAGCAAAAGAAATTGTACCTGTGAGCTGATCGACTAAAAAGTGCACAGAATCGTGCTCATCGTAGTAAAAACCAGCCAAACGGGAGTAAAGTTCCCTGTTGGTTTGATCTAGGCGCCATACGTGCATCGGATGCTAAGAGACTAATCAGGATGGGAAAGTGGACACTAGAGTGTAAATCAGAGATAATAGTCTGTTGTAAAGAAACTGCCTACGATGGAGAACAAACTGCGATATCCAGGCGTGAGGAACTGCGAAAGTAGTCAGAAAGAAATGTAGGCTCTCCGGTGTTCAGGAGAGAGATTTCATTATTGTCCAACAAATCGGTGAGTAACGTACTTCTCGCACAAGACGAGGCAAGTCCCAAAGTGGGTGATGGGCATTCACTTCCTCTACCAAAAGAAAGGGTGTTAGTAGCTGAGAAAGGAGCTGTTGTAGATAAGTGCGCGAGATGTGAACAGATGGCATAGGATAAATACTGCAAATGGCAAATCTGGTAGATGGCAGCTTAATCCTTACAGCAACTCACTGGATGTCAGACTGTAAGGAAATAGATTCAGCATAAATATCGTCTCTGATGAGCATCATAGTGCCCCCATGTGCGGGAAGCAACATTGCAGATTCAAGTTATGCTTTAGATTTCACTCTACCATTGGTCGGATAACCAATATGGCTGCCCATATGCAAGCAGACAGAACGAACGGAAGATTATACATTTCGCATTGGAAAGCAGAATCAACTTTCAAATAGTCCATTTTTGCCCGCTATTTCTAACCTAACGTAGCCTAACCTCGACGAAATCTCGAAAACTGTCGTTCACCTGTCACGTAGTCATGCTGTCTTCTTAACCAATAGGACAGACTCAAGAAGGAGCCTTAGTCTAAAACTGAACTAGAATCTGCAATCGCGGTTGCGGGAACACTCTCCTCCGGTGATAAATCACACCGTACAGAAGCGTAGTGCCTGAAAGTAGCAGTATCTCTTGTAAGCAGACGACCAAAAGTTGATGCTGGTTGAGCAACAGTTTAACCTCTGCTCGATGTGGTCGTATGCCGCTTACTTTCCAGTGTACGATAGTCATGGTCAATATTATGGATAAGTCACAAATTGAAAGACGTTTTGGCCTATTCGGTTGTACTGGTAGGTTTAATTTTTTCTTCTTGGCCGTGGGACTAACACTTTTTTTTGCAGGAGCACGAGCCTGCCACTTATGCGCTGTCCATCTGGCAGTGAGGGCAGAATCCTCCTGTAACACCTCTTCACGGGGGAGCACTCCTTTA
This sequence comes from Hymenopus coronatus, assembly GCA_030762935.1. Classification (NCBI taxonomy): domain Eukaryota; kingdom Metazoa; phylum Arthropoda; class Insecta; order Mantodea; family Hymenopodidae; genus Hymenopus; species Hymenopus coronatus. The sequence continues at coordinate 287,058,209 of CM060900.1, forward strand.
CAATAGAAAATTTTGGTTCGAGGTGAGGTCTTGGCAGGCGAAGATGATGGCAGCCAATCTGTGCTCGCCCCAGAAGATGCCTCGGACGAGGATCCACGTGGAGGGTGTTATGGAGTTCTCCTTCCTTTAGGAGTTATGGGAGAGGGCTTGGCAATTTGTTTTAGGAAGTCGGTACGGACATAACTGGCCTTGAAGCTCTTTGCTGGTGCAGAATACCCTACTGGTGTACCGGTGTTGTTGGCAGAGGTCGATGGTTAGAGTGAAACATATTCCAGACTGCTCTTAACGGTGTCGGAATTGGCAAATGCCGGTGCCGACGTAGATATTGAAGGCTTTAGTAACAACCTGGCTACGAGAATCTTCTCTATTATGGTGGCTCCGTTTATATCATATTTATTATTTTTGACACGTGTAGAGGTTATGAAGGGGTTCTCTGGTAATTTATGTAATGTTTTGATAGTTTGTGCCGTTTCATCATTATTTTGTGCTTCCTGCAGTAATGTCTCCTGTTTTACTACTTCTAATATGTCTATAGCATTTGTAGTATTTTACTATATTTCTCGTTATAGCATTACCATATACTATGTAGACTGTATTTAAACCTCTTTATAGTCTTTAATGCTTTGCAGTATTCTATTTTTTCCACTTGTTTTTGTTGTTTATGGCATTTGGCATATTCTGCAGTATTTTTTCTGTTCCTTAATAATATACTTTATCCTTTTTTTAAAATTATGCATGCTAAAATTTTAACTTCTGCATCAACACGAACGCTGTGTATGGTTTACATTCTTTCTGATACATGTAGAACCAACCTAGCTTGCCCAAAATGTAAACAAGAAATGTAACCAGACAAAACTAAAATGGAAACTAGATATAACGAAAATGTTACCACATAATTAACCAGATACCATTAGAAATGAAACAGATGTTATTGGAAATGTAGCCAGACATAACTTCAAATGTAAACAGACGAAACTACAATGTGACCGGATACAACTAACTTATAGCCAGCTATGACTACAAATTAACCACAAGAAACCATTTTATCACTCGACTTTACTCTGTGGCTATTTCTTGCCTTTATCAATGTTTGGTACCAATACTAGAAGATGTTTTAGGTTTTCATATTGCGAAAGGTGTAGTAGTAGTAGTATAGTAGAGCGCATTCGTTGTATTTTTCAGCGTTTGCTATTATTTTTTCTGATTTTTGTATTAGTATAATTATTATATCCATATGGAATTATATAACGTGAGGATAAGCGGTTCGTCCCTTTCATCTGGGATCGAGACCAGCATTAAACATTTAAGATAATGGCAAAGTTCGTGACGTCCCTCGTGCTTGTTACTCACATTATGTTTTTATTAGTCGTTTGCTAGGTGCATACTAGAGATAGCTGAGAAAGAGTTTCTTTTTCAGCTTTCAAGCTGCAGATGATAGCCAATGTGTATAACATTCTTTCATGATGCATTTACAACGTTTTTAATGTCCATAACCTTAAGTAGATATTCCATCTGTATAATCACTCTTTAGTCACCATGAAGCGTTAGTGCGATTTGTGAGATTTACAGACGCAAGATTTTGCTGTTGTAACATGATCTAATTTAATTCAGTTGTTATTATTTCATTCTTTTAAGGCAATTTATATGGCTGTCAAATGCGATGTATTACTTTATAGCGCTACGTTTAATACCCCTAATCTTCTTTTATCATATTGCCATCCATAAAAGGGCTCTATATTTTAGTATTGAATGTGACTAATCGCTGGATGACTTTTTCTGCTGGCTACATGCTTAAACTTTTCCAAAACCTTTTTGTTTTGCAAGCAGAGGCATATTTGGCTTGCAGGGTAGTCAGATGTATCTAGATGCACAAGAGATCATAGTTTGTTCTTATACAGGCTATTAATGAAGTATACCGAAATATTTTCACAGAATATGTAGATTAATTAAATAAGTAACTTGAGATAGGAGACTTATGGCCTGCTTATTGAAATTTCGAAGTAACGGATATAAGTTTCTGAAGTGCCAGTACGCCACGTATCGCGGCACTTCGTCTGGAATGAGAAAAATAATAAAGGACATTTATTCTATGACAGGAATCGAACTCATGACCTTTACGATAGCAGCTTCCCGCGTTACGCATTAAGCCACCAGAGCAGTTGAAAAATCTCCTCCAGAGTAGGGTATATAACTCAAGAATGTAGTTAACGAATGCTCAGTGTGGCATTGTCAAATGATTAGTTCGAGATTTTACAGATTTTTGCGACATTAAATCTTGAGAATGCTAGTAACGAGCTGCTAAAAATCGATATTTCTATACTTGGGCATCAGTTTTAAAGACATTCTAAGCCATTTTTTCAATCTGCTTTGCTTTAACACCGACTTATCATAATCTGATACACGTTTAATGCTATGTAGTTGCGTTATATTTATCCGGGGACCATGCATCGCCGATCTCAAAATACTTAAATGAATCACGTGCACAATTTCGTAAATTATTTCAGTGTAGTTCATTAACACTCTGTATATCTGATCTTGTGAATCAATAGGTAAGAAAATCCAATTCTATTTCAATAAGTTTCAGATTCAATATAGTACAGGTTGACGCACAAAAAACTGGCCCCGATTACTAGTCTGCTCATTGCTGACCACCAATTATTGTTGCAAAGTTGTTGCGACTAGCTTTTAATTCAGTACTCAAGCCGTTACGACTTGGTTAAGACGTGTGAAGTAAATCTCTCAGCGAGATATATCCTCTTCAAGAAGAATCGCAATAGCGGAGGCTTGTATGTCTACCGGTTCATTTAAGGAAACGCGTAACAATTGTGTAAAAAAAAAAAAATTCCTGACGTTTCCATATCTGCAAAGATCAATGTACAGGATTTGGTGACAAAGTCATTTGCAAACGCATAAAAGAATCCAGCCCCGTCTGTTCGTCCATCTGCTGTGGTCACGGAGGTTCGTGCACGAATGATCCAGAGTCCAAAGAAACCGACACGTAAGTTGGGGCAACAAGTGAACGTTTCGCGTAGGTCTTGGCAATGTACTTTACATCATAAGGATGAAGTCCTACAAAATATCATGTGTCCAAGAAGTTAAAGAGGAAGATAAGGCAAAAAGTGTGAATTACTGTATGTGGCTGTGTCAAACAGTTGAGAATGGAATGTTGGATCCATTGTTGTATTTCATGAGCGATGTAGCCTGATTCCATCTGAACACCCAGAACATCAGATACAGGTCAACTAACCATCAAAATGAGAACCCCCTTCGTGTAGTGTGCCTTGTCAGCAATTCGGATAGTGAGTCCCATATTTTTCAAAGAACAATAAACAGTGATATGTATATACGAATATTTTTAGACTTTTACGTACAGTTGGACCCATGAACGTATATTTGCTGTCTTTCAACAGGATGTGAGGACCTGTCACATTTTGCAGGAGTCAAATTCACAAGTCATGATAGATTTACAGAAGAAAGCACTGTCAGCAAAGAATTGTGGCCGCCGAGTTCACCAGACCTAGCTACTTGTGACTTATATGTATCTGTGGAGCAGTCTAAAGGAAAAGTGAGCGCAAAACCCCAAAACATTAGAGGACTTGAAGGACAATATTCCCAATGAAATTTTGAGAATTATTTTTTTTTTTGTAGTGTTAACGCCGCTTTCACTAAAGACGGCACCACAGGTGATGACTCAGGTGATTCATGTAATGAAGATGTGTACCGGTGGAATACGATGGCGAGGCAAACCGGAGAACCCCAAGAAAGCCTGTCCCTGCGCCGCTTCGTCCTCCGCAAATCCTGTAAGCAGTCCTGGGTGAGAGGCAAGTGATATAACCACTCGGCCACGCGCCGCTATTTTTGAGAATTAATGCGGCACAGCTGCACAAAGCGTATATTAACAAATTACAGTTCTCGTAGAAGTGCATCGAGGCACAAGATCGTTTTCAATGTAATTTAATTTCAATTCAGTATATATAGACTTTTGAATTAGCTTATTTGATTTTCTTTATTATCTTATTATTACATATTTATGTATTTGATGTTCCATCTGCTCGTGGCGGACAACAATTTGTGCGTAAATGGAGGGCGAGCTGTCTGTACTCGGGACCGGTTTTTCGTACGCCACCATGTACTATCTTTCACAAAATTAAATACCCACTTTCTGTTTGACTATGCGATGGGTCACCTAATCCTCAGGCGTTCTTGCATAGGTGATATGGGAATGATATTTGCCATAATCCTCCCTTCCCGTTGTGTTCAAAAAGGGATGACAGCCATTCGCTAACCTCACAGTTTTGGAAACTAGTATCTCAGCAATCAAGTAAACTGAAAGAAAATTATAGCAAATTCAACCCAAAAACAACTGCAGAAAATGTATTGTTACTGTGTTTCGATTAAGAAGTGTACCAAAAGTAAAATGCTCCTTGTGGTGGGTTCTTTGCTTACAAAGGTAAATTTCATTAGCAGCAGTCGTGTCTGCAACTGGAATAAGCGAAGTGTTTAAAATCAGTTTCTGCCAAATACCAGAAAAGTCGGAAGGTGAATCGAATCCCGTAAAACACCCGCTTTCTTTTCTTCTTCTTTTCCTGACATGTGCGAAATATAAGTTTGAGAGCTTGATAGAAGCTCTCTATGATAAAACGCCTCCTGTCAGCAAATTGTGTGGTTAATTTTATTTCGCATAACGAAATATTAATTTTCCGCAGTCTTACGAACGCTGCAATAGGATTAAAAGTTTGCAACTGAATGCTTTATAAAATATAAATTGCAAATGCTGCAACTAAAACAGGGAAATGCGTATATCTGAAGCGGCAAACATTCCTCCCAAAATCAATATTTTCCTTTAAACACCCACATTCCAAGGGATTTGTCTATCACATCAGAAAACATTTTGTGGTTAAAGGATTTATTTCGACCCTGCATTGTTAATGTTTATATTAGCTTACGAAGGCTATAAGAAAGCATTTATATATCCGTCATGTTGGAGGGTCTCGCTAGACATGGACATTGAAATGTTTCAGACACAAAGAACGAAAAAAAAAAAAAAAGTCTTTAGAAACTTTGAGTAAACTCCGCATGATTACATTCCTTTATTGTTAATTGTCCAGTAAAGCGACACAATTACAAATGTCATGTAAGAATAAGATCCAAAAGCATGTAAAAAAATGAATTTAATATATTATACATCATAGGAAAGCATTTAATAGTATAAAATTTTTATTGATGGTCACAAAATGCATTGTAAAAAGTAGTAGATGCTGGTAATTAATCAATTAGTGGTATATTAAACACAGCAAAATACAGTTGTGGATTGCTGGAAAGTGAAGCAATCTTTACACTTAGCAGCATTGCCATTTTCTTTGCTTCCAGCACTATATAGTATTGCCATGTCCCCATTAACTGGCTGTCAAGAAGTGTGCATTTATCCTGATTCTCCAATCCTGATGACAATTGATAATCTATAGGACTTATAGACGTTTGTTTATGCTCCGTTTAAGAAAAAAAATACATGGGAGGTGAGGATAGAATCACCACAATGTTTCCACAAAGTACATCCGGATGGATAAAGCAAAGGAAAAAACATACAATTTCTGGCATTTGTAACGTTTTAAATAATTCCTTTGATCTTCCTGCCAGACCCTTTTTCCCCCCAATCATTCTGAACCATCTGTTGCCACTGATATCAGCCGTTTCAAATCTAGATTTTTTTTTCTGCTGTATTTTTCAATGCTCAAAACAGTTATCTCGTTCCTTGCTGCTTAAGGGTTATAAGACTCAAAACATTCTCGTTTGAGCCTTGTAGTTCATGTCTGCCGTCTCATCCAGTGCTAAAGAGTAGTTTACAAACTCATTAAATTTGTGGGGAATAATATTTTCAATTAGGTATTTCTGTAACTTTTAGCACTCTTAGTCTTGAAAAATATCTGTTTTTTCAATACATATTATTTTACTAACATCACATAGACAAGATTTGGATAGGTAGAATCAGATTGAAAAATTCAATGCCATAACCGGGATTTGAACCATGGATCTGCCTGTCTCTAGCCGGTTGCTCTACCACTGAGCTAACGTGGCAACATACCGGCATAGCATTGAATTTCTCAACTGACCCTACCTATCCAACTCCTGTTCTACACACTGTTTGTGTGAAAAAAAAAAACATTTAAACTAATATCAATTGACCATCATATTTGGCTATACTATGAATCCTGGGACTTAAAGTACTTACAACTTTGTAAGTCGCCATTGGGGTTGTCATCTCAGAATAGTTTGAGATCACCTTGTGGTTTACTGGGAAACATGCGAGTCAGTTGAGAAGCTGGATGGTATGCCGGTATTTTGCCATGGTAGCTCAGTGGTAGAGCAACCGGCTAGAGACCGGGAGATCCATGGTTCAAATCTCGGCTATGGTATTGAATTTTTCAGTTGAACTATACAGCTCTAAGATGTATGGCAGTTTGCAGGTAGTTACTTTTGAATCACAGTTGGAGTTTGAATATCATGTTTGTAATATTTGCTGCTGTGTGGTTCCTTTAAGTATTGTAATGGTGTTGTCCGTTCCTGCCCTACAAAAACAAACAAAATCGTCATAATAATCGACTCTGTGGATTTATATACAATTATAGTTATATAGGAAACCAAGTTATTATAACGTACATTTGAACAGTAAGTACCTAATATCTCACATTACACCACAATATGAACTACTTTAATTTACATATCAAGCCAGAATAAAACTTACCTGAAATTGTAGCATGATCTTTGTGACGTTTCACATCATGTCGTTGCATGTTACTGCTCTTGTTCCCCATTAATACTTTGGAGTACAATAAACATCTCACATATATTTCTCCTCCCATTCAACCCGAAATGGACGTTTCCGTAGTTTTTAAAACATTTCCGCCGGTAGAACACGCATATCGCTGTCTAAATTACGGGAAGGGACTTAGCGAAGAGAGGGATTTTGTGATATGAAACTTGCCTCCTGTACACCTTCTGCGTCTGCCCTCTTAGCACCCCTTATGAACGCCATTTTGCGCATTCTTGTTTTATTTAAAAAATACAGTTCCGCAGGCTTGTCGGGACTCCAGCGCTGTATTCCCTTTTCCTTGTTTTTCCAGTTTCCCTACATTTCCTGAGTTGACCTGTTAGATTTACCGTTTGCTTTTTGCTTCCAAACACACATACATACACACACTAACAAACACCCACACCCAAGGTGTGACTCGAACCTGCGATCCCTTGTGCCTCGAAGCACCAAAACCAGGCACTTTTAGGCAGCGCGGCCACGGAGACCGGCATCTCATTAGACCCTGGTTTAACTACTCTTCTTAGACCTGATACTCTTTGAATGAAATAACACATATAACGTTGCTGAGGCCGGCTCCTCACACGTAACCAACAATATATCTCACAGGTGGATAATAGGATGTAGCCCAATACATCTTAGATAAAATACAACTGAGAACAGAACAAAATGCAAAAAATTAAATGAGGATTCTTAAGAGCTTGCAGTATAACTAACTAGGGGTCATTCTCACATTGATATCATAGATTGAGCTACTATTTTCATAGTGAAAACGCATCGCAAAACATGACCGTGTATCGCTTTCCTCTTCCGCAAAATTATATTCACTGGAAAGAATTATATAATTTTAAATTGTAACGGCTGATTTTAGGTCTGTCTTCCGTCAACGATAAGTTCCCTCGTACTGTGACGGGCGCTGCTAAAATGAGGTCAGCTGACGAGGAGAAAATCTGCAGATATGTTACATTCTTTCCCAGTGGTGGTTACCTCCAAGGGGAGGGGGGAGTTGAAGAGATAAAAATTGCGCATTTTTTGTAAGTTCTCTCGCTTATTAACTTTCAGTTTTGTAAATACGCAACGAATTGTATACTATCATTTTAAAATAATATCTTTCGTGTCAAACTTGCGCCTATGTGAGAAAAGCTGCGATCGGGTATTTCCACTTTTGTTGCTCTTTCAGTCTATTACATCAGTGTGCTGATTGCAAAATATCTTAAAGTGTTCGGCTCACCCCATGGTACTCCACAACTCCAAGAACCTCCCTAGCCGAAACAGAAACTGAGTGCTTTGGACGAAAGAACTGCTTTATATAGGGAAATTGTAGTTCTTGGTGTCACTGTTAGCTTTGTTCAAACCAGGGGACATTTTTAGCAAGTCACGTCACTTTGTTCTACTACATGGAAACTAAATAGGTGCGATACACTTAGCTGCGTCTCGGATCGGAGCAGCAAAGTATAGGTCGAATAAGAGAACGTTACAATAATAGAAGCGAATCAAGTCCAAACGATATACGTATATTTAATAACAGATTGGGATGGGTATGCCGGACTGAAGCAAGGTTAATGGCACTGTGGACATATTGCGACAAGTAAGGATGATGTCGAATAACACTACAAGATGTTTTACTGGAACAGCAGAAGATAAATAGGAAACAGGATTAATGCATATAGGAAGGGAGCAAACGAACGGTACGGAGAAAGAACAAGTTTGCCTCTGTATAGTGGGATTCAGTTAAATGGGCTATGTGCAGCACCAATGAATAAGAGAATTAAAAAAAGTCCTGAAAAATAGTAATAGAAGTAGAAAAATATTTATTAGAGTAATAAATAACACTCTCGTCGAAACATAGCGACACTACTGCAAGCTCGAATTTCGGAAGTTTAGAAGTGAGAATTGAAGAATTGGGGCCAAGATGGACCTCTGGAAAACCTTAGGCTTTTTGGATTTCGGTGAAGAGCGTGTGCCGCCTATGTGGACCTCACACTTTCGATCCATGAAGAGAGAAAGAAAAAATGAAAGAAAGAAAGAAAGAAAAAAGCAAAAACTCCCACAAGTATCTACCCAAAGAAGCCCCAAGATCATGAAGCAGGTGAAGGTGTACTTTTGTATATCGTACTCACCTAGATTACGTACTACATCCCACGTAGAACTCGGGATACCGGAATATGATAAGTCTGCGATATCTGTGTCTTGTATATTTATTTTTTTATTTTTGTCACATTACAATGGCAGCATTTGTACGAGGGGCATACTGAACGTCATGAGCAGCCCATTGTAAAAATTTAAATTTCAACAATGTAATGAAACGAATTGCAGGATCGTAATCTACAGACTTTAAGCCACATGCTGACATATTATGACGTCATTAGCTTCTATCACGTGACCACAGACGCTGTTTGAAAAATGGCTGACATTGATGTTTCGTTTCGACAGCGTGCTGTCATTGAATTCCTTGTGAAAGAAGGAAAATCTGCTCCTGAAATTCATCTCAGACTTCAACGTGCGTATGGAGGTGTCTGCATGGGTGCCAGCAGTGTTAGAAGATGGGTGAAACATTTCAAAGATGGAAACACGAGTCTGCAAAATGCGCCTCGTAGCGGGCGTCCTCGAACTGCCTCTACAGAACGCAACAAGGAAAGAGTTGATGAGCTCATTACAGGAGATAGGCGTTTCACTGTGAATGAAATTGCTGCGCAACTTGGAATAGGACATAGTGCAGTGCAAGAAATGATCCACAGCTTGGTTATCGAAAGGTCTGTGCCCGTTGGGTCCCCCGTTTATTGACTGAAGACCACAAACTTCACAGAAGAACCATTGCACAAAACCTTCTTCAGAGATTTCATAATGAAGGTGATGAATTTTTGACGTGTATTGTGACTGGAGATGAGAGCTGGTTCCATCACTATGAGCCAGAAACGAAACTTCAGAGTATGGAATGGCACTACTTGAACTCACCATCGAAGAAGAAAGCGAAGACAGTGCAATCTGTAGGAAAAGTTATGGGAACTGTCTTTTGGGATGCACAAGGCTGCATTCTGGTTGACTTTCTTGAACCTGGACAAACCATAAATTCTGCCCGCTACATCAAGACACTTCTGAAGCTCCGTCGGGCTTTGCGTGATAAACGCCCTGGAAAGAAGATCATCCTTCAACAGGATAATGCGCGTCCGCATACTGCCCGTGCCACTATGGAGAAGATCAGGGCATTAGGGTGAGAAACTCTTCTACATCCTCCCTACAGTCCCGACTTGGCACCCTCCGACTACCATCTTTTCGGTTCTGTGAAGGAGCAGATGCGTGGCCAACGCTACGAGACGCTGGAGGATATTCGGAAAGTAGTGCGTGCGGGTCAGCGGGCAGCTGGAACGGAGTTTTATCACAAGGGCATTTTCAAACTTGTAGAACGATGGGAAAAATATGTGCAAAACAATGGAGACTATGTCGAAAAGTGAAAGAAAGTCTGTAGATTATGATGATGTATTTGGTTTGGCTAAAAATAAATATTAAGATTGTAAAACAGTGTTGCTCATGACTTTCAGTATGCCCCTCGTATACACAGAAATAGACGTCAGTGCACCGACGGTGTTTAATATGCCTATGATTATAGAACCGAACGATACACATTTTATTTGCACAGTAGAACATTCATTTACACTGCAGACCTCTACGCCATATACCGAACCATTCTGTGTTCGCCGTTGAAAATCACGTGACTGATTATGGGAGATTCCCGTTTTCTTTCTTTTCTTTTGATAGTGTTTAACGTCCGCTTTTGCTACTGAGGCATCGTAGGTGATGCGTGATTCCTTTGGTGCACTTCAGATCGTTCCTGAATTTACAACTACCATCCTATCATGGAGCGCATACAGGACTCCCTCCACATTTTATACGCTGCCAGCGTTAACGTGGAGTGTGTATAGATTTCTGATCACGTTGGTTTGCCGGAGAATGAACTGGCAGATTTGGCAGCAAAGATGACAACCACAAAACTAATTCTGCCAATGCTTGTGAAACAGCTGAAGACTTTAGGATTGTTGTGTAGAGAGCGGTGTTTTCTTTCTGGTATGAAGTGATCAGCTCTCTGCGGAAGCAAGCTAAAAGTGATGAAGGAATTTACAATAAAGTGGGTAACTTTCTCACTTATATCTCATCGTGAGGAAGTGATTTTGGCTTGATTGCATACTCGTCACTACATTGTTACACACAGTTATCTGCTCAAGAGGAAAGCCACTCCCAACTGTCCTCTCTGTTAAAGAGAATGGTCGGTTCGTCATGTGAGGTAGAGTATTCTTCAAGCAGATCTTGGAGCAACTCTGCAGCAGCTGGTCACCATGCAGAAGTACTCCCGGATGACAACAGAGCGGTAGATAGGGTTTTTAAATGTTTATTAAATTGACTTTTGGATTAAGGATTTAGTTTGTTTTATTTGTCCTAACAGATGATAATGGAGCACTCGGTCTGGTTTTCAAATATTTATCAGCACTGACTTTTGGTAATGAGGATTTAGTTTTAGTTATTTTTATATTATTTTGGTTCCATTTTTTGAACTAGTTTTAGATTCATCTATGCCTTTTTTCAAGGATCATTTTGTTTAAGCGATTTTTTTATTTGATGTTGGCTAATTTATTCATGCTTTATTTTTTATTTTATATCTGCCACGATTTGTATTATAAGGACTCTAATAACAGTGCAGTTGAGCGCCTTTAAACTCCAATCATCATCATCATCATCATCATCATCATCATCATCATCATCATCATCATCATCATCATTATTAATATTATTATTATTATTATTATTATTATTATTATTATTATTATTATTATTATTATTATTATTATTATTATTATTATTATTATTATTATGTAAATCCGAGAACTAGTGAGCTGTATTGGTAGATCTACTCATGCCAAGATTGCTACAGGGGAGAGCCAGACAAAGAAACTGCTTATCATCAGCCCAATCCTTAGGTGTAGAGCGACCCTAGCTGAAAGATTGTGCGGCACAGGGCTAATGTATCCTATAAATGGGGCCTCGGGATACCAGGCAACCTCCAACGTATAAGTCTTCCCCAGGCACACGAGGCTGTCCCTGTGAAGACTTTATAAATCCCAATCTCGCGGGACCTTTTTGGAAGCTACTAAGAAAAAGCAGTTTATTTCTGAGACTCACAGTAGGGACCCTCATTAATATTAACCACCGTGAACATCCATTCAGCTACCGTCCTATTTACCTCAACAGTTTCGTTTGCTAGGTGATTGGACGCATGATCATTGGATGGTGGGAGTGATAACTGGAATTCCGTAATCTACTGACCAACCCACAGTGAGGTTTTTGAAGATGTCAGTCAGCGTCTGAACACCTTGTATCGTTATCGGCGCAATTCATGAACAACTTTCCTAAAGAAGGTCAAACAGTTGGAATATATTTTGACCTCGACAATGCCTATGATGTGTGCTGGCGATCAAGGATATTACGTTTCCTTCACAAGTGGAATATACGTGGACGGCTACCGTTGTTATTTCAGGAGTTTATGCGGGACCACGTTTTCCGTGTAAGGGTCGGCTCGGTAATTTCTAATCTTTTTATTCAAGAGAACGGAAGGTCACAGGGATTTGTGCTATGCTATGCTATGTTAATTCTATATATCAGTTTGCACCCACAGGTGTCTCACGCTGCTTATTCATAGACGACGTTTGTGTTTCTTAGCGTACGCCATTTTTCGAAAAAGAGTGTTCATACAACTTTCTGTATGAAGTTCTAAAACGGCTTTCGTTTCTTAACTGAAAAGACACTGCGTTAACTTCTGGTGCAGTAGGATGCGATTGTCGCCTTCTGTTCGACTCGGTCCAGATTTATTTTCATTCACAGATGAGACGAGATTCCTTGAGTTGATATTCGATTGAAAACTCTACTTCACCACATATAGTATAACTGAAAACGCGATGTGACTGTTCTCAAAATATGTTATGGATACCAAGTAGCAAATCTTGGGGGAGCAGTTCCGACGCTTTTTATTGTGCATTGATCCGATCCAGGTTAGACTATAGAGGCATTGTTTATTCTTCAGAACGACCATCTGTGGTGAGAAGGTTAGACACTGCCCATAATCAGGGTACCCCTGTCGCTGTTGGAGCCTTTCCAAACAGCCCAGTTGCGAGTCTCTACGCCGAATCGGCAGTACCCTCTCTGCATTGTTGGCGTGATATTCTGCTAGCTAATTATGGCTGTGGGCTTAAATACATGCCTGCGCAACCAACGCTTACTCCTATTACCTGTGCCGAGCTGGAAGAACGTTATGAAAACTTCTCAGTTAGTCCAAGTTCTGCAGGTTTTCGTTTCCACGTGGTTCTTTGGAAACACGATATTGCGCTGCCTCGTATGTTTCCCGAGGGTGAGAGGTGCACCACCTTGGTGACGTGCTACATTCCACGTGGATCTCGGGATGACAGTTTATAAGAAATGTGCGTGCCTGTGTATAGTATCTGTGTTTGTTTTTCTTTTTTGACTTACACTGGGTTTTCATATCTGACATTGGCAATATTCTTAATGATTTATTTTACGTCTTATATCCTGGCTTATGCCGCAATTTGGTTTGTAAAGGGCGCTAATAACCATGCATTTAGGTGCCCTTAACCCTCAATTATCATCATCAACATCATAATTGTCGTCATCGTCACCATCATCGCCACTAATATCAACAATTCTGTTAATGAGGAAGCCCTTTCAGAGCAAACCTCTAACATGTAATTTAGAAACTGCGAAGATTCTAAAATATCTAGGTACTAGAACAGGTTTTGAACTTTGGAGGAATTATAAACGTGACTCTCGCCATGGATATGCCTATGATTTTTCTGGATCAACCAACAAAATCAGGCACCTTCTGTTTAATGAAGAACAGGTAAACATACACCTAATTCATAAACCGTGAATAAACAAGGGCCAAGTTTCGGGACTAGGTCAATATCAGGTAACGCTAATACACTGCAGCAAGGGCACTCATACGAGGGGTTGTGTTCTTGTTGCTAATGGAATTTAATGCTTACTGTTTTTAAAATTTTGTTTTACTGATTTCACCTCGGTGAAGATTGACTGCGATGCAGGAATTAATTAAGCCTCTGTCTACATCCCATAGGTTGACAGCAACGCAGCCACTAGGGAACCACAACAATTGGTTGCACACTGAACTCGGGGAAGCGTGTTCCCGCGAGAGTTTAGCTGATTTTTATTCTGAAGGCAAATAGAAAATGAGGCCTGAGTGCTGCATTTGAGAAATAAGAAGCAACCATGCCATAGGTTGATTATAGTATTGTGCCGGGGATATCTGGGTCGCCAATTGATGGCATTAAGGTATATGCATGCTACGACAACCTTGGTACCTCTTTAGGGGGGCGTCATAGAATGGGGAGCATTATTGCTTGGTCCAAAGTTGGGTAGATGGTTAAGAATTTTATTTCAGTTATGTTTGTTGAGCACGTGTGAAAACGTCGCCAAGGAAATCTCAAGTCAGTCGGTTTACAAGCCTGTAGATGTGACAAGTCGCAGTATGCGCATTGCACATAATGATGGTAATTTACCTTATAAGGTATAAGTATAGAATTATTCACACTATTGGAGTAGAAGTAAAGAAAAGGGTTTACACGTTCCGGATTCAAAAACGATTTCGCATATTTATTTCAACCGCCAGCAATCTTGCCTTACTATTTGGCCACAGTACAGCTATTGAAATGAGCATCTGTTTCAGCTACATCTGTTAGCCGATCCCCTTAGGCTGCTATCCATTGCAATGACATGCGATCATGTGCTGGGTCCATATTTTGATTAAGTCAGGTCAACATTTAGAAATGCTCAATTAGATGGTTAAAAGACAGTTTTAATTAAGTCCCTAACGAGCTGTACTTCGTTTATAATACCAGTTAGCCCTTTCACTGCTAACTTATTTTTAGGCGAGAAACACTTCCTTGGTAGTTAAGACGAAACTATGGTGAATAATTACTAAAAATTCGAAATTTGGTTGTGACCGATAACATTTGGACTTAAATGTGTGGATTTAAAGTTGAAAATGGAATAGTGCGCGCTAATAACTAAAAAAAGTGAGTATAGCAATATGTTTTCAAATGTACAAAACAGGTGTCACACCAGGTGCTTCTAACTGCCCCGTCATCATCCAGACATGACATACCACCGATAATTTAAGCTGGGCCCTCCCCATCCCAAAAGTACAGGCGAGATAGAGCACCCGGCGGGCCTCCCCACATCCCACCCAACAGCATATTTCCGGCCGTGCAATAGAGACTGTATGGCGGCAGAGTGCAGCTTGACTTGCAGTTCTTTTTTGCTTTATACCTATATTACTTGGAATGAGTGAACAGAGAGTTGACAGATATTGATTTAAAATTTGCTACAGGAGAATATGAACATCTAAGATATATAACCTCTCAAACCTACGGTCGAGATAATTCTTATTTCAAATTGATAGCCTGGGGACAATATATTGCAAGTAAAATCCATGCGGTGTGGTTTACTGTAGTATATTTAATGCCTTATGTCAACGCAAGTTACTATGGATGGCTTAGTGAATAACATATCTGCAAACTTACTTATAGGTCTCGGTAATAACAAAAGAATTTATGAGGGATGAACCTTAAAGGAGATTGCATGGACTATATTTTTACTGATATTATATTATTCATCTTAGGATTTTTTTTTTTGCGTTGTATTGTATTATATTTTTCGTAGTATTGTTTGAAATATTCCACATACTCAGCCTGACAATTTAGCTACGAGCGAATCTATTTTTATGCATTTTATATAACACGTAAAGAGTATTTTTTTTTCAAACAAAAATGAATAGTGAGATTTGGAAAATTAAATTATTATGTATTTTCCATAACGGTTTTGCAGTGCATCACATTAGGTTCTGTATTAGGATATAGCTACATGCTCACGTCATATATCCATAAAAGTTCAGCTGTCTGAGTAGTAGCAGTAGTAGTAGTAGTAGTAGTAGTAGTAGTAGTAGTAGTAGTAGTAGTAGTAGTAGTAGTAGTAGTAGTAGTAGTAGAAGTAGAAGTAGTAGTAGTAGTAGTAGTAGTAGTAGAAGTAGAAGTAGTAGCAGTAGTAGTAGTAGTAGTAGTAGTTGTTGTAGTAGTAGTAGTAATAGTAGTAATAGTAGTAGTAGTAGTAGTAGTAGTAGTAGTAGTAGTAGTAGTAGTAGTAGTAGTAGTAGTAGTAGTAGTAGTAGTAGTAGTAGTAGTAGTAGTAGTAGTAGGATTAGTGCTTGAGGGCGCACAACTGCAGAGGTTATTAGCGCCCTATGGTAAAGAAAAAAGTGCAAATTAAAAACCATAAAAACCGCTAAAACAGGAGTACCGCACAAGAAGTCATGGAGATCATAAAAGGTCTACCATAACCAGATTAAAACCGAGAGACTGAAAAGTCGGTAAAAAGATGGGACCCAGTATTAAAATTAGATTCGATTATACATTCCGCAGCGGCGAAGAAAAGTTAAAAGTCCCTCACATGCAGCAGGATTGTCGCCTAGCAGGGGGGGGGGGGAAGTCAGGAGAAAGAGACAGGGACGCACGCAGCACAGTAAAAATGCGGCACTCCAATAAAAAATGGCGCACCGTCAAAGGTTCATTACACGGAGCATATTGAGGAGCGGCTTCCCCACGTAAAAGGTACTGATGACTAAAACGGCAATGTCCAATACGCAGTCGCGCTAAAATCAATTCATCGCGGTGACATGCACGTGAGGAAGTAGTCCAGGGGACAGGAAGGAACTTGACCTCTCTGAGTGTGTTCCCACGCACCCCGGACCATTCTGCGAACCAGCGCGAAAGAATGGCCCGGCGCAGGAGGACACGAGCATTATTGGGAGAAACAGTGGAGCTAAAATTAGTAGGATTTAAAATTGCAGACTTGGCAGCTGCGTCCGCTTACTCATTCCCGCTCACACCTACGAGGCCAGGAACCCAAACAAACGACACGCTGACGCCAGCATCAGCGAGCGAATGCAGGAGATCCTGAATACGCTGTATCAAAGTATGGTATGGATACAGCTCACGCAGGCCCTGTAGTGCACTGAGGGAATCGCTACAGATAAAAAACTGCCTAAAATCCTGTCCCTGGATAAAAAGAAGAGCATGATAGATACTGAAAAGTTTGGCGGTAAAAATTGAACACTGCCCCAAAAGATGAAAGGCATAACTCCGCGAATTAAAAACAAAAGCACATCCCACACCACGGTCACCCTTTGAACCATCCGTGAAAATAAAACAATGGTGAGGAAACACAGCCTCTGCCACTCTAAAAAAGCGGAGCGGAAGGCCGAATGCGGAGTAACTGATTTCGGCACGGATGCCAACCGGAGGTGGACCGAAGTGTCGCAACGTAACCAAGGAGGGGATGAAAATTACCCCAGTGACAGCAGATTCGGTAGCTAAACATCCAAGAGCCGAAGCAGTTCTAAAGAACGAACCCCGGCAGGAAGCAAGGCCAGAGCACTAACAGCATATTGACGGTCAAGAGACTCGTCAAAGAATAACTTGAAAGTCGGGTGATCTGGTAAGGCATGGAGGCGGAGAGCATAGTTGCAAAGAAGCACTTCAAGCCTATGGCACAGCGGAGGTTCAACAGCCTCCGCAGACAAACTAATAACTGGGCACGTCGGAAACGCACCCAGTGCCTGGCGAATCCCTCGATGGTGAACTGGGTTTAAACGACGTAAAACTGAACGACATGCCGAAGAGTACATAATGCACCGGTAATCAAATTTAGAGCGAACAAGCGAACAAAATAGCTGTAATAATACAGTGAGATCTGCTCCCCAGCATGAGCCACATAATACACGTCAAATATTAAGTGCTCGATCACATCCAGCCTTCAGCGAAGAGATAAGCTAAGCTTCCTGTCGAACACCCGGCCAAGAAACTTCACAGTTTCGGCGAAGGGCAGCGGTACCGGCCCAAGGTGTAGGGAAGGTGGCGCGTAACGTTTCCGACGCCAGAAGTTGAACAAACGGTTTTCTCGGCAGAAAAACAGAAACAATTTGCAACGCTCCAACTATGCAGACGGTCGAGGCAAGCCTGAAGGCGACGCTCCAACAGGTATGTGCGCCGAGAGCTGCAATAAATTGCAAATTCGTCAACAAATAAGGAGGAGGAAGTGCCACTAGGAAGACAATCAGAGATATGATTGTTAGCGATGGTGAAGAGGGTGCAACTGAGAACCGAACCTTGAGGTACTCCATTCTCCTGACTAAATACACGGGAGCAAACAGAGCCCACACGTACACGAAACACCCGCTTCTCCATAAACTCCCGGAGGAACACTAGAAGGCGGCCACGACAGCCCCAATTATGCAACGTACGCAATAAGCCAGCCCTGCAGCAGGTGTCATAAGCTTTCTCAAGATCGAAAAATATGGCCATGGTTTGGCACTTGCGCGGAAATCCATTCAGGATGTGAGTCGAGAGGGAGACTAGGTGGTCAGTCGAGGAGCGGTATCGGCAAAAGCCGCACTGGATATTGCAGAGCAGTTTTTCAGACTCGAGCCACCATCGTAACCGCCCATTGATCATGCGCTCCATCACCTTACAAACAGCACTGGTGAGGGAGATAGGACGGTAACTGTAAGGAAGTCTACGATCCTTTCCCGGTTTTAAAATGGGAACAACCGTAGCTTCACGCCAAGCCGTTGGAAACACACCCTCTTGCCAAACGCGGTTATATAGGTTCAGGAGATAGAGTTTACCACCAGAAGAGAGGTGCTACAGCATTGCGATGTGGATACCATCACGTCCTGGAGCGGAATGCCAAGAAGATGACAATGAGGCACCCAGTTCTCGCATGCTAAAAATGTGTTATAGCACTCGGTGTCAGAGACTCTGAGACTCCACCTCCGTGTTAATGACACGGAACGCCGGGTGATAATTGGCGGAACTGCACACATTTGCGAATGTGCTACCAAGAAGGTCTATCACAGCAACCGAATCAACTACGGTGTCGGTGCCCACGAGTAGCCCCGGTATTGAGGTACCAGTCTGCTTACCGGCAACACGGCGGAGCTTCTCCCACACAGCGGATGAAGGTGTGCGATTAAAGGTAGACACAAGTGAATTCCAAAAAGCCCGTTTGCTATCCTGAATAATTCGGCGTGCCCGTGCGCGTGTTTGTTTAAACATGATCAAATGCTCCAGCGTAGGGTGATGGAGAAATACCCTAAGAGCCCACCTACGAGCACGAATGGCATCGCGGCACTCGGCAGTCCACCAAGGGACCGGTAAGCGTTTAGGGTAGGAAGATGTCCGGGGTATGGTTTGCTTGGCGGCGGAGATTATAACGTAGTTAAAGTGCTCGACCATATCGTAAACCGTGTGAAACTGACGGTCGCCAAACACAGCCAGAGCGGAAAAGAGAGCCCAGTTCGACTTAGACAGCTGCCAGGTGCTCGCACACAACGAGGGAATGTGGTGTGAAAGCAAGGTGAGGACACAAGGACAATGATCGCTGGAATGAGTGTCAGATACTACGTTCCATTGGAAGCGGTGAGCAAGCTGTGCTGAACAAACAGAAAGGTCTAGGTGGGAAAGCGTGGCAGAAGAATCGGAAATGAAAGTAGGTTCACCGGTGTTCAAAACAGCGAGACTATATTGATCCAAAAGGTAAGCAAGAATAGTCCCCCGCGTACAGGCCCTAGGGGAACCCCAAAGGGGATGGTGGGCATTGAAATCACCCAGCAGAAGAAAAGGTGCCGGGAGCTGAGACATAAGATGGACCAGATAGGCGGCGCAGAGGATAGACAAAGGTGGAACATAGACATTACATACAGTGAAGGAGAAACCAGGAAGAGTAAGTCGAATAGCAACAGCTTGCGAGAGCGGCTGACCACTGATGTCATTGCGCGTTAGTGTCATGAAACCCCCATGAGCAGGAGAGCCCTCCTCCGGTGGGAGGTGAAAACGCACCGGAAGGTATTGGTGCAGAGCAACAGTATCATGGGGGCCAAGTAATGTCCCCTGCAGACACAGAACCAGCGGATTATAGACCGCAGTAATAGCTGCAGTTCGGCCAAATGTGTACGGACATCGCGGATATTCCACGCAAGGAGAGCTATGGAGCTCGGGTAGAGGCGTGATAAGATATCGGCGAATCAGAGTCTCAGAATGTGGTTGGGATGCAAGCAAATGGCGGCAAACAATAGACGAAGTTAAGGTGGACGCTTTTTGTTCTTTTGTTCTTAGGGCCCACAATAGTGTAGCCAGCGTCATCGTCGTTATCCGTGGATATATGGAAGCCGGAAGATCCTCTACGGCTCGTAGAACGAGAACGGGACTTAGAAGGTGTATCAGCGGCCTTGTGTTTTACGACTGCTCTCTTAAGGGACAGCCACAGAAGGTTTCAGCCTAACTAAAGGCTTGCGCACATCTCTGGTGAAAGATCAACTGAGGGAGTGAAAACTATTGGTGTTGAACGCTGCTAGGTCGTTGTGGTCGGGAACTGGTCGGTTTGTGTAAATGCGTCGGCAACGGGCACGGTTTGTAGTGCCACTGAAGAAACAGGAGTGCGGCGGAGGGCTGATGCGTAACCTGAGATGGTCGCAGGCTGCAATTATTGAAAGCGATGCCGGGCTTCAGGAAAAGTTAGGCGTTCCTTAGCTCGCAACTCCTGGATAGCCTTTTCCTCGAGAAAACCCGGACACTGCCGGGAGCTGGATGGATGGTTCCCTTTACAATGGACGCAGCAAGGGCCTCGTCCACAAGCAGTGTCTCCGTGAGCAGGTTGGCCGCAACGATCACACGTAGCGTCGAAGGTGCATCGGCTTTGCGTGTGACCAAACTTCTGACAGCGGAAGCAACGCATATTGTTCGTTATATACGGTCTCACAGCAGCACGTTCATATCCACAGTAGAGTGCCTCAGGTAAGGTGGTGCCTTTGAACGTAAGGAATACCGTGCGCAGCGCAACAAACTGACCATCACGTTTACCTAGAAGACGGTACGCCTGACATACACCCTGGTCGGAGAGACTGGAGACAATGTCTGCATCGGAAAGACCGTCTAAGCAGGCGGTGGTCACCACGCCTATACAAGTGTTCAAAGACTTGTGCGGAGTCTCTGTTGTAGGGTACGAACCTAACAAACTGGCTTTAATGAGCTTCTTTGACTGGTCCTCCGTCTTGGTTTCCACTAGAAGGGTACCGTCTCTCTTTCTGGTAGCATTGATCACTTTACCGCAAATCCTGTCAAAATCTCGTTGGATATAGAAGGGACTAATATCTCGCATTGTTTTCTTTTCACAGGCCAAGGTCACAACTATAAAGCGGTCAAAAGAAGAGGTTTTGTGCAAAGATAACATAATGGAAAGACCCCCTTCCGGAACCGTCGGTGTCAGCCTGCCATCCGGGGGTAGACAGAAAAGACACCAAAATACTTTCCGGTCTGTGCCGCCTGGTAGACCCCAACCAGACCGATCTCAAGGAATACCTCAGAAGGAGTTACCCTCCAGCCACCACTGCTGGTCCATACGGGTAAGCCCTTCACCAGGTACAATCCGGCTTTAAGCCCCTACCACAGGTATAACCACCACCTGTGGCTCCCCACTTTAGGCCATGCTGCATAATAAAGCAGACATGCATTCAGGGGACTTGTGGTTGATTACACCGGGTTTCCGTTAGCGGTAACACGATCGGTCCGTAATTCTAACCCAACGAGCTGCGCTGGTCGGGAAATTAAAACGAACCGGCCCCCAAGGAAGCATGTGGGTCTACATAACGGTATGGACGGGCTCCGCACCTAAGGCTTACACATAGGGGCATTAGGAAGGGTCCACTCAACCTTCACGCCTGAGACCTCCGAAGAGCACACACGTTGGAAGCTGCGCTGGAACCGTGGGACAGGAACCACGGAGATAGAATAAAGATCCCTGTTGGTGAGGCAGGAGTTAATAAATCTAAAGCCTTAAAACTAAATATGTAAAGAATAAGCTTAGAAGAGGAAGAAGATGAGGCGAGTAAATTCGCTCCCACAAAAACAGACAAAAACAAATAGGCACACAAACACCAAACGCAGCTCAGTTGGTGGCGATGGGGATGATGAGATGGTGGTGAGTGGCTCGTCAACCCCCGGGTGCGCCAAACTTGTACCTACCGTAGTAGGCCCCTGAGCGGTCAGCTGTCTGACTTGGATAGTTCGGAGAAATGGAAACAAACTCTGTAAATAAAATTGAATAGATACCTATGCTGTTAATTCGGCAGAAAAGATCAGTATAGTATACTGAAGTAAACTGAAAATTGAGAAATGTAACCTTATAGACACGACCTGTGCAATCCCCTCTTCGTCACGAGAGTTAATGGTTGTATATATTCCTTTGTAACTTAACATTAAAAAGTTAACAGTAAAAGGGCGACTTCTCACCTATTCCGAAGGCAGAGTGGACGGCTTGTTGAGCGTCTTCCAGTAGAGTGTTGGGCAGCGCAGCCGCTAATGTCCCCGCTAGGACCATGATGCAAAGTACCGTGGTCATCTTAACCTGCAACAAAAATATTAGTGTGATACCACCCCATACGTTTACAGATCCATTCCTTTATTAAAGCTTAGAAAACTATGCCTATTTTAACGAGGGAAACGTGTATATTTTGAAGTCGTTTTGAAGTTTTGGTAGCAACCACTGTGCAGTTTAGTAATCAAAGCGAGTAATCAAAGTTATAACTACAGAGGAATGATGATGATCTAAAAATCTTTTTAAAACTATCAATAAAATGTTTTTATTATTAAGGGAAAAATTACCTTAAATTAATAAAAAATGACAGAATGTAGCAAAAAGAGAATGACATCTTACATTGACATTTTCATTTTAGTTTTCAAAAAATATGTTCGAAATGTTACGCTATACCCAGTATCACAACTTAGTATAGCAAAGCACAATGTCTGAAGTAATTTAATACTGAGGTGCTCTTCATAATTATTACGTGCCAGGAACATTCACAGTGTGTGGTTGATGATTCTCCGTCCATCGCTGCATGTTTTTTTGTTTTTTGTGTTTTTTTTTGTTTTGTTTTTTTCAGTATATGAAAAAGGTATAAATATACAACTGCATCAATTTGTTAATGTCTAATTATGAAATAACATTTAATTCTAGAACAGTGAGTCTGGAAATTATGCACATAATGCAGTAGCCTTCATTTCGATCTAGAACAAGTTTTAATTAATTGGAGATGGCTTTGCCTATTTATAAAATGACAGTTTTTGCTAGTTCCAGTTTCGGCATTTTATTGTTCTGTACGGCAGTAAGGATGGTGGCCTAGAGCCTCCCATTTGAATTTCTGCAGGAGTGCCGCGACTTTATTGGCCGTACGAGTTTTTGTACCGTCGTGGAACAGAATGACCGCACGGGTGAGATTGCCTAGTCATTTTGATTTGATCGCTTGGCGAAGGTTTGTCAAGGTTTCTGAGTAAAACTGGGCACTCACTGATGTCCCGTGCTGCAGGAAGTGTATCATAATGGGGCTATCTTGGTCAAAGAAGAACGTCAACATATCCTTTCCTGTACTCGTGTGGATGGCCTTGGCTTTTTTGGTGGTGAAGATGATGATGAATGGGGCTTAAGGGCGCTCAACTTCGAGGTTATTAGCGCCTAAAAATGCACACGTGCCTAAGTAAAAAGATAAAAAGGAAGCAGGAAATAAAATAAGGCCAACGTCACAAATAAAATCTGAGAGTACATAAAAGATATGGCAAAGGCCATAGAGGGATACAGAACTGAGTCGCACATGAAAACTAAGAGCAAAAGCCCTCTAAAAATGAACCCACAGTGTTAAAAGAGAAAAGGAGGCTAAAATTACATAAAAGCATGAATGTCAATGGCCTTAAAAGCATCTAAAAACTGGGTCGAACATGAAAATTAAAAAGAAAAGCCCTATAAAAGCCAACTGTAAAAAGTGAGAGATAAAATCACTAACGATAAAATCTGCAAAGCACTAAAACGATTTTAAAAACGACACGAGGCGTAAAAAGCTAACAACCCTATACCCAAGAACCTCACAAAAGGAAATTGGAAACTGGTGTGTTCCTCGAAGGGCAGATAGACCAACACACTCCCGCAGCACATGGTAAACAGACAAATGTGCTTCACACAGCGGACAGATATGTACAGGTTCCCCATTAAATAGATGTGTGTAAAATTACAGTGACCGATGCGCAGACGAGCCAAAACCACTTCCTCACGACGAGATGCACGAGAGAAAGTTGTCCAAGGTATGGGAGGATCGTTTACTGATCTGAGCTTATTGCCACGGAGAGACGACCACTCTGTATGCCAGTACGAAAGTATTTCTCTCCGCACAACAAGCCTAAAATCTTCGGCGGAGGAAAAATTAACTATAACACTGGGCGCCGTAGTTTCCGACTTTTCCGCCACATCCGCCAGTTTATTGCCCGACAACCCAACATATCCGGGAAGCCATGCGCAATTTACATTAACGCCAGAGGTATGTAATAGGTGGAGGACATCCTGAATGTGCTGACTAAAGGATGGTAGCTGTATAGCTCACGAACGCTCTGATGTGCGTTAATGGAGTCGCTAAGAATGAGGCAGTCACCCAAATTACGACAGTGAACATAAAGGATGACTCGGTAAATAGCTTACAGCTCTGCAGTATAAATAGAAGTGTAACTAGGCAGACCGAAAGTATGTCGCTCGGCTTCGGTAACAAATGCTCATCCATTAACGTCGGTGCATTTATTACCTTCGATGTATATACAACATCGGTCACTGTAAGGGGATAAAAATTCTAAAAACGAAGTACGGATATTACACGCAGCCATCATACGCTTCCCGAATGATGTCATCCCGATATAGACGTGGAATGTAGCACGTAACCAAGGTGGGTTCATCCTCTCTCCCTTGGGAAACAATCTAGGTAGTGCAATATCGTAGTTTCGAAATGCTCTCCAAAACGAACAACTGCGGGCGTTAGACAAAGTGATAGGTGGCGATAACTTTCATGTTCAGCAGAATTAAAGGCGGTAAAAGTAGGATGCGTAGGCAGGCACTGAAGTCCACAACCATAATTTGCCAACAGGACATCGCGCCGACACCTCAGAAGGGGTTCTGCCGAATTGGCGTAGAGGCTCACGGCTGGGCTTGGTAAAGCTCCAACAGCCACACGGATACCCTGATTGTGGATCGCATCTAATACTTTTCGGCACCGATGGTCATGCGGAGGAATATAAAATGCATTCATAGTCTAACTTGGATCGGATCAGCTCACGAAAGCCACAATAACACTGTCCGATCTCCTCCCCAAGATTTGCCATTAGTATCCGTAAAATATTAAGAGAACGGCAACACCGCTCTTTAAGCTGTGCTATATGTGTTGACCAACATAGTTTCCGATTGAAAACCAACCCCAGGAATCTCACCTCATCTGTGAAGGAAGTAAATCTGGCCCAAGTTGAAGAGTAGGTGCCATTCGCCACCTACGACGCCAGAAGTTGACGTAGACGGTCTTCTCAGGTGAAAAGCGAAAACCGTTTCTAGAGCTCCAATCATAGAGGTTGTTCAAACACCGCTGGAGACGGCGCTCTAAAAACGCTGTACAATGAGAAGTACAGAAGACGGTAAGGTCTTCCACGAATAAACAGGACAAGAGAGCTGGGGGGACACATTGCGATATGGAATTAATCGCTAAACGAACAAAGTCACGCTTAGTACCGAGCCCTGCGGCACACTGTTTCCCTGAATAAAATGGCTAGAAAAGACCGAGCCGACCCTTACTCGAAAAATGCGAACACGCATGAACACCTGAATGAACAACGGTAGGCGGACACTATGTCCCAATTGTGGAGAGAGCGTAGTATCCCCGCTCACCAACACGTATCATAGGCCTTCTCGAGGTCAAAAAATATCCCTACCGTTTGGCTGTTCTTAAGAAACCCGTTCATGATCTTAGTTAAGAGCGAAACAAGGTGGTCAGTTGCTGAACGACCCCGATGAAAACCACACTGGATGCTAGTTAGGAGCTTGTGGGATTCCAGCCATCATACTAACCGACTATTACCCATGCGTTCCATCACTTTGCATATGTAACTGGCGAGGAAATAGGACTGTAACTGGAAGGAAGTCGACGGCCCTTTCCGGGTTTCAAAATAGGAATGATGGTGGCCTCCCGCCATTAAACTGGAAACGTGGCATCAATCAAGACACGATTATAGACCTCGAGAAGGAAAACCTTAACTCAAGGAGAGAAATGCTGCAATATTTGGACGTGGATGCCTTCTGGACCTGGCGCAGAGTTTCGCGAAGGTGAAAGCACATTGTTGAGCTCCGCCATGGTGAAAAGCCGATTGTAGTCTTCAAGGTTACCAGAACGAAAGGCAAAACCTTGAGATTCCACCTGAGCCTTAACTGGAAGAAACTCAGGGGAATAGATTTCTGAGCTAGACGTTTCAGCGAAAGCTCTGCCAAGAGTGTTAGCCACGTCAAATGTATCAACCACAGGGCCTGCAGATATCTTCAGGCCAGCTATTGGCGTATGGGTCGCTTTTCCGGTGACACGCCGTAACTTATCCCATACGACAGAGGAAGGGATATGCCGAGTAAAAGATGGTACAAAGTTGCTCCATGATGTCTTCTTGCTATCCTTTATAATCCGTCTAGGTTTGGCACAAATCTGTTTATATTGTATAAGATTATCCAGAGTAGGGCGACGCTGGAAAACCCTGAGAGCACGTCTGCGAGCTCCAATAGCTATCCGGCATTCATTCTGTCCACCAAGGTACAGATAATCGATGTCTAGTCGACGCGGAATAGAAAGCTCAGCAACGGAAATAATTGTCTGGGTGAACTGTTGGACCAAGAAATCTACCGAATCTTGCTTGTTGTAGTGCAAAACAGTTAGTCTGGAACAAAGCTACCAGTTGGCCTGGTCTAGGTACCATCTAGGTAAATGTGTGGAACATACATCCTGTGCTAAGAGACGAATAAGAATAGGAAAGTGGTCACTTTAGTGCAAGTCAGAGATAATATTCCATTGGAAGGAAACTGCCAACTGTGGAGAACAAACTCCTATATCCAGATGAGAAAACTTTTTGAAGGCGGCAGAAAGATATATAGGCTCTCCGGTGTTCAGGAGAGATAGATTGAGATTGTCCAAGACATCAGCGATTACTTGACCTCTTGCACAAGCCCAGGGGAGCCCTAAAGAGGGTGATGGGCATTCACGTCACCTACCAATAGAACAGGAGTTGGTAGCCGGGAGACGTGGTCTTCTAAACCAGTGCGCGAGAGATCAGCGGAAGGAGACATATACATACTGCAAACGGTGAAGCTAATGGAGGGGAGCCTAACGCGGAGAGTGATGGACTGTATGTCAGAGTGTAGGGGTAGAGATTCAGCAAAAACATCATCTCTAATAAGAATCATGGTGCCCCCATATGCAGGAACACCATCCACTGGTGATAAATCATACCGGACAAAAGAGTACTGGTTTAGGAAAGGTGGTCTTGGGGACGGAGCTTGGTCTCTTGCAAGTATACCGCCAAAGGCTGATTCAGGTGGAGCAACAATTCAAGCTCTGGTCGATGTGATCTAATGCCACGTAGGTTCCACTGTAGGATAGCCAGGAGCAATTGCATGGGATTAGAGTTAAATGAAAAGGCGTTTCTGCATATTCGGCTGTGCTGGTCGGTTTAGTTTATTTCAATCGCGTAAGGATTGCTGAAGACATGCTAGAACGAGCCAGTTCCGACCCAACATTCATGAAACGCATTGTAACTGGTGACAAGACGTGGGTTTACGAGTTTGACACTCAAACCAGTCAACAAGCTTCCGAATGGCACCTTCGAACTGAACCGAAACCTAAAAGGGCACGCCAATCTCGATCAAAACTGAAGGTCATGTTGACAGTTTTTTTCGATTATGGCGGCGTCGTGCTCTCAGAGTTCTTGCCAGAAGGTCAGATGGTAAATAAAGACCATTATCTGATCGTTACGCGGCGTTTGAGAGAAGAAATACGGCGAAAAAGGCCAGATTTGTGGAACAACTCGTGGATTCTGCACCACGATAACGCACCAGCTCACAACGCTTATATTGTGAATGAATTTCTGGCTAAAAGCTCAACAAAGTTTATGGAACAACCACTGTATTCACCTGATCTGGCTCCTACTGATTTCTTTCTCTTTCCCAAACTCAAGTTATCACTTCGAAGCACCCGTTTTCAGTCGATAGAAGACATAAAGGAAATTTCGCGGTGACGATTGACATCGATTCCTAAAAGTGCATACAAAAAATGTTTTGATGGTTGGATTATTCGTTGGCAAAAATGTATAATTTCAGAAGGGGCCTACTTTGGAGGTGATAAAATAAAATTGGAAGAATAATTCAGTTTCTGTGTTTTATTGGCAAATTCCCGGAACTTTCTTGACACAGTAGTATATGGTGACGCGTAAATACGGGCTCAGAATGCCCATATGGTTTTTACACGCAAAAGCAGAAGTTCTGCTTCGCAAGTTAGAACCATTTCTCCGCCTAAATTTCGTTCTCTATTTTATAGTTAGTTTGATTTTGTCTTCCAACTGTTTTGTGGCGCTCCGTTCGTTCGAGTCTGATTACACATTCTAATATTTACATTGTCTTAAACACTTCCTTTACCTAAATTTCAGGTTTGAGCATTAAAGTTTCTCGTCATCAAATTGACATGTATGTACATTCTTACATTGTTTCTAAATTACATTTATGTTGTTACCCTTTAACAATTCTCGACATTCAAATTATTTCCGTGTATCCTTGTGCCTAAGGATTTATAATTTTCATTCATCCTTCACTTACCATATTTTTTTTTATTTACCTCTGTTTCCCTTTTTAAACATTATATTAGCCTGACATAAGCTGACTCCGGGATCATTAGCAAAGGATTGGGGTACACAAAATGATCTGTGTTTTCCTGTCGAAAGTAACCTGTCTAATGTTTTCATGTGAGGTCATCTACCCTCTCCCAATGCCTATTATCTACTTTCATTTTCTGGCAGGGACCAGCCACTCCTGCCCAGGACGTCTTTTGTTTTGTTCTGGACACGACTAGTCGCTCAATTTCCTCCCGTGATTTCCCTCAAACGGGTCGCAGTTAAGAATTTGCCTTTCATTTTTTTTCCCTACAATTATTTGTACCCTAGCAAGACATACATAAAATCCAGTTTCTTTCAACAATCGTTTTGATTGCAGTTATAAATCCGTCCTTAAAATTCAATTATTGCTTAATATTTACAACAAAAATCAATTCCCTATCAATGCGTTTAAAATTAACAGCTTGAATTCCCTATTAAATGCCATGCGTACATACACTATCTATACATTTCCATTAAATCTCATATGTATAAGCATTCGGTCCCTTTACACCTTATGCATTGGCCTTGAATTATTTGAATACATTTCTCTTTCTTTTACTGTTGTTGCCGTGTTTTATCTTTACTTTGTTTTGTCACATAGGGACGAATGAGGTCAATGTTGTATTTCCCCAGTATTTTTCCTATGGGTATATTCTTCAATACATACGTTCTGTCGCCTATGGCTCGGTCTATCTCAAAATGACCTTTGTATAATAGTTCATAGCCCACTGAATATATTCTACCCAAAGAGTATTTTACATTCCCCAAGTTTCGGAGGTATATCGATAGATTTCTCATACTCATAATGTTTTTCACGTTTTCCAATTATTTCCGAAAATACTTCTCGGTTTCTCATTAAATATTTAAACGACGTCTCTTTCTGTTCTGGATTTAAGGCACCACTGTACTTTAACTTCTCTCGTATGCGGTCCGCTATCCTCCATACTTCTGTTGTGTATGCGGGAAGGGGTTCATTTTCTCGTCCCAGGTAAGCATCCATTTCAGCTTGAAAATCAAATGACCGCACAGACATTCCATTGTGTGCGTCATTTTCGTTTAAGTAGCACTGGTTTTCCCTCAAAGTGTCTTTTATTTCTGGCCTAACTCGCCTAATCGCATCTTCTCGTTCTACGTTAATTAGTTCAATAAAGAAATCATCCGTTAATGTTTCCCCTTCCGCATCAGTTATGCCAACATCGGCGTTCTCTTGCAGTATTGCAAACTTCGAAATTAAACTATTCTTGCCTCGAAAAACGAAATATGTTCCTGTAGAAAATTAATCTTTGCTTTTGTTGCATGCAGTACATCGCTCCCAATGATTACTTCTTTATTTGTCGTTCTGCGACAATCTGATTTTGTGTCTATTTATACCCATGAGAAGTCTATCGGCTACTGCCAAAAATTGTTGGGTTATTTCAGGGCATTCGAAATCACCCTTTACTGGTTTCCCATTTGCTCTATTGTTTGAGGGGTGGGACTTTGTACCTCGTTTTGACTTGTCCTGTTCGTATTTTGGTACGTCATGGACATCACCATCTGCCTAGGTGAAGGCGGTCTTTGCCACTCGGCGTGCTGAGGCACCGGCCTCCTCCGATCTTGAGGATACTCTCCTCTACCCCGCGGTAAATTATCGTTCGGCCTTGACCTTTGACCTCCTCGGCATTGATTTCCATCTCGCCTAGGTGTTCCCCGATCCTTGCGCATGAATTGCACCTGAAATTCCTGTGGGTGGTAGTTCAGGTCTCTCGGCCTATACTCTTCTCTCCTTCCCGTCGGCATTGTCCGTTGGTAGCGCTCTCTGGCCTGGTTCGGTTTATACTGGCTGTAATTTTGAGACTGCCGTTCCCATTCTCCGCCCGAAGACCTTTGCGCACGGGGCTGGTTATTCTCCAGTTCGTGCCGTAACGACCCCGATCTCATTCCCTGGCTCGATGAACTCGCTCCCTGCAAGTCAGTCATTAACAGGACTGCATCTTGCAAAGTCTGTGGACGTGCTACAATTACGTGGTTACGAATATTTTCCGGCATGTGTGCCGCCATTAGAGTTATAAACTCCGGGTCAGAAATGGGGGGGGGGGGGCCCTAGCCACTTTGCTAATAGCGCATATCTGAATAAATAATCTACTGATCCCTCACCAATTCCGGATTGATAGCGACCATTATTAATTTGGTTACGGGTCCTGCATTGGGCATTTGCACCCCAGAATTTGTCAAGAAACGCGATCCTGAATACTTGGTAGCTCGTCCTTGGCGTTATAGCTATTCTATACCTATTTAGTGCACCACCGGTAAGGGCTCTGGCAACTCTTACTATTTTGTATGCTTCTGGTGCCCCCTTCAATGAAAAATACCCTTCAATTTCGGAAACAAGCTGCTTCGCATTGTCACGTTGAGCGTCAAATCGTAGGAGTGGCAGTTCACTGAGAGAAGGAAGGTTTGAGTTAGAAATACTGCTTACTAGAGAATTAACGTCATGCGTTCCCTGTCCTACCTGAGGGCTGGCCGGAGGGTCACTTACCAGACAGTCTGGCACGTACCTATCAGCTGTAGAGGACATTGCCCTTGCTAATGGCTTATTCAGCTGTATCTGCTCAATAGCCTATTTTAATTCAGATATTTCCTGGCTACGCTGTGACATCTCTTGTACATTTTGGAGTTGTGCGGAGGCTATTTGTGAGACTTGGTTTCGCACATCACCTAATTTCCTTACGTTTGATTGGTCCCCTTGTTCTAAAGTTTCCTTGACTGCACTAATGTCAGTCGTTAACCGTGTTTCCAGTTTTTGGTGACTCTGCTCCATAGCCTCACAATTGGCCTTCACCAACTCGTGCATATTACTTAACATTTCAGTTCGCTCCTCTCCATTGTTTTGAAATTTCACCCTGCATCCTGTGTTCTAACCTCGATAGAGCTGATCTAGTGGAGGCCAAATAAGTAGTTGTCCCCACTATTTCTCCTCTTATTCACCCTTGTGACTCTACTAATTCACGAGTAAGTGAGCCTACTCGTTCTTCTACCAGTTTTATCACTGTTTCCCTATTACTTTCAATTTCTGCCTGCTGCAATTCTAAGCTGTTGTTTATCTCATTCATGCTGCAGGTTTGCTGCTCTAGCCTCTGATTTATGGACGCGGTGTACTGTTCAAATTTACTATTTTGAACTTCCAATTTTTCATCAAATTTCTCACTTACTGCCGCAGTCTGTAGTTCAAATTTTGTATTTATGCTAGCCGATAGTTGCTGGAACATATTTTGCTGCTTATGAGCTACGCTATTCTCTATACCAGGTACTTGAATTTTCTGACTGACATTATCCTGTTTATTATCCCTGCCTCTACCTTTTTTAGAGTTATCTATTCTACAGCATGCGATTCTCCCCTTTATACATCCTTTTCTATGCTACCTACACTTTCTATTGGTTCCCTTATATTGCTTCCCTGCTCTGAATTCTCCATCCTGACAATTACTCTGTTGCTTCTCAGTTTCGTACAAAAGAAAAAATAAAACAAATCTTACTACTTAACCCTTACACTAAACAATCAAACATAAATACAAAAAAAAACCAACATAAATACAATTATATCACCACCTTGTACACTTTTATTTATACATGCGCAAGGAATCTAAACCAATAACAAATTTTTAACTTACGTTTTTCTGCTCTGTAGAGGCATGTAGAGGTCAAAAAAATAAAAAATAATCCAACACTTTCATTTTAATTGGGGGGGGGGTTGTTGTACTGGAATCAGAACTTCTTGGAACGTGGCATTCTTTCTTGAGGGAGGCTTTATGACGCACTCGTAGTTGACTGCCTGCTCCGCTGCTCGGCGTGTTTCTCGACGTTGTTGATATTTTAACGGTGTGAAGGTTGGCGCTCTGAGGATAATCAGAAGCCTAACACGTTGGGTGCCATATAATATGTGCCTGTTTGTTCGGGATCGGGAGTGAAATCTCCGAGAGGTGATAGGAATTTAAACGGAATCCGATCATCACGTACCTTAATGTTGATTTCTACTCACACTGTAGATCGGCGAGAGCATGAACGTCTTGTTTGTTGCTTTCTCAGGGGTGGTGTATTCTCATCGACGCCTTTCCTGTGGACTGGGTTCCTGGGTACTGAGCAAAACTCACCATTTACTTTTTCACCAAACACTGATTTTGTTTAAATAGTTCCCACCTACAGCCCGAACCGAAAAGAGACACACTTATCAGTTTCTTATCGGACCTTGTTTCATAATGAAACTCCGTTCACCGCTCTGTATCGCCGTGCGAGACATGGTTTCAATTATTTGGGTTTAGGCCTCTTTTGAAGTCACATGAGGGCCTTCACCGACACATACTTTCCCTACACATACAAGCCGAAGCGTGTGATGTAAGTCCCACAGGGACCTAAACCCGGCATGGACTTCACCTATCAATAGTAGGAGCTGAACGGTTCTCCCTGTTGGAGTGCAGAGTCTGACATCTTGAAATTCAACCCCCTCCCACTCTCAACATTTTTTTCGAAATTTCTCGACTTTCTTGTTACAGTACAAGGTTCTCATTTCCCAAAAATATTATTTGTGTTAAATAAAATATTATTTGTGTGCTTGACACACCCATGGCCTCAAGGCAAAACCCCTTTTTCTAACTGTATCTACTCCTCACTTCTGGAGTAATTGTCATCAGCTCAGGAATGCACTTAAGCGCGTTATCTGGCAAAATCAGCCAAGCATGAATATTTGCCGTCACTTTTAGCATATCTCGCTACCTTGGTTTTTCCTTGAATTTACATTTCAAAGGTCTGTTCGTTACATTTCAACATCTGTCCGTTCTATAATATTAGTATTGACTTTAGTTATAATTTATAGAATTATATATATATATATATATATATATATATATATATATATATATATATATATATATATATATATATATATATATACATACATATATCTTATCGTGCTTATTTATTTACATCGCTTTTGTGGTGACGCGTAAATACGGGCTCAAGTTGTGTGGAGTGAAATAAATTTTGATAAGTTTTTTGTCTGAGAAAGACGTTAATTAGCGTCATTCCTAATATTTAATTACTTTAATTTCAGTCAAAGTGCTCGGTGGTTTTTAAGAGCATTAAGGGGGGACGTAGTCTAAAAATGGGGCATTTTTCATTTTTTTTAATTCAATAATTAATTGTTAATACATTCAGATTTATGCTCCCAAAGTTTCATGACCTAATTCGATTTCTTTGTGGTCCAAATAAATTAAAAAAATTAGGACGCCCACTTTTTGTTTTGCTTGCTTGATTATCAGCTTTCTCTACATTTCTAACAGCAAACATAGTTATAAATATTTAGAAGGTACGTTTCTTTAGTTTCTGACGAGAAAGAAGAAGGTGACTCAGTTATGGTAAATTAGGCAGTATCTAATGTATGTAGATCACTCCCTAAATAAACAGATCAAACATAATTTTCTTTTCTCATTTTGTCACGTTTATAATTTTTCACACTTATGTGTCTTTTTCTTGGAAACTATTTGAGATATTGCAATGAAATTTTGTACACACATATTTCAGTCTGCAATGAGTATTCTGGAATAGCTGGTTTTCTTTTGATTTTGATTACATAGGTATTGATCTATGAAATAAATAATAATTTGAAATAAAAAAACTCTCAGACCTAGAAGATTACTTTAAAAATCATTGAAAGGAGATAGTGAAAAATATTCTGCGCCAAAATATAGCATCATTTTAATACTTTATGTACACTTGTTTTCAAGCAACTTCACCAAAGGGATACTAAGAAAAAGATACATACGTTTTTTGATGTTTTGACAATTCCAATGTAGAGTAATTTCTTTATTTGTTAACAAATTTACTTATAAAATAGCAGAGTCACAGAAAATATAAAGACAAATTAACTGTGCAAAATTTCATTGCTTTAGAACAGCAACTATGTCCACGGTAGCATTTTTGTTGTGTCGAGGTATTTCTGCCTACGTTCCCCCTTAATGAATCTAGAAAATGATTTGATTTGCAGTGTCTTACAAACGCCATTCTCACCATAACAGCAACAAGCTAAAACTGACCTGTTAACATTTGATCGACCCACTCGTCATTTCTCATTTTATCTTGAAAAAAAGAAAAAGACAAAGAAAATCAGGGCAGTTACATTTTAAAAATACATGGTATAGAGAATACACATGGTGCGGCAGTATTTATCTACAAAAACTTTTCTTTTGGGCCTGTGCTTTATTAGGAGTGAAGGAAAACATTTGAAATACTACAGGTTTTGGAGATTTGTAAAGCCAAAACGTGTTTTTCATAAGTATACAGATTCAAAAGCATTTAAAATGTGCATTACAACTAAAGCATCTCGAGAGGAACTTGAACTCAATTCGATACGTCACAGGAATCAGCTGCGCTAGGTATTAAAATATTTAGTGACAATATGCGTTTAATATAGGACATTTATGACACTTGTCATTATGGCTACTCTACTTTTAGGAAAACAGGAGTTAGCACTTCGAGAAAATGATGAGAGTGTTTCATCAGATAATCGCGGTAATTTCAAAGAACAACTTAACACGCTGCTGTCTGTATGTTCTAATGAACTTAATTATAACAGAATCAAATTGGTGTTCAGCAGCGACTCAAAGATAATGTAGAATGAAATAACTGAATGTATTACAGCTAACATATATGAACAAATACGGAAGAAAGTAAATGAAACTGATTCTTTTTCCGTACAAGTCGACGATACAACCGAAATCTCTCAAACTGGCAGTGTTCTTGTTATGAGGTTTGTAAATTTTTAGCCTTTATGACATGATTGCCGATCGTACTGCACAAGCATTTTTTGAACTATTAGATAATTCATTACAACAATTCGACCATCGTAATAAACTAATAGGTAAGAGTTATGATGGTCCAGTCACTTAAATGGTTTAATGTGATAGTGAGAGATGAAGTTCCTTAGGATATTTTCATTCGTTGTTTAGTACATCGTTTGTATTTAGTTCTGTCAAACAGTTGTAAAAATATTTCCACCTGCCGAATATTTTTTGCAAACATAAGTGGCATTCCATATTTCTTTCACAACTCAGGTAAATGTAACTATGTTCTTAAATCGAAAATGCGAAGGAGAATTCCCGGAGCTGTGGAAACAAGATGGACATCAAACTCCAAAATTGTCGCAACAGTTGTAGAAAATTGGAAGGAGTTAAAAGAGGAAATAGTAAACAACCCTGCATTCAACAGCATCCGTGAATGTAGAGGTTTCTTGGGCGAAACTCGTGATTTTTAATTTAATTTTTGGCTCTTATTTTTCATGTTATAGGCATTCATTTAGCTGATGTTCTGTATGAATTTCTACAAATGAAGTTTTTGGGCATACATTATTGTGCACTTAAAATTCAACACACATAATTTGGTAACCAGAAAAAGAAATTAGGAGTACTGCGCTTACTTATTTCGTGTTGCAAAAATGCAAAATAATTCCGATCATAAAAATGCAATGCCAAATTATCCAACGAGGACTTTTTTTTTCTGAAATGTAAGTATTCATTTTATGAAATAATTGATCATATCGTATCGCAAAAAAATACTAGATTTCAAGATTTGCAAAAAAAACTAACGTTTTCATCGCTGTTAGACAGTACTAAATTTAAGGAGAATTCGCTGGACTTTCCTTCATCTGCTCTATATAGTTTAATTCAATGTTACCCAACTATATTAAGGAACCTCAAGTCTACAAAATGAGCTAGCACTGTTTTATGCAGATCTCGATTATAGTGATATTAGTATTTTAAAGGCTTTAAAAATCGGCAAAATGATGTTCATGATATATTCAGGATATATTCTGTGTTCTTTGTTCGCTTGTAGTATCTCTAGAGTGTCTGTGGAAAGAAGTTTCTCGTACCTGAAAAGCACAAACTTACTTGAGGAACACAATTTCACAACTGTTGTCATCTATGGCCAGCTTTTTTGTACGTAGAAAGCTTGGAAGTTAGTGATACAAAAAAGAACAATGATACAATTATAACTATGGTTCAGAATATAAATTGATTAATTGGATAATATTGTAATCCTCAACAAAAGTGCGTCTATAGCATTTGTAGACATAGAGTAAGCGTTTGATAATGCAAAATGGGGGGAAATATTTAAATGCTTAAAGAATTAGTAGTGAAATCTAAAGATGTCAAAATCATTTTGAATTTATATATGGATGGAAAAGCAAATACAAGCTGCAAAAATAGTCAGCAAATAGTCGATGTAAATGAAGTTATAAGTGAAGGATAATCATTATCACCAATATTCTTCAATGTATACATATAAAGAATACTATATGAAATGGTTTCAGAAATTGATGGAGGTATAGATATCAGGGATTTAAAAGTAATGTGCTATAATTTTCTGATGATATTGCAATTTTAAGGGAAAACAAAAGAGATTTAGAAGCGTTTTAATAGATCGGAATATGCACTAAAATAATTATCACTTACATAATAAATTGAAAGCATAAATTTTGACTTGTAGGAAAAAAGGAAATAATAAAATATAATTAGATTAAAAGGAAAATTATTAGATGAAGATGAAAGATCTCAATATTTATGTAGCAAAATAGTATCTGATGGACGAATTAAAACTAAATTAATAATATAATATACAAATCAAAACTTTAAAATTTGTAACTTGGTGGTACGAGAAAATGCTGAAAATTAGTTGAACAGATAAAGTTACCAATTATGAAGTTTATGTGATAGCAAAAGTAAAACAGAGAAATTGGGAACCCAATAAAAAGAAGAATAACATTAATAGGATATTTATGAACACAAGAAGATATTTTTGTAATTATAATTTAAGGTGCAATTCATGGAAAGAATAACAAAGATAGACCAAGTCTACACTGCACGGAACAAATTAAGAACGTCTTGAAGTACGAAACATACGATGAATTAGAAAGGAGAGCACAGAGAAGATCTGAACTGAGAATCGCACCAAACAAATCCATGGATTGATTACTAAAGAATGAGAGATCTAAAGAGAGTATAGAAAATTAAAGAGGAAGGCAGAGAAAATATCAGAATGGAGAATCGCTGCAAACGAATTAAAGAATTGATGACTACATAAGATCAGCTCCAATCAGCGATTTCTCTTCTCTGCGATGACAACAATAAACGTTCTCTGAAAGTATGATCAACACACATTTCATTTAACTGTTTAAATTTGTCAATGTTGCCCATCGTGACAGGCTTTGATTTGTCATAGTTTCTGCAATAAATCTTGAGCAGTTCCGTGCGTTACAGACTGACATTCTCAATACATCTGTTCTTGGATAAACCAAAGCAACACAATGATGAGTGGTTTTAAATATGAGTTTTGATCACATAATTCGCTAGAGAAAACACAGAGAAATAAGTTATTACAGAAAATGCTATTTAAGACCACATGCATAGGTATCCAAGAATTCAACCGCAAAAATTGGGAGGATTATAGAAGGATCCTAAGTAAACACTTTGAGATAGGGAGCCTAATGTACGTTTTGCCAAATGTCAAAGTTATGGCATGTTTTCTGGATCGCATATCAGTGACCCTGGTTCAAAAGTCGTGAATGTAGGTGCCCTATTTTCAATAGAAATGCCTAATGTGTACGCCAGTAGTCGAAGTAATGCGATGTTGGTGCACAATCAACACGATATTTAAAACTAACGGACTTACAATTTTGGCAAAGTTGTTTCTTCTTTGAGAGAGTGCACGCTACTGATAACCGTTCGGTAGATTTCAGATCACATACAATAAGTTAGAGCGGTCCGCTATACATCCTGGTGGGAGAATCGGTATAACGCTGGTCATGAAGCCCAAGATACTAAGATCGCATCGCTCTCTGAAATTTTCATTGTGAGTGTGTTTGCTTCTTTTTTTTAACTTTGTTTTGTTTTTCAAAGAGGTACACAATTTTATCAGCACCAATACCCCCTTTTTGTACAAGTTAAATTCGTGAACAAATTACCCTCAAAATATGAATAAAATCTCTATAGCGTCCAATATTCAATACAGTAATTGTTTCTCAAGGAACCTGCGTAGATTAAATTTAATAAAACAATTGAGTTTGTTGAAAACACTGATTTAATACATACTTTTAAACGTAGAAAATAAACTATAATATTATATACCTATGTAATAATAATGATGATAGTTATGATTATTATGCTCGTAGTGGTGACAATTATAATGATGATAATCGCTTGTGAAGACAAAGGACGTTTCCATTCCGCCAAATAAGATAGAAGGTTTAAATGATTTCTTTACCAACATACTATAAGTTCCTACGACCGCTCCATGTCTGAATGATGTACCTGATACCGTTTATAAAATATATTGTCACATTAATCCTGCTGTTCTGTTCGGGTCTATATGACCCGATATCACAGCTGTTCTCATTATATATTTCTCATTTAATCAGGCACTTTTATGAAATTTAATGACTTTGTCCAATGATATATCATCATTTTCTGGTTAAAAATTTGTTACAAAATTTTGAATAGTTTTCTTTTAAATAGTGTTTGTTACATTTGTACTGTTCGGGTCATTATGACCCGATACCAAATTTCTGTAACACCTGTCACTGTTGCCAGTGTTATAATGCATTATTGAATTAGCATGATATTACTGTTACAACAATGTACATGTTCTTGTTACACAGTTATATTTTGCATTATTTCGAAGGCTGCTTGTCAGTTTGAGTTTAGACACCATAGCAAGAAGAATATTGAGTGAAGCATTTGCTAATGCCTCCAATAGTGAGTCTATTTCCGAATTTGAAAACCACACAAGTAATGCAAGTGAAAGTGATAGTTTTGACGACGATACTACATTCTTCAAACAGGCAGTGGTAAAAAAACTATAATTTTTAAAAATAAAACTATTGAATTGAAGTTACAACCACCTCTACAATGTGGCCGTCACTCCGCTTCAAATGTCATCAAGAAGACACCAGGAATTGCAAGGTATGCAACCAATAGAATAAGCAACATAAAAAGTTCCTTTGAAGCTATATTTCATGAGGCGCTTGAAAAAGAAATAATAGAAATGACAAATATAGAGGGACACAGAGTTCATGGTGAGCAGTGGGAAAATATTGATAGAAATATTTTTCAAGCCTATTTAGCGATTCTGTTTCTTGCTGGGGTATATCGATATCATGGGGAGTCAGCAAAAAGCCTGTGGGATAAGGAAACTGGCAGGAACATATTTCGGGCAACAATGTCACTTGAAACTTTCTGTAACATGATGCGTGTTTTGCGGTTTGATAAGAGGTCTACTAGAGAAGAAAGGCGACTTAGTCATAAATTTGCTCCTTTTCGCAGCATTTGGGGAAAATTGGTAGAAGTACTTCTTAAAATATATAATCCTGCAGAAAATGCAACAGTTAATGAACATCTGTAACAGTGGGATTTAGAGGACAAACAATTCAAACAATACATTACTTCTAAACCCGCAAAATACGGGATAAAGATATGGTATCTTTGTGACAGCGATACATCGTATCTTCTAAAAGCACAAGTGTGCACAGGAAAACGAACAAGGAGCAGCACCGGAAAAAAAACAAGGTATGAGGGTATTGTGCGATCTTACATATGAGCTGAGTGGCTAAAATGTAATTTCTGACAACTTTTTTTACTTCATACAACTTAGGGCAGCTGAAACGAAAATTGACGATGTTGGGGACTGTACGTAAATACAAGCAGGAACTTCCACAACAAATGAACGGAAAAGTACATAGTTCTACGTTTTACTTCATAAATGATACTGCAGTAGTCAATTATATTGCAAAGAATAAGAAAAATGTAGTAATCATGAGGACACTACACCATAATATTCAAATAAGCAACAGGGACGACAAGAAGCCACAAATGATTTTGGATTATAATGCTAGTAAAGGAACTGTAGATACACTAGATCTATCAGTAAGTACATATACCTGCAAAAGGAAAACAAATTGGTGGCCAATGATCGTTTTCTATAACATTCTTCATGTTTCTACTTTCAATGCGTATATCTTATGGACTGCCATAAACCCTAAATGGAATATGAACAAATTGCCAAAAAGACGAGTATTTCTAGAAGAACTTGGGAAACTTCTTATAAAGGAACATATCACATCCAGAAAATATTTTCCAAGGACAGAAGAATTGTTAAAAATGGTGAAGAAAATTCAAGCCCATGAAAATGTAGCCAAGATATCATAACTGCGTCAGAAAGAAAAACTGTAAAACGTGCAGGGTGTAGATTTTGTCCATCGAAAAATGACAACACAAACATGCTATGTGGAAAGCATAGTAAACACATTTGTAAAGTATACGTTACTTTTTGCGTCCAGACTGTTCTTTCTGGGGAATAATATCTGTCAAATTTGTATTCAGTAATTATTGTAATATTATATTAAATATGTTTTCAATAGTTCCATATAATATAAAGTAATTCATTGTTCAGAATGGTTAAAGTTGTTTCTAATAAGTAAGAATAATAATAAAAAGTACAATATTTTGTCTTATTCATGATTCATTTTATCTGATTCTACTGAATTATAATACAGGGCTATATAAATGAATATCGGGGTTTTAACTCTTTATAATATTTATTACATTCAACTTAAAGTTATGAATGATATGTCAAATGAAAAAGCAACTCAAACAGTTTTACCAAGAAGCTTATAAATGTTCAATGTGACTACCCTTTGTTACACGGCACACATCAAGTCTATAGCCAAGTTCTTCCCAAACGTTGATAAGTGTGTATTCAATAACTGTAGCAACAGCTGCTTCAATCCGGTTTCTTAATTCAAGGAGGTCAGCTGGTAGAGGAGGCACGTACACACGATCCTTGATGAAGCCCCAAAGGTAAAAATCGCATGGTGCTATGTCAGGAGAACGTGGAGGCCATGCTTAGCAAGCCCTGTCATTGGGGCCCTTGTGGCCTATCCAGCGCTCGGGTACAGTGACGTTCAACCAATCGCGTACTTCGTTATGCCAGTGAGGTGACGCACCATCTTGCTGGAAAATGAAGTGCTCTGGCTCATTTTCTTCCAACTGAGGGAAGCGCCATTGCTCTAGTGTATCAAGGTAAGAAGTGCCAGTTACAGCAGGTTCACCAAAAACGAAAGGCCCATAAACTTTTCGCCGGGATACGGCATAAAAAACATTCACTTTAGGGGAATCTCGTTGCATTTTTACCATCTCGTGAGGATTTTCTGAGCCCCAGATGCACACATAATGAGTGTTAACATGTCCACTAAGGTGAAAAGTCGATTCATCACTAAAGACAACACGATCCACAAAATCGTCATGAAACAACATGTCGTTTGCGAATTTGGCACGTAATCCGTGGTCTGTCGGCTTTAGAGCCTGTAATAACCGAAAACGGTAAGGATGTAGCAGTAAGCGTTTTATTACAACTTTCCAAACAGTCGACACAGGAACTTGTAATTCACGACTAGCTTTCCGGACTGATTTCTTTGGGCTACGAGTGAACGACTCTCTCACTCGCTCAACAGTTTCTTCACTTATTCCTGGTCGTCCCGTGTTCTTCCTTTTACAAAGGAAGCCGGTATCTTCAAACTGATTATACCAGCTACGAATGTTTTTATCACTAGGGGGATCACAACCGAACTTACTACAGAACGCACGTTGCACAGTAACTACAAATTCGATCTTTGCAAACTGCAAAACACAAAGCGTTTTCTGTTTACTAGTCGCCATCTTTGCTACTACCGCTGTCTTGCGGATTGCGGCAGAAACATTGCTCGCACATGCGCACCTGTGCCAACAAACAAAACTGTTTGAGTTGCTTTTTCATTTGACATATCATTTATAACTGTAAGTTGAATGTAATACATATTATAAAGAGTTACAACTCCGATATTAATTTATATACACCCTGTACTTCGGGTCATGTTGACCCTAACAGTACATCCGTATAGTAAATTCGAACAGAACAGCAGGGTTAAACTTCCATTTGACCTTGGCTTTGTAATACCAATGCCATAAAGGAAATTATTTCAACATTGAGACCTAAAATCCCCAGCGGATTGGACGAAGTAACTCCAAGAATAGTCGAAGAATTTTATGACACAAGTGACTCACTCTTTAAAATATGTTAACAGTGTTTCCATATGCGTATTTTCCCAGAAAGAATGACTATGTGCTTGTAAATTCATTTCACTAAGGAAGTACACAACAATTCAAATTTAACGCTCCATTTCCTTGCTAACAGGTTTCCAATAATACTGTGAAAGTTAGTTAGTTCTCAGTTACCAACATTTCTTCAATAAAAGATAATACATGAAAAAACTGTCGGCACTTTTTCCGAAAAAGTGTATCGATAAGAAATACGGTAAGCACTATGGTAAAAGAAATATCACAAAACCAAATGAAGAAAAACCGATAGCAGCATTTATAACTATTGGCACTTATTAATCTTTCGGTTGTGTAAACCATGAAATGATTATTAAAAACATACAGTATTATAATATCCTGACCACCGCTCTTAACTGGTTTTAAACTTATCTCTCGAATTAGAACCGAGGTCAGCTCAGCGACATTTAAATCGAACTGGAAAACAAATAAGAATGGAGTCCCGCAAGGATCAGTACTAGGCCCCCTGCTATATATTCTCTACACCAATGTCATGCCATATATTAACGGTGAATCTATATTTGATACAGATGATACTTCAGCGATACTTCTAAATACAAATTCTACAATTTGAATACTAACATAACTAATACCCTAAATAGGTTAGGAAGATAGTTTGACTTCAGTGAGACGAACTAAACAACTAATGACAAGCATATTACACTCCAGAACCATAGAAAACAGAATATCACATCAGAGCATAGCCAATGGAAACATAAAACAGGTTAGCAAAATATTAGGAGTTTATGTAACTGAGCACCTGAAATGGAATACCCGTAAGCAGCATTTAAGAAAACGACTGAAATTCCATCGGTCTCGCCCAGGAAGCAAATTAAGTAATTTTCTGTTCATTTTGAATTGTTCCTTTTTGTGAGTGCTCTTAGTAGGCGAGCTGCAGTTGAATGATTCCAAAATGAGAAGGTCACTTCCCCAAGTAGATTTCCGAGAGAAATCTTTGA
This sequence comes from Hymenopus coronatus, assembly GCA_030762935.1. Lineage (NCBI taxonomy): Eukaryota > Metazoa > Arthropoda > Insecta > Mantodea > Hymenopodidae > Hymenopus > Hymenopus coronatus. The sequence continues at coordinate 287,102,037 of CM060900.1, forward strand.
TTCTCCTCGACGGTGAAAACGACCTTTCTACTGAAATATTCTTTCAATTTAAACCATTACCAGTTGAAATTTTCTGTGTAAATAAAAATATAATAATAATAATGATAATAATAATAATAATAATAATATTTCCATCATTAGTATTATCATTACTATCATATTTATAGTAAGGATGCTGTAAAAATCAATCATATTTAGAGCAGGCATAAAAGGGAGCTGTCGTATAAAGTTCACAATTTACAGTAAAATACAATTGAGGCTTTATTTATTTACAAACGTATGAAACTAAAAGATATTGCAACTGCTTGTGGCTGTGAAAGGTTAGGTTTTAATACAACGAGAGAAACCAATACAAACGTTGGACTTTCATAGTGGCAACTATTTATTTACAACTAATACAAAAGTGATACATGTTACCAAGTTTAACTGTTCTTCAAAGTGGTCACCAGTTTTGTGTGAAACTCGTTGTCAGCGTTGTGAAAGTCATAGAATTCACTTAACAGCGTCTGTTGTGTTGATAGTTCGAATAGAGCGGTCTATTGCCTGACGACTCTCTAGAACAGTTCTGATGCGAATGCCATGAAGTAGTTCCTACATCTTCGGATTCAAGTCAAAAGTCAAAAGGACTTTTCTTCTTAATAACGCCCGTTTTACTACTTGTGGCACCGTAGGCGATGATACTGGTGATACATGGAATGAAGATGCAGCACCGGAGGAATGCGATGGTGGGGGAAACAGGAGACCCTGGAGAAAACCCGCCCCTGCGCCACATTGTCCACCACAAATCTCACACGCGGTCTCTTGGAATCATAACCGGGGCGTTTAGGTGAGAGGCGAGTGGTCTAACCACTCGGCAAGGCGTGGCCCATAAGGACTTAGGTACCCTAAAAGGGTAATATGGTGAATGATGCAGTACCCCATTGACCGAACACAACAGCCACAGTTTGTGATGAATGCTGCCGAGCATTGTCATGCAAAGTGATGGGTGGGTTCTGCAGAAAGTGTCGTCGAAGATCAGAAAGTTCGAAGATCGAAGTATCGAAAATTCATGAGACCCCCAGCAATGTGAAACTTATGATGGTTCTCATGTAAGACTGTGATGGTGTTATGCTAATGCATTCCGTTCCGCCACAGCAGACTATCGATGCGCAGTATTATTTCTCCTTTTTGGAATACAATCTGTGACCAGTTTTGAGAAAGAAGCAGCAACATTGGACTTAGTTTTTGTGACTTTGACTTGGTTCCAAAGAAGAAGGAACCACTTCGTGGCATTCGCTTCAAAACAGTTCCAGAGATTCGTCAGGCAGTAGACCGCTCCATTCTATCAACACAAGCGCTGTTATGGGTATTCTATGACTTCCACGTCACTCACGAGTGGTACTCAAAGCTGGTGACCACTTTAAAGAACAGTTAAACTGGTAACCTGTATCTCTTTTGTGTCAGTTTTAAATAAATAGTTGCCACTTTTAAAGCTCCAACCGTCGTAGATATTAAAAGCTATAAATTAATAGTAAAGTGAGGCTTTATTATGTATATTTTGTATTAATTCAGTCTCCACAAACCAGAAATGACATATAGAATGTCATTTTTCCTATAAAAGCTGCCTACAATGTTAATGTAGAAGGAATTGAACATTTTATATTAAGAAATTTTGCACAAGCAGCTTCTTGTAGCTGGAGAGGTTACTTCATAGCAAAAGAACGAAATGAATAGCACTTTCACGACTCTTTGTAAAATTGCATAATGTTTACCTAAAATGAGTTTACATTCAAATGCAGTGCAATATGCTGAGTAGAAGCCTTACGAAAGGTTTACTTATAAGACACAAAACAAAATTGCAAGTACATACAGGCGGCAGTCAGCTTCATTCTGCCAATAAAATTTCAAGATCTAACAACAGCTTTAAGAGTGTTTTCCTGTTCGCAATGCTTCTTCTTTCTGCACAGAAGGCCGTTTAAAAGTAGAAAATAATAGGACAGGTGTTGTCAGTTAACGAAATATTTCCTATGCCTAAGGCTTCGGTGTTACAGGCTAGGTTTTATGTATATTGATAGTTGCAGATAAAAGTAAACATAATATGCTCATCGCTCATTTCCAAAATATTATGTGCCCCCTTAACGATTATTTTTGGACACATACAATTCGGTATATTCCGCGAAATATTGATCCTCCATTTTTTGTTTGTTTTGTTTATTTTTCTGTATGGCGGATAGCAGATACATAAGAGTACCGTAAAAATGTCTTTATTGATTTAAAACTTGGTTACAATTGGTCTTGAATTCACTGCTACAAATATTCACTCGACGCTTCGATGTGTAGGCAATTGATGGCTTTCTCCATCCACGGCTCGCGCACCACTGCTCGCTAAACACTCCAGTCACTCACGTCTCAGTTCAGTTCACTACACACCCCGGCTTGTAATTCTTCCTCCTTTATAGTAAGAAAATGATGTCAGAGTACTTTCTAGAAGCTTTCGGAAACCGAAGCTCTGGAAAAATCTAGACGTGTGACGTTCCGAAGTCACACCGCACTCCTTTGAGTATTTCATTCCATCTTCACTGCCGTATAGCAAAGCGAACGCGAGAGCGGTCACATACGGCACTGTCACTCTGCTCCTTCCACAGAACTGGCGTTATCTTGGCGGACTAAAGGATCTTCCCGTCTGGTGCGGTCGAATACCTCGTTGACCCTTTCCATCACACAGCGCGGCCCTCTTGATGATTTTTGAAACCTGGGCCTACTCCCCTTGGTCCTAGTTCAGCGAGATACAACCACACGTGAAATTTCTGCTGGTTACCTTCCCAGTTTGCTTGTCGGTCGTAACAGGTCTCCGCCAACTTAATCTGACCCTAAGTATGTTCACGAGGTCTACCAGACGCTCCCCAGTGGCCACCACACCCTCCTTCAGAATCATTCTGCAGACTCCAGGATGTCCGTCGGAGCTCCGGAGCACCACGTCGTCTTTGCCGAGTCATAAGATCCTCCTGACAATGTTGACCGTTGTATCGTGGCTCCAGAGGGTCTCCAGTCCTAATATCGCCTCTTCAACCACCCACGCGATGAACACCCACAGACCTATGGCGCTCCGTCCCGGGGTGAGTTCCAGCAAAACCTCCTTCTCCACTTGCAAGATGTTGCCCGACACCGTCACTAGTTGGTGGGGTTAACTGGGTGTTTCTGTCGGCAAGCAATTAGCCACGTCAGGTGTGATTACAATCACGGCTGCACTTGTGTCAAGGAGTTTGCGGCACAGCTTTGCTTGTATGCAGCCGTCTACAATGAGGCTGTGGTCCAATCTTCTGCCCAAGGCACATAGGTTGAACCAAGGGGATGGAGAAGAAGAGCTCGGCGTGCCCCACGTCGCGCCTGTTAGTCGTATAGGAGTGGAAAGTCCTTCACTAGATGACCTGACTCGCTACATCCCAAGTACATACCATCTGAAGGTCATCGTCTCTGGGTTGCTTCTCTCTCCCTCCTATAACGAATACTCCTGGTCCTTGTGGTGGGCATAGCTGTAGTCTTGGCCACCTACATTCCATGCTGCCTTTAACGCCTCGTAGATCGTCTTAAGTCGCCGAGCATCAGGCGCTGTGGTATCTCAACGTCACGCACCGCGTCAAATAAGGAGTAGGCAGCTTCTTGGGACACGTAACTAAGTGGTGGGTTTACCAGGGCTTGATTCACAAGCTGTTCGATCGCCAGGGCGAACTCCAGCATTGTCTCACCTGGCTGTTGAAGCCTCGTCTTAAGTTGGCTGCGGTAGGCTACAGATAGACTTACCAGACGTCCCGTATCGTACATGATTTCCCGTATTTGAGTAAGAAATCCCGTGCCCCGTATTAACCGCTTACGGGAAGGACAAAATCCATTATTTCAAACTACGCTTTAAGGCATGCCTTCTGAAATGCACGCATATTCATTCGATACTACGGTATTGGAAACTACTCGTCACACTTTTACGTATGCATAGTCACATCACGAGATCATGTGGCCAAGCCTGCGCATTATTACCGGAAAAGCGGGAAGAGGAACGGGAAGACGTTTATGAAGTTGTGTGTTTGGCTACCTTGTATAATCAGGCGCTGCTTTGTGAACGTTGATCTTGATCCAGAAATCAGTTTGCAAACCTGGATCTATCCTCTTTCTAGATTCCGCGAACTTAAGGCTCCTATAACTCGAAGCAAGTAGGGAAAATCGTTTGCCGCGAGTTGAATACAGTCAAGTATTGTCGTTAGTGCGATTTCACATATGTTGAGTTAATTTTTACTTACTTCACAAAGCATTTTTATATGCACCATATGTTTTCACGAATTGCCTCATTCACTTGCACAACCAAATTATCAGTGAAAACCGAAGGCCGCTTTGAACGAAAAAGGAATATTTTAAAGAGTAAACATTTGAATTTAATAATAAAGTATACCATTAAAATCATGGTGAATTAGTGCGTGGCTTGTCAAAGTTTTATAGCGGTATTAATAATAATGGAATTTTTTCAATGGACGGGAAAGTTTCAAGTATGATACTGTTTCAGAACTGACAGATGCTTAACCAATAGTACATATATTGTAGGTAATTTTCTGTTATCAAAATAAATAGGGGCAGTGTAAAATATTGTTTTGAAAGTTATATTTCTCCTTGCATTGAAATTTTAGCATAAGAGTAAAAACATGTTTAAATATGGTTTTCTTTTGGGAAAGGGAATTCGAATTTACAGTACCGTCCTGGCCTTCAAAATTGGGGGTGAAATGAGTATCCCGTATTGTCATTCTAAAAATCTGCCAAGTCTAGCTGCAGCCAAGCGGCGGTTCCTGATGCAACTAAAGTAGCCCTTTAGTGACGACTGTGAATTGTAACGCAATCCTTAATGTCCACTTGCTCTTGAGTACTGACAGTGAATTTTACCCTAAGCATCTCACCATGAGCCAGTGGTTATAAAAGCTTCAGTTCACACTTATGATTCGATAATGAAATTAGAAAGGAAACTCAACTGAAAAGTGAGTAGCAAATGAATGAAAATTGGGTGAAAGTTGCGTTTTTATAGTGAAGTCTAGTGTAGAATTGAGGTTCACTCAAAGCAGTTTTTAAGATTGGCAAAACTAGTAAAAAGGTTCAGCAGAATTGTTTGTCCCGTTAATAGCAGTATTTAAGTTTTTAAGTAAAAGCTACAAGGGTGAATGTAGATGCCAGTCTGCATAATTTGCTAGATTTTTAGGCTTTTAATACAGCGCTCCATGTCTAATATAGGTACTTAAATTCATAAGTTTGTGCGTTTATAATATGGGTTTACTCCAAAAGAAATGCAGAGATGAACTCATTGCCACTTGACTGGTTACGACGAAACGTAATTGTAGGGCATTCGAAACGATATTGTTTTTGTGGTGGAAAAACGAGGACACTTATCAGTAATTAGTGCTCCCAGTGTCATTGCTCGGATTCATTATTTCTAATTATTGCATTGCTATTACAGAAGGTTGAGGTGTACCAAGAACATGTTCCTTATGTTCTGTTCTTAAATAGCATTCTAATATTTAGGTTTTCTGATAGCAGCTGTTGAGAAAGTAGCTCACCTCATCTCTCTGCAGTGACTCAGTTATATAAAGTTTCCGGTGACATGTAAAACACACTTTCAGTTGTAAAATCCATAAGAGCCTTTTAAGGAGTACAATGACAGAAGCAAGGCTAGTGTTTCTGGCGTTGTGAATTATTAAAAAATAAAACAAACAAAGAAACGAACAAAAAAGTGCCGTAAATTCTAGTCTAAAGAAAATGGTGAGAAAATTTATAGCAATGAAATAGAAATATTTATGAAAACCATTTTGTCAATATGGTAATTTATTTAATGCATTTATTTGATTTCAATTGGAATTTTCTTTTTACTAACCTGCTCATGAAGGTTGTACTTCAAATAACGCAACCTAAAACTATTGTAAGCTTTACAACATTACGTACAAATGCGCACAACCTATGTAGATACTACTGTCGTGCAATGTCGAACTTCAGACGGGAAACCAAGAGTCTTACTGCATATGCAACCATCAAAACGTATGAGTTGAGTGTGCAATCTAAAATACCGAGGAGGGGAAATTTGTTCGAAGGGGAATTTTCGAATCGATATTTGCTGACTGGAATGGATGACAATACTTGATTCAAGCGATGTACAAGTCATTCAAAGTTAAGTAAACCCTTGTTTAAAAACACCAAAGATCTGGAATTTGTTGGTATAAACCGATGATAGTTTGGTTTAACCAAGACCAACTCATCTATTTTATTGAGTAATAATAATAATAATAATAATAATAATAATAATAATAATAATAATAATAATAATAATAATAATAATAATAATAATAATAATAATAATAATAATAAATGTTTTGCAATTGGTTCCGCTTTGGATGTAATGCCTCTACTCGTTTTCCCTTTAAATTAATGCTGAGATGAAAACTATGTTATTAATTTTAAGATGTTTATTTATGTTTATGGCTTATAAAGAATTGATATTTATGCACCGTAATTATATCAAGGTTCTTATTCAGCGGTTATTTTTCATAAACGTGGTTTCATGTGGTGTGTTATGTGAAATACATCGTTGACAAGCCATTAGTAAAATGTACAGCTTATACATATAAGGAACAACCTAATAATTTATATTTATTTTCCGTACATAGGAACAAAAAATGCGTTACGGAGCAAAACTATGCTTCGCAGCTTAGTTTGATCACTCATTTCTCCGATAGCCTTTCAGAAGTTCTACCAGTTTCTGAGATGTTGTGTGAACGATTGTGTACGAGATAGATGGATGGACAGGTGGGCGGGTGGGCTGGGTGGGTGGGTGGGTGGGTGGTGGGTAGGTAGGTAGGTAGGTAGGTAGAGAGAGAGAGAGAGAGAGAGAGAGAGAGAGAGAGAGAGAGAGAGAGAGAGAGAGTAAACAGGGACATGGTCGAACGAACATAGCTTGCTTCGCCTCTGAGAAATAAATTTCGGTAGTGACCATACTATATGAGTCGAACACAAATTATGTTTTGCATGACGTAGTACATACCTTACTGCGATCTGTTTAACCTATATTAAAGCTGACTTTATGCACTAGGTACACGCCTTTTTGAACTTAATATTAATAATTAGGATTATTATTTTAAAGAAATGTAACACTTTTGAAATCAGCCAAGAGGGACATTACACTTCTTCTTACAGGACCCAAACAGTTTGCATTAGCTAATGTATCCTCGTAGTATGGATTTTGCAATTTATTTCACGCGGAAGCTATGGTTGCATTAATTTTGGCGTTTTAAATTCTGGTATTTTTAATTTATAACAGTACCTTTCCTTTACATGCAGTCATAGGTTACCTTCCGGTTTACTTTCCATCATCATTTATCATAAATTACGTTCGCTTAATCTTTATTATAAAATGCCGTGATCAAATTTTTAAATTTGTACCAATAGCTCTTATAAAATAGAGATTAGTAATTTGTATTTCTCCTTTTCCTGTTCATCCTCAATTTCGAACTAAATATGTATTGCTAAGTAATCAGGTAAAAAGATAAGAGATGGTAATAAAACACTGAAGACCGCAGTAAAGCTTGTGCTAGAAATTTCTTTCTGTAATTTTATTCTTGCTATGCATACGAATTAATTATTTCAGCAACATTTCCTACATGAACTTCTCTTTTGAAATGCAGGTACAGTCCTACTTCTGACTACTTCACTATGCATATTTCCAATCGTGTTAAGCACACGTTCGCCTCTGACGAGGAAATCTTATGACATTTTAATCCACAAATGAAAACCTTGGAATAACAGCACCCCACGTGGGAGACTGAATCCTGTGAATAAAGCAATAAACACAACATTCACAGTCATCTCTAGTGTTTAGAGCTAACGCTGGTTCCGAAAAAAAAAAAAAAAATATCGACATAAAGTCTATCCAAGGCTATTTAATGGTCTTGCCACTCACCTCACACTACTATCACTCTCGCTCAAGTAAATTTCTCCGGTTACCAAAGCGGAGAAGTATCGGCACTCATACTAGAGTGTATGCCAAATGAGAGGAACATGCGTGTACTTCAAACGCAAGGACCATGGATTTGCCCTATAAGCCTACATTATGGGCATATAAAACCAAATAATTGTCTCTTTTTCTGAAAAGGAAAAAAAATATGAATAGGTTTACAAGGATTCAGCACCGCGTACACCGTTGCAGTGAAAGCTTTACTGTCTGAAAGATAGGTGTATGATCTCTAATAGAAATTATAGCTTTCCTGCATTTATAATTGTTTCCACTATGGTGCGAAAGTAAATTCCAGAGTCCAGGAATAGGGAGGATAATGAATTCCAATGTAACTCTAGATACCAAAAGACTCGAGGTTCATTTATGCCATTAATATATGCTGTCCTCTAAACGTTCAAGAAAGAAAACGGAATTTGACGGAACGTCCGCATTTTAGGTGCATCACCTTCTTTCATTACAAGAAAATGGCTATTATCATATCATCGGTTGGCCTGGGGAGCTCAGCTGGTTAACAGCTGACCTTCTGATCCCAATATAGCTAGCTTCAAACTCGGCTTTTAAGTGTGCTTAAAAGCGACAGCCCACAGCAGATTTATTATGTAAAAGAACTCCTAAAGAACGAAATTCCGTTTGGCGGCGCTGATATGATCCTGGCAATTAACAGCATCGTTAACAAAAATAAATAAATAAATGAAAAATTTAAATCATGTCATTATCTCCACCTCCGTTTCTTGTAGTGTTTAACGCCCGCTTTAACTACCAGTGGCACCGCAGGCGATGACACTGGTGATATATGAATGAAGATGGAGCACCGGTAGATTGAGATGGCGGGGGAAACCGGAGAAAACCCGCCCCTGCGCCGCTTCACCCACGACAAGTCTCACATGCTTGGATCAAACCCGGGCCGTCTAGGTGAGAAGCGAATGGTCTAACCACTCGGCCACGATGTGGCCCCTCCACCTCCGTGGTGAAATAACTAGTCAGTCTGCCCAAAAGTTCGGAAGGGCCGAATTGATTGGAATACATCTGGGGATGATTTATCTGATTTCTTTTTTTCTGAATGCGCCTTTATCCTGAAAACACACATTTCAGGAAACTTTCAACTCTGGATCTAGGATTTTTTTTCAGCACTCATTAATTCTTCTTCTGTAATTCGATCAATTTTTTGATAATTTGATGACATGACATCGGATGTTCAGCCAATGGATACGGGAGCAATTATTTTTTAACAACTTCTACAGAGGTCTTCTGGTCCAGAATCTTCTAAAGGAGCGATCTTGGGCAATGGTAACAAATTTAAAATTAATATGCTTGAGGCAGCTCATATGTGTAACAGTGCCTGGGACCAAGCGAAACCAAACACTGTGGCCAATTGTTTCCGAGAGGCCGGGTTCTGTCACACCAAATACATTAGAGAGTAATACGGGATAGTCGTTCCAATTAGCATAGGAAAATGGTAGACAAGAAGACGGTAGCGCTCCTGATGACAGAATCTGGTAGTCTAGCGCCAAATTCAAACACTTATATATTTCTTATGCAACAGATGCGGGTATTTAACGACCAAATTGATTAAAAATATTCACATTTTCATAGCACAGGTTGTTAAACTACACCATAAAATAACTAATCACATTAAATAGTAAATCATTTTAAAATTTTAGTATTTTTACTTTCTCTACACGAACTATGCACATAGTGATAGAGAACGTATGCATTGCATTCCACCAAACATTCTATGCCGAGATTTCACCATGTTTTGAGGTCACCTGAATGAAATGCATTCTTAGAAACAGGCCTTGTGACTGTGGGCAGCATAGCACTAAAACAAAAGTCGGTTAAAACAAAATTTTGTATTTACGTTCTGTACCTTCCAAGGATGCAAGAAGAACATTTTCATAAAAATACCCCGCCCCAAACTATCCTTTATATAGAAGATTTTACGAAATTTTTGATTTTCTATAAAATGTTATATGTTAAATATATTTTCATGACCAACAAAACGTACAATCTGAATTTCTTGGGAATTGCCTATTAAGTCCTCTTTATTCTGAATGATTTTTGTATTATAAATGATTTCTGGTAAACCGTAAGCGATACACAAAATCTTACTACACAAAAATATAGATTCTATTAAAACACACAATTTATGTCATATACCTTTTTTTTCTGTAGAGTTAACCATTTTAGAGACATTCCTGGTTACTCGTTACAATTTTAAAATACTTAAACTTTTCTCAATTTGGATAATGTTCAATAAGTTTTCTTTCGTTTTTCTCTTGGCCATGTTTTAACGACTGGCTTTTAAAATATTTGACTATCGTTTTAGCCTAATATACTCCCTTATTTAGCTTCTGTTTACAAGGAACTACGCAATAATAACCATTTCTGCTAATGGTTATCTCAATTAGGATTAAGAATATAGAAGAACGAGCGTTTGTAAGGATAGTTTGTCACAGAATAGATAAAGAAAGTCATATTGATGTAGCACATCACATTTTTAATGGAGTAAACAGTGGTAATAATTATACTATCAACAAAATCTAGCCGTTAAAAGTGCGTAACATTTTTTTGCTTTTACAGCTATTGTTGTACATATATTGTCCTTTTCATTTTCATTTTTAAATAGAACTGAATAAGCACATTGAAACATTTTCTAACAAAAAGACTAGCACATTCCTTGCAGATACAGCTAATGGAATCAGCATTTACATCTTGCATCAATCCCTTATGAACCTTATCCAAGTCACTCCTTCTAAACTCCAATACCCATTGGTCACATCTGAAAATAAGAAATATACCTACACTAAACTTTAATAGCCATCTGGCTGTAAATTAAAATCAGAAAGGGGGAAAAGCAGGATTAATTACACAAGTTGTTATAATAATCGAATGCTTACAGTTTCTTATCGGCTGGAAGTGTGAAAAAAGAACGCGAGTTTTTTCTTTCTTTTTTTCTTTGGTATCTCGTAATTGCAACAACCGTAAACTGAAAATATTTAACCGGACATTTTTATGAGAAAGCATTTATCAGGAGAACAATGAACCAATCAGCTTCATTATACTGATAAAATGTAAACCAAATAAGAGCAGCACCTATCTTATTCAACCTCCACAAAATCAACTGTGAAGTTCTGCCAGGTTCTCACGCTAGATGGTGCGCCTAGCCCTGAGTCGCGATATATCGCAAACTGTCCTGTATTGCTCTCTAGTGTATTTAGTCACATTAAACTTGACCATTCAGAAGAAAATGCTTAAAAACTGCTCTACGCTTGAAAGCTGGGAAATGTGGAATGTGAAAACGGCGTTCTGTTTGAGGACTTAGTGATAATGAAAACTTGACAGTCTGGGAAGTTAATCAATGCGTACAGCCATGGGTACAAAAAATGAGTCACCACCAGATTCCATGTGTCGATCGAAGAGCTTCGTGTATCTTCGAAAAAGCTATGTTCACAATGCACACGAAAGAATTGTACGATGGTTTGTGACTGACAGCAGAATAGTTAACTTAGAGTACTGAAAATAGATCACAGAACAACACTACGGTGACCGAGCGGTTAAGAAGGCATTGCATCCAGTCATAGATTCCTAGGTTCAAATCTTGCGCTGCAGTCATAACATTAACAAACAAAAACTTGTTAATGTTATGACTGGATATGTAAAACATTATATTGCATTAATATAACTTTGGCACTTGAAGTTATGGGGCTATCTATGCACCCAAAAACATAATTCTACTAACATTTGTGTTAAATAACTAAAAGAACGTTGTCAATAAGCTAAAACTAAAAGACAAGAACTAAACATAATTAACATCGCGTGTCTAAACTCTCAACCCGTATAACTACCCTCAACTTCGGGGCATGGACAAAATTAAATTAGTAATATGGATGAGAAGCAACAAGATCTCAGGCTTCATTTGTCCTTCGCCCATTTAAAGGTAAATTGGCCGCGCCATGGCCGAGTGGTTAGACCACTCGTCTCTTACCTAGATGATCCGGGTTCGATCCCAAGCAACCGCATGTGAAATTGTGGTGGACAAAGCGGCGCAGGGGCGGGTTTTCCCCGGGCTCCCCCCACTATCGCATTCCACCGGTGATCCATCTTCATTCCATGTATCACCAGTATCATCGCCTGCGGTGCCAAAGTAGTAAGAACGGGCGTCAAACACTATCAAAAACAAAACAAAAAATAAAGGTAAATTGGAGCTTAGCTCCCTTTTCACCTCAGCCCACACATTCTCAATAGGGTTCAAATTCGGTGAACAGGAAGGCCAGTCTATGATATTAATATCCTGCCTCTCTGAAAATCGATTTGAAACCTTTCGAGATGTGTGGACAGGATGATTATCCTGTACAAATTCAACAATTCCATTAGAATATCTCATTCTTACGGAGGGAATCAAAATATTATCGAGTATTACCGTGTACTGCATGCCGTTTTGTGTATCGTCAAGCTGCCACAGCATACCTAGACGGTATCTTGATATCCAGCCCCAACACGATACAGATATGCGACCATAATGCCACGTATTTTGCATCGTATCGGGATCCCTTTGGGCGATAGATAATTACCTTTCCCATATGTGTGGAAGAAAATGTCACCTCGTCTGGGATTGTCACGTTATTCAGTTGCTGTTGGCATTTTCTTCCTACTGGAGATTACCCAAAATTGGATTCCTAAAAATTGTTTCAAAACATTGGTTTCTTTTAACAATACTTTTGGTATTTTATCATGCAATACAGATTTCATTTTTTTTTTTTTTTCGTTTAGAGAGAACTGTTCTTGCCTGATGCATTTGCGCATCATTCTGTGCACCACATGCTTTCGTGTGCGGTATATTGCTGTCCGGTAGAATAAATCCGTAAAGCATCATAATAGCCATCATATTATTTACTGTACCGTATGTAATGTATAAAACAAATAACCGCATATGTTCATTCAACATTATTAAGAGAGGGAAAAAAGTGCTACACGCGAGAAGCGAACCTGCGATCCTCATCACAGGAGTAACCTACGTTTCGCCACAGCTGTACATTGAATAGACGTTGAAAATGGCGGTTTAGTAATGCCGTGCAATACAAACTGCATCATGTTTTGTGGCAACATTTGTAATTTATATTGATTATTGTTGAGGAAGCTTAAGTTATATATTTTACTATGATTATTGATCATGTGGGTTAATAATAGTAAGATTTGGAATGTGTGACAACTTGTAGCTGCCGCTACACAACAGTATCGCGGATGGTGTATACAAGGCGCTGCTTAGACGAATTTGGCGTTCCAGACATTACTCATTTTTTTTGTCCGTGGGTGTACATTTTGGGCGCCATCATGTACACGCAGACTGTTGCCCCATAGGTGCCAAATTAGAGGGGGGGGGCAAGGAACTTTCTGCTCCCTAACTTATAGGAATAGGGGATCAACCCTCCTACAATTTAACTGAAAGGGCCTGCGCCTTCAAAATTCAAAGATAGATCTTTCACGAAACAAACGTAAAAATGGTTAAAATAGACCTAATGAAGATCCTAAGGACTACTTTTATATCAAATCCATAGTTCAGCTGTTTAAAAAACCAATTATGATACAACTTAGGTTTTAGTTGACATCTGATCAAATTGCACACAAATACTCTTCCCTTTTGTAGAGAAGGATTTTACAGTTGTAAAATCTGCAATCAGTTTTCAAAGTAAGCTGTGATACAAAATTCAGCTCATTTTGTCTGTCTTAAATCAATTTTCAGTAATCGCATTGCATTCATTTTGCGAGTTCTAGCTGTCCCCATACCCAAGCATAGCCTGCTTTTAAAATACTTTTATTCATTTTTGTGATCACGTTCCGAAATTCCGTGTAGTCCCCTGAACGCTGTCGCTGTCATCCATGGCCTTCGTGAAGAAGTCATAAACTTATATCTTCATTTAGAGTCAGACGACTTTATAAACAGGAATGAACTCTTTTTCTTGGTGTATTTTAATGCCCGTTCTTATTGTGTACGGCACCACAGGCGGCGAACACCGAAGATGCATTAAATGATAATTAGGGAAAGGAACACTCCGGACCTATATGTAGGGTACCTCCCCTCCGCAGCATTCACCAGTTATGACGACTGAAGAAACCTGAAGAAAATACTCAATCAGAAAAGTTGATTCTGGTGGGATTTTAATCACAAATATTCCGTTTATGAGTTCATGTCTTTAAGTACTCGGTCATCAGTGTCGTGGGAATAAGATTCAACGCTTTTGCTGGAAAATATTAAGATACAGCTCAACAGATCTACCATTATTTTTCTTTAAACTTTAAATTAATCAACAATTTGTCTAATTTTCCGATAATATGTATTATAGTATGATTACTTTTAATTGCACTAAATATTTTATTAATACCCTTCTTTATTGCACAATCCTACCCCCCCCCCAAATGTATAACAAATTTGCGTATAGGTCTCGTCGTGTGTCCAGGTGAAGAGGTGTCTGAACATCCTGAGAAACCATTTCCTACAGCTGCTGAGTCCGTGGAACGTATCCAGCAATTAAGGTGTTATGTTGTGGGACACCAAAACGTAATGAATCAATTTTCCATTCGCTCATTAAGCCGGGAGAATTGTGTGCTAATGCAAGAGTAAGTGTTAAAGCGAGCAAAAATTTCAAGCTTGCTAAAGCAACAAAAATCAAAAGATAAAAATAAATAAAAAATAAAACTGTTTGAATCTGTATTCCACTGAGTTTTAACACTACAAATATGGTATATTGACCAAGTGCTTAAACATACAGGGACTTTAGTTTTGTTTTTCCTGTACTTGTAATTTAATTTAGGTCTATTTAAACTAAAACTTTAAAACATCAAAACTTCTCTAATTTGAAACAGTTAAAAATCTATTTGTGTGTTTGTGTGTGTTCCGTTTTTTTTTTTTTTTGTTTTTTTTGTTTTTGTCGTTTCTTTGTTTTTACTGGTCTTAGAATTATCCAAGCTTGACTGTGTGTTAAATGTATAAAAATATCAAAGCACAATTTGTTTGCTCTTAGTTAAAGGAAGGAAAACAAAAAATTGCAATATTTTAAATTAATTATTCGTCATATCTGTGCATAAATTCGCCATAGTGGTACCTAACTTTTATGTTTCGTAATCTAGGTTTCTTAACATTGCTTTTGTTCCATTTTTCATTACCTAATGTTCCGGATTTTGGAGAGGGATTTCAACAAGTTTTCATTTACGAGAGTAGACTTTATATTAAGTTGAGACACACCTTCAATAAAATATGGTGCTCTAGTATTTCCCCAAACTTCCTCAAATTTAATTGGCTTTAAATCAGTTACATGCATAATTTCTGAAGCTGAATTACCTGGTCAAGATGCGGTTGGACCCGCAAAACGGCGTAAAAGGATCCGGGATCGGAATTAGAATGTGTCGGAGAGACGTCCGCCAATCAACTAACAGGGGCATTTCGCTCGATCGTGAACCCTACCCCGAACACGCCTGCGACCTGCGTAGCAAGTTGCAGGGACAGGAAAAAAGGAAATTCATTTGGCAGTTGCAAGGAGGGAGGTTACTATTTCTGTCACCTCAGGTTTAATGTGTAGATTCCAGAAGTTTTCATCACTTATGCATAACAGGCATAACACATTTATTGTAGGCTCCTACACATTAAGCGGTAATTTTAAAGCCGCGTATTAAATGGAGAAGGTTAGCAACATTGCGTATGTAAAGAGCCATTTTTGCATTTGGAAGCTGCAGCTATGTTTACGAGCTAGGTAGTGTTTACCATTACTGTAATCGTCCTAATTTCTCGTTTTGTACCTACCTCCCATGCCACTCTCGATGACTTAAACTGCATTGAGAAATTAATACAAATATTGTAGCGTTAAAACCAATAGATGTGCATTTTAAAGTCTATGTCGAACATCCCTTTTATACTTTTTTTACAATATCCATGAAGAACAATCATGCTATTTAGCATCTTTAGAGGTTATGGAACATAATCATTTTTTGCAGTATTATATATAATATTTTTCTATAGCTTGCTAATTCGGTGCGCGTTTAAGATTGTTGTTGTTATTATGTTTTTTTCTATTGATCTATATGTATATATCAGGCATGAACGAATATATATTCCAATGCTGAAGTCAAAGTTTTTTTTAATGTTACAAATTATATTAAAGTTTTTGGTGAATACTCAATACACCTTAGCAAAATATCCAAAAGAAGAAGAAGAAGGTCTCTGTAATATCAGGTAATACCTTTGATATATAAATATAACTTTCATGGTGACTCAATTTGTTAATTTAAATTCAAGACATACGCATTTGTGTCAAATAATTACTAATTCATATTTATAAATGTTGAGAAAGATATTAGTGTAATGTTGTATGAAGTCACAATCATAGGCATTAACAATAACTGCAGGAGCAGCAGCAACCACAACATTGACGACGATGACCAGAGCCCAATTTCTCATGATGCCAGTTTTTAATGTATGCATTATAGGGCATTTATAACATAAACAGAAGCTTTATAATGTGCCTCAGATTATGAAAATGCACATCAATTAGTTAAATTTTTAATGCTTTTAGTCTATTTTTTATTTTTAGGGCATTTTTAAATTTTACGTCAATATTTGGTGGATTTTGTGCTATGTGTCTTTATTTAGTATTTTTCTGTCATTTACATTCGGTGTAAAAAAATTTATAACATTGATATTTTACAGAAAGAATAATTTTCAGCAATCAGTAATTTTAGTATCCAATCGAGAAATAAAAGTAACTTGGTACATCCTTTAATTGCATTCTTGAGGAAAAATAGGAAATTTCTGTTTAATGGTTAGTCTGGAAAGGACTGTTTGAGGGTGCAATAGTGACTAGATATCATTACAGTTATGAATATGTGTCCCAAGCTTTACTATGAGACAAGTCAGTTTTCTCTTTTTCAATAAGTCAGGACGCTGTTGTCATTGACCTTGTATTATGTCATAGGTTGCAAGTGCCTCTTCGTTTGCTGTGAATATTATATAATCTGAGAACTCAAATGAATTAAAGTTAATTGTAAGAGCTGGCTCAAAAACAATTTTCTTCAAATTCTTCAAGCAAAATATGCAACAATTATATTATAATTGATTCTCTAAATTGCCCTGTCATTGTTCTTTACATACTATTATAGTAGTTATACTCGCATATAAGTTAATTATAAATTCCAGTACACCAATTTATATAAAATAAATAAATCTAGTCAGGTCACTTTTTACTATTGAAAATTTTAGAACAACCCAAATGCTGTTTTTTTTCCCTTTCATTTTCAAACATTCTTAGGTCATCAAAATTCAGGTCCATGATGATATGTGTGGCCACTAATCAAAGTGACACTGTGATGCTTTGCCATTGCTTTCCATAATAGTGAATGATGACATTACATGTAATCAATCTGAAATTCAGATTGAAGGTTTTCTACCAAAGATTTCCATTTCAAGCCGGGTATCAAACCTAGCTACTTCTGCATTTTACTAAGGAGTGCTGTCTACTAGGGCATAGATGGATCAGTATCAATTAGAAAGTCTATCTGATAATTGTATACCAAATTATTAACATATTAATATACCAAGAGCCTACTGAAAGTCAGACAGTGCAGAGTCTTAAAACACATATTTCTTGTACAATTTAGAACATCTTACTACAGCATACAGAAACAAAGTAAAATACGTTGGGTAAATTTATTTGCATAAAAATGGCCAAATATTACCCTACAACAAAGATATCAATATCCCCCTTATATATACACGCTGGTATCCGCATATTTACAACATTATCCAGCAATCTACTCTGTATATTATAAAACTCTTGAGGAACCTCCTGATCAGTTGCCAAATAATATTTGCAGTATATTTGGCATCCTTGGTTTAAATTATTAAAAACTTAAGCTTTTTCTTTTTACTTCTGCATGAAGTGTTGTGATTTAACCCTAGTATCTATGGTTCTGAATTTATCAGAGAATGCGTAAGCAGGCCCTCTTAGGTCCTCCCATCCTTGTACTATATTTTCAGTACTTTTTAATTTGTGATGTCATGTTTATTATAAAATTCAGTGATTACAATATTAGTATGTGTTATTTATGAATTTTCAAAATGCAGTAGATATCTTTTAGCTTAAAGGAAATGTTTAGAGTTTATGCATAAATACTTATTAGTATTTAATGGTCATTTTTCATCATGGGAATGTTATCTAATGCAATTTATTTTTTCACAATAAGAACAACAGATTATTAACTTGCAGTCAGCATATAACTGCAAATAATTCGTTTACTGAATATGTTTTAAAAATTATACACAGATAGTAAACACAAACTAAAGCACATATTCTGCAGTACAATATCAGAATTACAAACCAATGAACAGTGTTCCTTACAAATACTCTTATTATACTCACAGTTGCTGGAACTTGAGATGATGAAGCTGGATCTAAACCACATCTTTTCATTACTTTAGTAGTATATTTTGGCAGATTAGTGACTGCTGATCTTGAACCATTATAGGACATACCACCTCATTTGCCAAATCTTTCAGAAACAGGCTGGAATGGTAAGTTGGATATTGGGAACAAAATAGCACTTCACTGTTCATTGGAGCCATGTCCATCATATTCATCCAGAGGGCAAAGGGTCACCTGTATAAACCATTCCATTTATAGTATAAGCTGTTTTAGAATCACATAGACAGAATATTTTCAATCTGTATGTACCTGGTTTACTAGGCATATTCTGTGTAAATCCACATTTTCCATGAAATGTTACCAAGTGTTTATCGACAGTAAGTGATTCATTGGGTACCATTCTTTTCTGACAATTGTCAAGAAATATTTCCCAGATATATTGCAGAGGTGCTAGTTTATCACCATCAGATTGGGCTGCCCAAGTGCAATGTATCATCAAACCTAATAATTCTTCTAATATCCTCAAATCTGTTTACAGACATTGTAGCCTTATATATTGGATTAGACTTTTCATCTAAAAACAATGCTTTCATTTGAATGTCCCAGCTCTTATCAACACCAGCAAGGAGTAGTAATCCAAAAAGTGCATTCATTTCTTCCAATGTGACATTCTTCCAGTTTTACCTTCTTCTGTGCATACTCGCCTTCCCTACAGATTTATGCAGGCAATGATTTTGTCTAGTATCACCTTATATATGAAATAGTCCCATGCTTTTCTTAGTAATAGTGTTACAGTACTTGCTACTGGTCTTGGTAGGTTCCTTGTTAAATTATAAGCTGGAACCTTAGCAGCTGCAGGAGAATTTTTATTCCATATTGTTCCATTGCAGGTAAAATTTAAATGGCATATTATTTATAGACGCTCCTTAACTGCTATGGTTCTCAGCGGCCCATTCTAAATTGGGCGTGAAAGACCGCTTAATTTTGCTCAGAGGCCTCTCTATCAGGCTTGAGGTTCTTTTACGTGCTGTAAATCTACGAAAAGGGGCCAACGGCGTTACTTCCCTTCCGAAGGAAGCCATGCTGAGGATTTTTGCAGGTAATGTAATCTAATTACTAATAACTTCATTATAATTTCCATTTTCGTTTTCCAACATCACTGTCATTGAGTCATTGGAGCTGTCTGAATCACTATTTTTACTCACATGTTACTGTATATTACCCTTGCCCCAATCTGAATGCTCTCTCCTTTCATCCAGAAAAATACTCACATCGTCGCCATCATCTTCTTCTAGCCATGCAGTTACTGTTCTCTCAAAAGAAGGACTTCAAGTACACATAATTCATTTATTTGATTTAGAAACTGAGGATGAAACCATTTGGTAAGTGTGTGCCACAAGCAACAGACTGTACTTGAAAGTTTGAATGGAAAATACTCAAGTCTCAACAATGTAATAATTTCCTATCAAAATAACTGTTGTAACAATGGAAGCAAAATAGTATAGTGACTACTAACTACATTGTTGCCCAACTGTTGCTGTAACACATAAATTGAAACTTAGAAGGATGAACCAAATACTCAATCTGCAATAGTGAAAGGTGCTTCAATATATTCAAATAATTGTGGAGTAGTAAATTAAGTACTTTATAAAATAGTAAATGTTAATCCTTGAATGGCTTGATGATGATTATTACTATTATTATCATCATCATCATCATCATTATCATGATCATCATCACTATCATCATCATCATCATCATCATCATCATCATCATCATCATCATGTAGCATGCATAGGGCTTTGGAAGCCCTACTCATTCATTCTGGAAGTGCTTGTGAAAAAATTGTGTAATATGAAAAATAAATTATATATATAGGTGATATTTTAAGACACACCTCCCAAGGCTTTATTTAAAGATTACATAGTAGCTTTGTAACCACAATTTAAAATCAATACCAGATAATAAGGCCTTGGAAGCCCTGCATATGCATTCTAGGGTTAATGTAATCCATTTATACTGAAATAAGCATAGCTATGTATTATTGCAAAATTACTTTAATTATATTTAAAATCAGATTTGCATTTTTTTTTTTTTTTTTTTTTTTTTGGTAGCTTAACATTCTTTAACCTTGTTGGTCATATCGGATGATGAATAAAATTGGTGAAATGATGCTTAAATTATCTCGGGGTCCATGGAGCTTAAAGTTACATGACATTCATCTTCTCAGGATAAGAGAAAATCCCGAAAACACCTTATCCAAACAACTCACCCTAAGCAAGATTCAAACTCACGAACTGTTGAATGTGAGGCAGACACTAATTATTATTGTTTGTGGAAATAATTTACTAAGTGAATAAGGTGAAATTTAACTTTTTCTATAATTTTTCTAATTTTATGAAACATTTTCCAATTATATGTTGACAGCACTATGTTCTTTCATCTTTATTCTCTGTAGAGTGAGCCAAAAGTACCATACCAAAGGGATTATATTATGAGTTCAATATGAGAACTAAGTCAAACATGATTGTAAATATCAGAAATGTTCCATAGTATGGTCACCAACCTTAGTGCCACTGCAGGACACACTATTAAAATTTTCTCTAGCAGATAGCCTTTATCCCTGAACTTTTGTGCATAGACCCTTGACTTCAGATAGTCCTCGCATATTAAAACATATTGGTTTCATATCTGGGATCAAGGGGCCCATTCCACTTATCCTTAATGACCTTAGGAAGTTGTTCTGCAGCCAAGTCCATATTTGAATGCCATAATGTGTTAGTGTGCCATCCTGCATGAACTATTCAGAGTATAAATGTATGATATCCAAATCAGGCAATAATTAATCTACCAATATTGTCCAGTAAGTATCACTGTCAACATTTCTGTCAAAAAAGTGGGTGAACAATAGTGTTTCCATAAGCACATTAAATCTTTACGTGAGCACATCTTATTTTTTGTTGCCCTTTTCTTTTGTTAATTAGTGTTGGACCAGCAATGTACATTTTCTCTGTTATCTCACCATTAACTTAAGAAAAATTTCTACATCTGAAAACATAACTGTTAATAAAAACTCTATTCTGTTCCATTTTGCATAGAAACCAATCACTCATTTCCATACATCAATCTAGATCACCTTCTGACATGTGGTGTAAACACTTACAACTTACAGAGGTGAAACTTGTGTTTTTTCAGTACCCATTGAATTGTTGTCCAATGAACACCCAGTTTCATCTTTGTTTGGAAGTTGATTTCTTTGAACCAGCTGCTAGGTATTTCCCCAAAATCACTTCCTTGTTTCTGCTGTTGTGCCTGGGCTCCAGATCAGGAAGCATCTTGCTCGCTTCAAGTATTCTTGAATTTTTCAAGCAGTCTCTCGTTAATGTGCTGTGTGACATTGATAGTTGTTCAGGATCCCTCCAGCTAAACTCAGCTGCAATGTCTCTTTATGAGTATCCCTTTCTTCTGCAAAGGAGAATAAGCTGTACACATTCTTCAGTCATCAACATTGTTCACCTGAAGCATGAAAAATGAAAGAGTAAATCAATATCTAAGGCACAGAACTTTGGCTCATTCTGTAGTATGCTTTCTTAATCTTAGGAGTTCACATTGAGAAAGCATCACCCAAAAAGTTGATTTGCTAGATCTTAAAGTTTGTCACTATTCAATGTACACTGGTGTGCAAAACCTAAGGACCAGATAGAAAAATTAACAAACATATGAACTACTTGGTAAAAATGAATGAAAGTGCAGGAACATTTTGCCAGAGGTCTCTCATATGTACACAGAAAGCTGGATGTCACATGGTGAGAGTGTAGCATGACTATAGCTCCAAATGTGTCTGGTCCCGCAACTCAGGGCAGTTGAAGAAACAGGACAAGACAGTGTGTAGCAATCAGCGAGCTGTTACGGCATACTGTAATGGTGTTCTTCTTTACAAGATAGCCTATAGACAGAATGACTTGACACAGGGAAGAATCATCCAAAAACTGGAAGATGGATGAAGTGTGACAAGTGTTGCCCATGAGCTTGATATGGCTCACAGCATTGTTTTATGAGCATGAGGAGCCTTCCAAACCACAGGCACTGCTGTCCCAAGGAGAGAAGGTGGTTGACCATGGTCATTTACAGCAGCAGGTGACCACTACATTGTGCGTAATGCAAGAAGAGATCCATGTCAAAAAGCAGGTGCAATTGCAACAAGTATGAGAACTGCTAGGCATACAATCTTACACTACATTGTGAGACATTGACTGCATAAATGTGGTCTCTTTGCCCGGTGGCCTATTCCTACTTTGGTGGCACTATTTACGATGGTCCCAAGAGCATCAGAATAGGACCAATGAGGAATGAGGTAATGTGCTTTTCTCATCAGATGAGAGCAGATTCAGTCTGAGTAGGGATTCTCAATGTACCCTCCTCTGGCGAGAGCTGAGAACATGTAATGCTCCCAGGAACATCCTT
Source organism: Hymenopus coronatus (assembly GCA_030762935.1). NCBI lineage: Eukaryota > Metazoa > Arthropoda > Insecta > Mantodea > Hymenopodidae > Hymenopus > Hymenopus coronatus. The sequence continues at coordinate 287,124,921 of CM060900.1, forward strand.
GAACATGATTGTTTTGGTTATCTGGGTATTATGGTGTGGTGAGGCATAATGTTGAATGGGTGTTCCTACCTCCAAATCTTTCAAAAAGTATGCTCACTGATCAACACTATTGTGATACTATACTCTTTCCCCACGTGTGTCTTTTCAGGGGTGCAGTCGGCCCTGACTTCATTTTTATGGATGACAGTGTGTGACCACTTCGAAGAGCACAGGTGAAGGATCTCTTGGAACAAGAGGATAATTGGCAAATGGACTAGCCTGCCCATTCCTCTGATTTAAATCAAATTGAACACATATAGCATGCTATGGGGAGATGCATTGCAATGTGTCCACATGCACCAATGACCAACCAACAGCTCTCAATAGCGCTGGTGGAGGAATGGAACGCCCTACCACAAGAACTCCTCACCAACCTTGCGGCCAGCATGGGAACATGATACATTGCTGTCTGTGTTGTTCATACACTGAGCTGGTCAAGACAGCTTTCATTCTCACTCGTTTCTCACTGCAACTAAGCGAGCCTCTTGCAGGCAGTAGATGCAACTGAATGCATAGCTGGCAATAGAGATCTTGACCAACAAGCATACAAGAGTCTGGATTACTCTCAAAACTCATAAATCCCATTAATAGAATGACTGCGGTGTAATGCATGGAAACTCGCAAAATCAGTCCTAGAAGTTATATTATTTGATCTGTTTAAATGATTTAGGATTTAAATAGCGTAGCGGAATAAGAATAATATTTAAATAACCCATATTAGGCAAAGGGTTAAAAACGATGTTTGGTGTCACAGAATCTACAGATATATGTATTTGGTCTCCACTTTTATTACAAATAAGTGTGTATATATTTTATTATTCCTAAGACATTTATGTTACAAGAAGTAGTTCTATTTTCAGTTGTAATCTGAACGTACTTATGCATAGCAACACAAAGTATAAGTATGTCATTAATGATTAATATCGCTGATTCAAACCATTTACTGTGAACATTTTTGGATATATGTCCTGTTAAACAATGAGTCATCTTGTGTTATTACTAGATCTCAGATTTTTAGCTTTTAATAAATGTAGTTTTAGCCTTTTATTATCTTCTATTAGCCTCTTTAGGCTTTTAAACAATTATCCTAGCTTTTTAACAATGTTCCTAGCCTTTTATAGGGTTTTAAACAATTTTTCTACTATTTAAGGATGTCAACAACAGATGCCTTTTATAACATAATACATATAAAAATATGAAAACTATTTTACTTCACAGAAGCATGCTATTAATATGTACTGTAATTTAAGGCAATTTATTACATGGTATACTGTGCTAGAACATTTTAACCAAAAAATTCAGCATGTGTTTTTAGTATACAGCACTCACATAAAACAAACTTTGTATATATTCCTATAGGGAGAAAAAGATCTTTCAACACAGCAAGATGTCATTGGCATACTTTTCATACATGCAGTTTCTATACCAAAATAAAAATTGTGATAAATTCTTTCCCTGGCTAACCCTACATGGACACTCAGAACAAAACAAAACAAATAATTGTTAAACAAGAATTGTAATTCAAATCAATTCAAGAAAAAATTAATACATTTTTTTACTGAGGTTTAAAAAACACACAAAAAAAAACAAACCAACTAAACAACGCTTAAGTGCCCACCTGGATAGTGTGGTGGTAGTGTGTCTGCCTCACATTCAACAGGTGGTGAGTTTGAATCTTGCATAGGGTGTGTTATCCGAATAAGGTTTTTTTACAAGGTTTTCCCTTACCTTGAGAAGATGAATGTCGAGTAACTTAAAGCTCCATGGACCCCAAGATCATTTGAGCATTTCACCAATTTCATTTATCACCCGATATGACCAGCTAAGTTAAAGGACGTTAAGGTAAAAATAAACAAACTTAAGTTTAGCAAGTTTTAGATGTTAATGGCCCATTTACCTTTTTTATTTATTTATTTTTTTAATAAGATTTACACATTAGCACCCAAACAGCTTGAAACATTTGAGTACTTTGAAACTTTCTAGCTTATTTATAAGGGAAAAATAGATTAAAACCTAAAAATTTGGGCCCTAGTTATTATGTAACCAGTTTATACTATGGATCAACTACTTCATCTGTAGTTATGATAATACTCGAGTCATCTCGCTCTTGAACATTAGTTCTCGATACACAAGATTCTTGTATCCATACTCTTGAGAAGTGGCATGGCTTACAAGTAATGAGCAAGAGTGGCACAGGTTTTGACTGCCTCTATCATTCACCATTTTAAGCAGCATGTCTCTATTTTAGTAAATCTTGAGGACCATCATATGATGTAATGACTTTAGTGTAGCTTATTTTCTATGAATAAAAGTGTAATTTCTATTCATCTCATTGCATATGTCATTTATTTGTGTATTGTAGCATGCTGTAGCAGTTTAGCAGTTCTCTCTATGTATAATTCAAGTTTCATCAAGCTATTGACAGTGGCATAGTATGTGAATGTTACTTTCGTCCTTAGGTTTTGCACACCAGTGTATTTCCTGCTATTGCTTTGCTGACTTTGACTTAGTGATTTGTATTTAATGGGATAGTAAAAATTTTAAAATTTGATCTGATGTACATCCCAATCAGTAATAGGATCAATGTGCATTATCAAGTGATATTACAACTAAATAATAAATATATTGTGTTTAAATGATAACATTCCAAACTCTACAATGATTTAACATTCCATCAGCAATTGTGCTAAGTATTCTTTAAATAAGAATTTTACTTATTGTGAAGAAATTCAGAAAAGCTTTTAAACAATTGTATCTTTTTAAACTATAATTTTATTGAACATAAAATCTGTTTTGCACATTTACATTAATTTATCACGTAGAAGATCTTAAATACAACATTTTATTTTCCAGCATTTAACATGGCAGCGATATTTGCAGATGCATTAGTGTTTAGCCTTAAGGCTCAGTATCAGGGTATGGAAACTAAGGAGGGTGATGGAAAATTTCATCCTGAGTCACTAAATCAATGGACTAACACTGGACTGGAGGTAATATTACACATGACTAAACCAGTGGTATCCATTTATTTATATATTTTTATTTATAATACAGATTACAGGAAATTATAATTAAATTGCAAATTTGTATTTATAATGTAATGATCATGGATATTGATTATATGTAATATGTATGTTTATAAATTTAAACCATATTCTTAACTTTAATAGTTAAGAGGAGCATTGCTGAGTCAAATTTTGGCACTTTAATCTCACTTGCTTGGTTTACACATTCTTATGAGTTATGAAAGCAACAAATACAATGAAGCTTTCATAGTACTTGAAAGGAGTTGGTAGTGTTCATATTTTTCATTTTCCATGGGGAATATAGTCAAAAGAAAGAAAGCCAATGCTCAAGTCAGTTTCATCATGTACAGGTAATTTTAAGTACACTTACAAGCTTCAGGGGGTGACTCCTGACTGGGAATGGAACACAAAGTTCATACCACCTTTTTCCATGGCAGACTGCACTGCTGACATTTTCTCATAAATTGCAGTGGGCATTTTGTGTGTTGCAGATAGTGTGATGTAAGTGACAGAGAAACACAATGGTCTGGTCTTCATTCCAGTAACAAGCTGAGATGGTGTTTGTGTATGACCAAGCAGGTGGAACAGTCAAGAAGTAGCAAGATTGTACTGAGCCATGTACCCTAACAGACAGCACCACACACATCTCGCTGCATTCAGAGCCATTTTTTGGGGATTTGTATGAACATTGGTGCTTTGAGACAAAGGAATGCTTAGGGCAGCTGCAGATATCACCACCAGATGTGGAGACACATGTTCTTTATGATACTGAGAATAACCCTGTTACAAGCTACAGGCAAATGTCCTGCTCATATGGTGTAAGCCAAAGGATGGTTATCTGTGTCCTGCATAACAACCTCTATTATTCCTGTCACCTTCACTGTGTGCAGAGATTAACATTGGTGGATTTTCCTCCATAGGAAAAATTCTGTCATTCCGTTTCTGTAACAGGCCAGTGCCATTATGGGATTTTGTGTTCAACCCTCTTCATCGATGAAGTGACCTGCATAATCAACATCTGTGGGCTGCAGAAAATCTTCATGTAGTCAGCAGTCGGTCACCTTCAGTGTTTGGGCAGGGATTATTGGTGACCACCTACTTGGACCAGTTCTTCTTCCATAATGGCAGAATGGAGAAATGTACTTGGACATCCTGCAAAACACTCTGCTTCCATTGCTGGAGGATGTGTCTTTGGCAATATGATAGGCAATATGGCTGTAGCATGATGGAACACCAACCCACTTATGCATTAATATCAGCTCATATCTCAACATCTTCCCTAGACGTCCTGGATTTTTACTTGTGGGGGTATCTGAAAAGCATTCTGTGTGGTGAGTCTTTTCTTGATATTTAGGCCCTTCAACAGCATGTCCACATTGCCTGTAACAATATTTGTACATAACCCAGACCATTCAAACAAGTGAGACAATCCATGATGTGACATGTGAATACATGCATTGCATTCCATGGAAGCTACTTTGAACATTTGCTGTGACATGGATGGGATTCAGGGCATGGACTGTGTGGCAGGGCTGTTTGTTTTATGTCACTCCTCAGTAGTATCTATTACAGAAACTGTTCATTTTTGGACAGAAGGTTATATGAAGTTTTGTGCTACATTTCCAGTTAGGAATCACCTCCTGAGGTTTGTCAGTAGACTTCAAAGTCAGCCTGTAGAGTGTAGGATAGGGATTTAACAGAAAGAAAAGTCTAAAAGTAATTCATCAAAACTAAAATATGTATAATAATATCACGGTAATCCAAATGAAAATATAAGAAAGACTGATTTTTTGGATTATATTATGCCAGACAAGGTATACAGTATGTGGCTCATATAGCAGGTGAACCAACTGTCCTATATTTGACATGAGCAGAGATCCTTCCAAGTGCCAAAGCAGTAGCAGAACACAACAGGCTATTTTAAGTTAAAACCGGCATATGGAGAATGTGGTTGCAGTACTTAATTTTCTCAAAAATATACTTCATAGTTTCATAAGATTCTTCCAGTTTTGTAGAATGTGCAAGTGGTATTGAAGCTACCTTGTTGCCATTATGAATTAACAGTGTCTTAAGATTTTGATTACAAGAATCAATAAAAAGATGCAAGTTACTTTGCTCATATGCTTCCCTCCCCAGCTGTTGAATCCACAAAAAACACAAATTGAACTACTTCTGCATAATACTTGTGGAACTGTATTTTACAATTCCTATACAATGAAAATGTAATGCCAAATGATAACAAATTCTTCCCCTGTGGTCTTAAACCCAGTAATTCACTTTATTGTTTTGCGAGACCTTAATTCTTTACTAAATCATTTTACTCAAACTGATGAACTATTGTGGTGAATTCTCAAATTCTTCTGGAATCAGAAACTAGCTCATTGTTGGAAGTCATGGAGTTGCTTTCAGATTCACTAAAATTTAAGTCTGGTGGTGGTGTAGGTATAGGTAGTTTGGGTACAGTGTAACTGAGTTCAGATTTTTATATTTAATACCTGCCTTTTTTTTATTTTTTGTAGGCATTGACTTTACACATGCAAAAGTAATAATTGCCTCTCCATATCATTGTTTGCTTCATAACAATAACATAATCCCTCAACACAACTGATACATGCAGTATGTAATTTGTCTTGAGCACCACCTTCCTCTTTGAAACATGAGAAATATAGTTTCTTTATTTGTGAGTCTATTTTACATATCTTCCCGTAAAACATGTAACATTCACAAATGTGAAACAAAGCTTTTGAGGACCTTGTAAGCAGTGTCTCCTGCATAATCCTAATGTAGAAGTCATACTTGAACTTTTATTTTAGCACTACTGCATATTAAAACAATCTTTCAGTTCAATTCAAGTTGAGATGTATGATAGCTGTAAATGTAAACATAAATACCTCGCAAGAAGATAGACCTGATCCAGAGAACAAAACTGATAAGTGCTGGGAATGTGAACATAAACTTCTATGTGATATGGGATGATGGCAGTGAGCTGATTCGGAAGAAAGTCAGCAACAGATTTAGAATAATATAATGAAACAAGGCAGTAAGCTGTATAAGTTGAATGAATTAGCACCATAGATGTATATGACCATATCATAAAAACTAGATATAATAGCCAAAAACAGACTTCATTTTTTAAAATCCTATTAAATTTGCATATTTTCCTTTATACTGCAGAATCAATGTTGACCAGTGATATCTGCACATGTCAAACACAGTTGGGCCACCTGGTAGGTATTAAATCTTGCCTATATGATGGATGGATAGATGGGCAGGTGGGTGGATATTTATTTACCAAAAGTAGTACATGTGTATACAAGGTTTCGTCAGTTTCCTAATCCTAATAAATTATATACAAATGAGAAAGAAATAAAATACTTTATTACATGATTAATGATGATAATACTATATGCAGAAACAAAAGCAAAAATTAAAAGGACATGTTCATGTACTCAACAACTGCATAAAACATGTGTTTTAAAAGTAAATTTTTAACTTTTTTCCTGAAAAGAATTGATTTTAAAGCTTTAATTCCATTAGGAAGGTTGTTATTAAGATGGACACCTTTGTGAGACACAGAATTTGTGCTCTTCTGAGCCTATGTTGTTGCAGATGTGTAGAGTTGGATGTTCTATTATTGTATAAATGGTAATCTTTATTTAGCCTAAACATGTGCTTGTTTGCATGTATGAATGATACTGTCTCTAAAATATGAACACATGGTAGTGGTAAAATCTTTAGTTCTGAAAATATTGGTTTACTTGGAGCACATGAGTGAGTTTGCGTAATTATTCTCAACATTCTTTTCTGTAGCTTAAATATCTTTACAGAGGCACTAGAACATCCCCAGAAGGGTGCACAATAAGCAATACTGAATATACATAACCAAAGTAAACAGTTCTGAGAACATCCATGGTACAAGCTTTAGCCAGCATTCGTACTGTGTAACACACACGGCTTAATTTGTTAGCCAGAAAGTTGATATGCTCTGTCCAGCAAAGCTGAGAATGAGTCATTACTCCTAAAAACTTAGTTGAGCGACTTTCTTTAATTAATGCATTACTGATTACAGTCTGGATTGGACTACAAGTAGCCATTTGTTATGCAAAATTGACATACAGTCATTAATGTTAAGGTTAATTTTATTATCATTCATCCACATCTGAGTTCTGAAGTAGCACAACTGGTACTATTCTACATAATTTTTCAATTACTGCTTTTAAAAATAAGATTTGAGTCATCTGCAAAAAAAAAAAAAAACAACAGAAAAAACATTCTTTATGGGTGAAATACATGAAGGGAGATCATTAAAATAAATTAAGAAATGGATTGGCCCTAATATGGATCCTTGGGGCACGCCTGAATTTACGGCAGCAGGTTCAGAAAAAGCACCTTCTATTTCAACAATGTTGTATCTATTAGCAAGATAAGAAACAAACCATTTATTGGCCAATCCTCTGATACCATAAACATCTAATTTTTTAACCAGGATATTATGGTCTACAGGATCAAAGGCTTTGGATAAATCTAGAAATAGTCCTGTTACATGCTCTCTATTATTTCTTGCCTTTAGTATACAGGGTTACTACAAAAGAAATAGACAACTTCAACTTCCTGTAAAACAAAAACTATTAGAGATAGCAACCTAATTATTTTGGAGGTATGTTGAGAAATTCTCAAAGTTTCGTTTGTTACTATTGGTAATGCTGTAGTGTTTTGTTTGTTGTTGCAGAAGCTGAAATGGCGGAAAATCCTGTGGAAAAGGCATATTGCGTGTTGGAATTTACTAGAACGCAATCAGCAACTGTTGTCCAACGACATTTTAGAACACGTTACCACAAAAATGAAATGATGCGCTCACAAAAACCAGCATCGTCTTCATCATGTTGCAACATGTCCATGCAAAAGTCACGCCGTATGACCTTATCTTCTTCACTCAGAAACTGCAACATCTGTAATCTGTAAGGCATCATGTGCAGTCGCTTCCGCAAGATTTTCCATACAGTTTGCTGTGGAATTTGTAATTGCATGCTTGCCCTAGATGTTGATTTCTGTGGGCTTCTTATGTAGGCAGAACGAACACGTTCAACGTTTTCTTCCGAAACTCTTAGTCTTCTCAAGCTCTTCCCTTTGCACAAACATCCCTTTGTCTCGAATTTTCTATACCAGTCGTAGATTGACTGTCTAGTCAGTGGCGTTTTGTGGTAACGTGTTCTAAAATGTTGGACAATAGTTGCTGATTGCGTTCTAGCAAATTCCAACACGCAATATGCCTTTTCCACAGGATTTTCCGCCATTTCAGCTTCTGCAATAACAAACAAAACACTACAGCGTTACCAATTGTAACAAACGAAACTTTGAGAGTTTCTCAACACACCTCCAAAATAATTAGGTTGCTATCTCTTAATAGTTTTTGTTTTACAAGCAGTTGAAATTGTCTATTTCTTTTGTAGTAACCCTGTATTTTCTGTGAATGAAACAATTGCACTGTTAATTGACTTACTCTTCCTAAAGCCAAATTGAGATTCTGTAATAATGTTATGTTTCGCTAGGAAAGGAGCTAGTCTATTGTACATAATTTTCTCTAAAACTTTTGAAAAAACAGATAACAAAGAAATGGAACTATAATTTACATCATTTGTTTTTCCACCCTTTTTAAATAATGGCACGACTTTAGCTACTTTAAAGATGTTTGGAAAGCATCCTGTTATAAGAGATGCATTGCATACATCATTCAAAGGTTTTATAAGGTGATCTTTGCATTGCTTGACCAAGGAAACTTGGATTTCATCAAGACTACTTGAGCTTTTGTTTTTAAGGTTTCTAATTATGACCATTACCTCTTCTTCACTAACTGGAAACATAAACATAGAATTTTTATTTGGGATAATGTTATTGGTGACTGGCTATACTAATTGGTATTGATGAAATATTAGCTGTGTTAATAAAATGTTTGTTAAAGATATTGGAGATTTTATAAGGATCTGTGTTTGCTACCCATCATGTAATTTTGCTTTAAAGTCTGAATGTATTAGTTCCCTTTTTCACAACATCTCAAAGGGCCTTCACCTTTATTATTACTAAGTAATATAGTATTTTTGTTACTCATTTTTTTGGCCTCTGTGATCACCTTGTTAAGAATGTGACTATTTTTTAAAGTATATTTTAAAATTTGGATCATTAATAGTTTTATTAAGTTCATGGAGAAATCTTTTCCTCCTACATGATACTATTATGCCTTTGGTTATCCATTTCTTCCTAGGATTCTTTATTTAATAAGAATTTAAAATAATCTATATTCACCAATGTGAGATACTGTCTCATTAGGGATTCTTTATGGCAATATTGATCTTCTGTTTTACTTTTCGGCAGCTTCAAATGAAGAAAAATGCATTGTAATCAACAGTTCCAATTCCAGTGTTATTAGTTGAGAAGGATAAAATGTTAAAGTTGAAGACAGGTTTTACTACTAGTAATTCTTGTTGCATTTTTATAAAAGGTTTTAAATTGTAAGTATTGAGCATAGTAACTAAGTAGGATTTTGCTGAAGAGTCCAATAGAAAATCTACATTTAAATCTCCACATACTATAATATGTTTTTTTTTCACATGCTAGGATAGACAGGAGCATATCAAATTTCTGCATAAAACTATCAAATAGGCCATTAGGAGATCTGTAGATACAAGCAAGAAGAATTTTTGTTTTGTTTTCAACATTTAACTCTGTAATGACATATTCAAAGTCAACTTCATCATTCAAATGTGGAGTGTGTGTTCTATTTTTAAATTTTATATTATTTCTAACTAGAATGCTAACTTCTCCATGTTTTTAATGGAACGGCTGAATATACTTGCAAGTTTAAAATGCTTTTCATTTTCATTAAGCCCAATGTTCAGTAGGCACATGTTGATAAGTAGTTGATAGATTAATTTCTAGCTCATAAAGCTTTTTTCTAATACATTGCACATTTAAATGCATGAGGTTAATGTTGCATTCAGAATTGGCATTATTACCTGTAAGTACATTTAAATGCAGAAGTTGAGTATTTTCTTTATTACAACTGCTGTTTGAAGTAATGTTACCTGTGCTGTCTAAGAATTCATTCCCAGTAATATTTACCCTGTCATTATTATTTTCAAATGATTCACTAGGTTCACTAAAGGTATTGTTATACTCCTGTATGTTGTTACCTTCAATCACTAAGATGTCATCCACCACACAATTTATCAATTTCTCTTTTGCACTATTTTAGCGTCAGGCACTTCAGATTTTATGCAATTTATGAGATCTATTGACTCTCTCATAATTTCTTGTGTACATACACCTAGTTTTATGTTATTTGTCCCAGCATGCACCGCAACCACTTCTGGTTTAATTTCCTTTAAATTAACCCGTTCAACTTGATGTTGTAGCTTGTTTAACTTGATGTCTAGGAAACACCTCACATCATGTCTTTGATACAATTCTGACCTGAGAACTACAAAATGGAATCACTAGGACTAAAACTTTGGGCATCGCCAATGCTAGTCCCTGAATTCGTTGCATTGCACCTTCCCTTTGTCATTAAGCGCTGCGAATCTGTTCCTCACATTTACCTCAAAGTTATTTTTTGAATCTCGTAAAGGATTAATTAATACTGCATCTGAATGACATCTATTATGATTTGTATCTCACTTCAGTAAAACCATGATCCATATTTGATAACTTTGTAGATCCGTTGTCTTTTGTTTTAGATAGAAAATTACTACACACACACCCCCGCATCCATGCACACATGTACTCTCTCTCTTTCTGCAATCTGTAGATCCTATTTTGAGATTAGACTCTATGCCCAAATTCTAGGATGTAGATCATGTCAAGAATTATATTTATTGATACTTATTAATACATTTATTTACAAAAAATAACTTTGACAATAAATTTTCAGAGGTGTCAGTTTAGCATAATTTATAATTATATTTATATAAAAGTTTGTTGGCATTTTGCTGCTTGATGCTTTCATTTTTCTTTATATGAAGTCATTTTTTATTGTTTAGACTGTAGCAAGGCAAATTATGAACAGTAATGATGAAGGGGAAAGTGTCGGAATAGAGCTATTTCTCCGATGCTTTCAAGTTAAAATAGCTATTTAATGTTTTCAATATGTTATTTATGTGTGTCATGTATTATAAAAGAATAGTTGTGTGCTTAAACCCTATGCTTTAAAGAAAAAGTGGTTCACTTATCAAGGAAAAGTCTGGAGGCTCATTCAGGGACTCCTATCTCTCTCTCTCTCTCTCTCTCTCTCTCTCTCTCTCTCTCTCTCTCTCTCTCTCTCTCTCTCTCTCTCTCCCTCCCTCCCTCCCTTCCCCCCTTATGTATTTCTTTTTGTGTGTTTTCTTCATAATGTTTACATTTTAACATATAGCATATAGATTATTTCACTACACAGAAGCTTTTATCCCTGAATACAAAACCTATGTTCCCATGTCTTGCTTTTATAATAATAAGAGCCATTTCCTCAGTTTTGTAAATTTAGTGATAAGAATTTGTTCCCTGGGTACAAAAAAATTGATATATCAGTCTTCATTCTTCACAAGAAATTTATCCCAAATGGTTACTACCAGTGTTCAAACTCATAAGAGTGTGGAAGCATGGGTGGAATTATTGTCAACATAATTAGATGCTCTTCAATTAAAAAGGAAATACACCGGTAGTAAGTATATTTCATTTAAAGCTGATGACTATGGTCACATATTATTGTTGTTATTACTCTGATGATTGCTTTTACATACTAGCCATATGTAGGCATTAAGTTTCGGCCCTCTATGCCAATGATCTGTGTCAGTGTCTCACCCATAGCATTGAACATTTTAAAAATTTGATGCAACTTCCAAATTATTGTTATTTGTATTTGCTGTTTCAATTATCACTGTAATATAACAACTCTTGTCCTCTCCTAAGACCAGAATGTAGCCCTTCTAGATAGGTAATTCACAAATCAATTAAAATGTGATACCAGAACACAAAGCCACCTAACTGGGTACAGTTGTGCAACTTATTTTATTGCATATTTTTAAATATACTACTACTTATTTTGAAATAAAATTAATTTGTATGTGGAAATAAATTTCACTTTTATGTAGAACCAATAAAGTAAGCTTTAATTAAAAGTAAACTTCATTTTCAAAATAGTATTAAGTTTTCAGTTTTCTAATGCTTCCATTTTGTGGGTATTTTTCTTTTTGCATCTGCATCCAATTAATGCTTATAATAATAACAAAGGAATATTTATCTAGGCATAGTTAAAAAAAAAACAGTCTAAAATACTTTGGTAGCTAAACACGTAAGTTAAAATTGCTTTCAGGATACTAAACTACCAAGAAATTATACTTAAGGTTTTACATTGTAAAAGATACCAAAACAAATTTTAATGATTCCTTTATCAGCTGTTGAAGTTTTTCAAGGGTCTAATGGTTATAAATAAATGCTTTTATAATAATGGTCCTTTGAAGGGTGTTGGAATGAGATTTTTGTAATTTTTTTCTATTTTCTTGTTTTAATTGTATATTAAAATTTAGAATCTCCTACTCTTTTTGGTATAACTTCCATAGATGAATGCTATTTGTAAATAATTTTAAAATATTGTTGAAAAGAATCCTGCATAATACTTTTTTAGAACATTTTGGTACACTCACTTGTTAAAACATCAATAACCTTAAAATAAGAACTGAAGCTTTCCTGGCGACGTGTTAATTCCAAATCTTCTCGGGCTTCTAGCCAGGTAAAAACTTGGCTTGACACCAACGTTTCGAAGAAGTGCATCTTCCTCGTCTTCAGGGTGCATCAGTTCACCCTGAAGACGAGGAAGATGCACTTCTTCGAAACGTTGGTGTCAAGCCAAGTTTTTACCTGGCTAGAAGCCCGAGAAGATTTGGAATCAATAACCTTGTAATAATTAATGTTATTAGAGAAGAGATCTTTTTCTTATTTTGATCAGAAAGTTCTACTTCAGCTATTCGCAGCATTAGCATCCGACTCATATTTTCTTCATGTGAGAGTTTCAAAGTATTGTGAAGTTGTGTTTGGAAAGTTAGGTTACATTTGTTTAAATTTTATGTTTGAAAGCAACTTCTGAAGGAGTCAAATTTTCTTTACAAATGCCCCATTATCTCAGAAACTAATTGACACTAAGGGCTGAAATTTTTGCCACACATTTGCACCTAAATAGGCTTTATTTTAACAAAAAAGGTTTTTATATGAATGGAATCTTTCTTTTTTAAGATTTAAAAATCGTCATTTTCAATAAAGTTTTAAGAGCCTTATATGAAAAAAAAAATCATGCTTTTCCTTCTAATGAACAGACTTATACTATCTTACATCAACAGTAAAGTTATTGCTGAATGTACATTGAAAAGTTTAGCTCATTATCTTAAATAGTTGCTGATAATGGGTCAAATTTTAACTTGGCAAGATAGGGCATTTCGACTCCCCTTAAGGGCACTTTTTCTTCTGTCCTTACCTTCAAGAGAAAGGTGAAAAAATGACATAGCTCGTACAAAACTTAGAGAAGATTTAAATAATATGTTGCTTGAAAAAATGAACAGTTATCATTTTGTTCTACCCATACAGCTTGAGGAAGGTTATTTTGAAAAGTTCCATTCAATGCTCAAAGACATGTCAGCGTTAATAGCCCCAAACAAAGAAGGGGTATAACATTTTAGATTTCTCTAAATTTAGCACCAAATATACAAACTTCTCTTTACTACTCCCTTTTCTTACCAGAATCAGGTATACCTGCTTGACCTTATAGACATCATTGGTGATTTGAAGCCACAAGAAAGGTCTATTCCAGCTCTTTATGTCCATAAGTGCTAAATTTGGCAGTGTATCTAGTAATTTTGCAACATGTTGAAGACAATGGCGACGGCATGTGGAATGGTTACTCATAGCATGCAACGACGTTAATTATATAGTAAACCAAACAGAAAACAGTGACAAGACATATTACAGCAAAAATCATGATTGTGGAAATGAGATAGTACCCACAAGTGCAAGCAAAATAAAAAAAAGTAATACAATCCCTAATAAGCAGGAATTCATCAGGATACAATGAAATAAGCACAAAAATACTGAAAATATGTGTTGACGTTATTTGCAAACCTCTAAATCATATATGTAACATATCCATGTTAACATGAACATTTCCAGAGAGATTAAAATATTCAGTCATTAAGCCATTGTACAAGAAAGGGCAAATCTCAGACAAATGTAATATTTTAGCAAAAGAGCAGTTTGGATTTAGGAAAATCATATAAACTAGTGATGCCATCTGCAATTTCCCAAATGAAGTTCTCAAGTCATTAGATGGCAAACTTAATTCACTAGAAATATTCTGTGATTTATCAAAGGCATTTGACTGCGTTAATCATGAAATACTTCTATCAAAATTATTACACTATGGAATTAGGGACAAGGGGTATCAATGGATTACATCTTACTTATCAAAAAGAAAGCAAAAGGTTATAATAAATACTTCAAATAACAGCAATTTATACTCTGAATGGTGTGAAATAAAGCAAGGTGTCCCACAAGGATCTATTCTGTGTCCCTTATTATTTTTAGTTTATATAAATGATCTACATGCAGTAATAAACAACAATGCTTATCCAGTTGTTTTTGTGGATGACACAAGTATTATAATCAAAGAACACAATGCCAGTCAGTTCCCAGATTCATCTAATAAAATTTTCAAAACACTAAATGATTGGTTTGAAAGTAATAAAATCCACATAAACTTTGAAAAAACAAACTACATTAATTTTTGCACAAAGCATAAAAACATGGCAGACCTAAGGATAGAATATGAAAATAACCAGATTGCACAAGCCTGTAATACGAAATTCCTAGGTCTTATGATTGATCTTAACATGAATTGGAAACACCATATTGATTATATCTTACACAAACTGAGCTCTGCATGTTTTGCAATCTGATCTTTAATTCAGCATATAAATAAGCGCATACTAAAAACAGTTTATTATGCATATTTTCATCCATTGATGACCTATGGAATAATATTTTGGGGAAATTCAGTAAATGCTAAAAAAGTATTCATTATGCAAAAAAGGTAATAAGAATAATTGCAGGGGAAAGACGATAAACTCACTGCAAGCCACTCTTCAAAATGTTTGAAATTTTACCATTAGCCTGTTAACATATTCTAGCCATATTGTCATTTGTAATGAAACCCAGAAAAGTTTACAAAAAATACAGTAATTCATAACAAAGAGACCAGACATAGGCAGGACTTACATAGACCAACAAATAATTTGCAGTTATTTCAAAAAGGAGTTTACTACAAAGGAATAGTTTTGTTTAATTCACTTCCCTCTTCTATAAAAGAATTGTAAATGAACAAAAACAAGTTTAGATCAGAATTAAAAAGATACCTTATTACTCG
Source organism: Hymenopus coronatus (assembly GCA_030762935.1). Taxonomy (NCBI): domain Eukaryota; kingdom Metazoa; phylum Arthropoda; class Insecta; order Mantodea; family Hymenopodidae; genus Hymenopus; species Hymenopus coronatus. Next base: position 287,140,425 of record CM060900.1, read on the forward strand.
CACCTTCTATACAGAGGAGGATTTCATTCAATCAAAAAATACTGGTAATAATATAACACTGTAAATATAATAAACATGAATATTCTAAGAATGCAAGTGTATGGGTAGACTTAAGGAAATAGACATGTAATTGAAAATTATGCAGAACTAACACCTCTGAAAATTCATTACCAGAGTTATTATTTGTAAATAAATGTATTAATATGTATGAATAAATGTAATTGTTGACATGATCTACATCTTAGAGTTTGGGCTTTGAGTCTTAGCTCATAATAGGATCTACAGATTGCAATGTTTGTGTGTGTGTGTGTGGGTGGGTGTCAAAAGGAGGAATAATTGACGAAAAAAGGGCTAATAAAGGTGAACGCGTGGGTACATCAGCTGCAGGAAAGCAAAATGGTGTGTGTGTCAAAAGAAGGAATAATTGACAGAAAAAGGGCTAATAAAGGTGAACACGTGGGTACATCAGCTGTTTTTCTTTTGGTAGTGTTTAATGCCCGCAAGCAGTGACACTGGAGATACATGAATGAAGATGGAGCACTGGTGGAATGCGAAGGTGGGGGAAACCAGAGAACCCGGAGAAAACCCGCCCCAGCCTCACTTTGTCCACCACAAATCTCACATGTGGTTGCTTGGGATCGAACCCGGGCCATCTAGGTGAGAGGCAAGTGGTCTAACCACTCGGCCATGATGCGGCCTAAAATGGTGGTGAAATGGTGGCGTCACTACATATGATTATCAATATTCTTAATAAGGACTTAAAAGCGGCACAGGAAAAAATAGTAAATCTGCAAAAATGAAACACTAAAAACACAGCTGATGCATAGAAAAGCAATAGAAAAGAAAGAGGATGCAAACAGAAATGAAGAATTCATGATCTTCGTATGAAGACGCAAAGTGCGAAGGCATTGTGAAACAAATATGGTAAGCAAAAGGAAATGTGAAAACAGTTTAAAACTGACGAACAGATATGACGTATTGAATGGATCTACCGAAGATACTTACTCGGAAGTAATAAAGCCAACATCAAAATCTGATAAAAAAAATCAGAAAAAACCACAACGCAAAATGGTGTATTAGTGCTAGGGGACTCTCTACTCAAATTCTCTGAAGAATTGTATAGGGAAAAAGGATATGTGTGCAGTCTTACAGCAACCCTTCGATTTTTGGCTAAAGGGCGTTTGAAGACTTAAAAGTTTTCTCCAGGTATATCCGCTGCTTCTTTAAGCAACATACTGGAAAAATGTAAAGTTATATGTGATGTTCTCAAAACTGAGCGCATGAAGGCAGGCACAATTGTTGCTCAATGTTCAATTTGGTGAATGATAGTTCGTGAATCTTTTGACATACCAGTAGTGATAAAAAATCTGAATAATCATTGACTTAATGCACTTGTTATTGTAATCATCCATTTACATAGATTAAGTGGTACAGTCTCTTGCCAATTATGCATACAGTCATAACTATGCTCATAAAATGAACATAAGGTTTTACTTGTAGTTTGTGTATCCACGGGTTGTAACAAGTGAGATGGATTCACTGGAGGTTCCTGAATAAGGAGTGTCTCTTCTTGAACGGTTGCAAACTTCACAGATATCAGTGTTATCTGTGGAGTGTATTAAGTAACCCTATATGAATTATGGCACTAATCAGGGACTCGGCATACACTGCTTGCCTTGGGTCCACCCTGGCCAACTTTTTAGAAATGTTTATAGTGAATGCGTCATATTCACTCAGTGGCTGGCTATTAGACTTCAAGGCAAACTTGCAGAAACTGGGCCTGAGAATCAGCAATTTTTCTTTCTTTTGGTTGTACTGTAGAGGGGATGACTTCTCGACCTGAGTGACGAAAGTAGAATCTGAGTTATAAAAGTGTTATTTTGATTTTATTCTCATTAAAAATTAAATATCTATTATCTTTCAGTTTCCAACTAGTAAAGAAGAATGGAGGAAAATTGCATGCGAATTTCTCAACAAATGGCAGCTCATTAACTGCAGAGGAGCACTAGATGGAAAACATATCCGAATTGTTCCGCCTGCACATTCCGGAGCAACATACTACAACTATAAAAATGTCTATAGCATCGTTTTGCTGGCATTGGTAGGCCCCAACTATGAGCTTTTATATGTTGTGGTTGGAAAAAATGGAAGACTGTCGGATGGGGGTGTGTTAGAATACACTGAATTTGACAGAAAATTACAATTTGCACAACTGAATTTACGTCACAATAGCGAAACTAATATGAATTTAAAGTTTGTGTTCCTTGGGGATGAAGCTTTTGGTTTGAATTAACATTTTCTCAAACCTTATGCTCAAAGATAACTAGATAGGGGCAAGAGAGTTTTCAACTACAGATTGTCACGGGCTAGGAATGTAGTTGAAAATGCATTTGGAGTTATATTATCCAGATTTAGAGTACAGCCATAAATATGAAACCTAAAAATATTTGCTCAGTTGTCTTGGCAATTTGTGTTTTACATAATGTTTTGCACATTTCTAGTACATCATACCTGTCTCCTTCCACAGTTAATAGAGAACATACAGATTCAGGTGCAGTGCAACCAGGAGACTGGCGCTCTAATTCAGTACAGTTACTTCACCTACAGGGTTTCAACAACAGGTTTATTACACGAGAAGCAAAGCATAACAGAGATAATTATAAGAATCACTTCGTTTCTGAAGCTAGAGTAGAATGGCAAGATGCAATGATAGCACAAAGAAGAGCTTAGAGTTTCTCTGAGCTTGAGCAATTAAAATATTAACTGAACAATTAACCTAATAAAAAGCAGATATGTTGTTGCTTACTTACTATTGTGCACAGTAACTTTAATAAAGGAACATTTACATTATCATCTTGTAGTATTTGTATCCCCTCTTTCTCCAGTAACCCATGCTCTTCATCTGCTATGTCCTTGTCGTGTTGGCTTGTCTCCTGTTCCGATCCGGTTTGACACACTCTCCATAGGCAGTTCTTGATCTTTGGTGAACACCAATAGCTCATAGTACCATAGTGTTGGTATGTATACTTCATCACTCCCACATCCACTACATTGACTTTCGTGTACCTTCTTCAGTTCTTTTCTGAAAGATCCTTGCAGAATCTGTATTTTTTTAATGACAAAGTCTCTATTTGCATTGGGAAAACCATGTTGCTGACAGAATTCAGTCGTTTTATTCTACACTAAATGGCATAAGTTCCTGTTTTGTATTCCTGGCTCTTCACTTTCCACAAACATGATAACGATTTATACAGACTAATAAATTCAGTGATCAGTTCCTTCGACCATAAGCAGACATTAATTTTTTTCTAGGCAAGTGGAATGTGCATGTAAAGCCACAGCTAGCGAAGTAAAGTGAGCAAGATGGTGTACATGACTGGTCACATGCTTTCCTTCTTCCTGCTCTTCCTCTACACATACATTCTCTCTGGCCTAAACCTGCTATTTCTGCACAAAAGCGCCTAGGTGTAATGGCAGCTAATGAATGAATTTAATCTGACAAAATGGGACTCATGGGTACATTTGGACTCCCTCTGACTTCCTCACCATTTTTTTATTTTTTCCATGCTTCTAGTCAGTGAGATGCAAGTTGCTTAGGACTCAGGAAGGAAAGCATTTTTACTGCCCTTGTTTTAGTAAATGAAATATTTACTGTGACCAACTTTGAGATAATTAATAATATTCACAAGAATATTTTGAAGGAGATGAGTTTAGTTTCTAGCTTTGAACCCCTAATAGCAAAAGCTCAGCATCATATGAGTTTAAATACGAGTTTTTTTTTCTTGTGCAGTTTTAGCTTGAAATCTATCAATGACTGGCATAAAGAAATTGATAGCAAACTATCATATGTAAACTAATTTTTACCAAATGTTCAGTCCAATACTGCCACTGCTCTTTGTAACTTCAGTATCCCTCAAAATATAGTCCTGGCTCTGTAGCAAATGATATTCCATCATATCTGTGTATATAATCGCATAAATTAAAAAAAAAAAAAAAAAAAAAAAAAAAAAAAAAAAAAAAACTCTACAAATGTGTTAAAGAAATTGTTTAGCAATGTAAGTTCTCATTGCATCCAATGGGCAATAAACAAATAAATAAAACATTCTAGAAAATGTCAATATGCACAGTTCCGGTAAATATATTCAATATCAGAAAAATAATATAACTAAAAACAAAAGAAAAAGCTCCAGGCAAAAAATTCTAGGGTACCTATATGAAACAAACTGCAAAAATGTGAAAAGGTATTCTGGATACAGACAAACAAATGCAGAAATTTAAAAAGTAGAAATGTAGTACCAAAATAAATGGTTTGAGATTAAAAAGAATGGGTCAGAAAATCCTTTTCACCATTATATTAGAGTTTTTGCCTTTGAAACCTATTTATGGCTTATCAAATGTAAACAAAATGCACTTTTATATGGTCATTGTTTCTTTAATGTTTAATGCTGCATTTGATGTGAAGTCTACTGGATGATAAGGTAAAGTGTACACTCGTCTTGTTCAGTACAAAGAGTATGGTACATTATGTGGGTGCATGTACTGGTTAATTTGTCATTGTCTACCAGTAATCATTAGTTGAATCAGTATGTGTGCACTTGTCAAGTAAGTTTACTTTTCATTTTCTCTAGCAAATGAAGATGTTTTATAGTCAGAATTATTAAGTTCATGCAGCACTCCTGTTATTGTGCTGCATGTGGGATTTGTGGTACACAAAGTGGCACAGGGGCAGATTTTCTCTGGGTTCTGTGGTTTGCTCCACCATTGCATTCCACCAGTGCCTTATGTTCATTCCATAAATCATATCAGTGTCATTGCCTGTGATGCCATTGAGGTAAAAGTGGCCCTAACACTGTGAAAAAATTATATACTACATCTGCAACTCCTGCTCCTAACCTCATAAAATACTAAGTTCGTACCTTCTGCCTTCTGTCTACAGCTTCCTATGATATTGTTGCATTATTGCACAGATTTTCTCTATTGACAAGAATAACATATTACAGGAAGTGATTTATCATTGTTACAGGATATGTGTCCATGTACAACGGAAGACTTCATAATTTTTGCAGAGTTTTCTGAAGTAATGGGCCCTATTCCATTGCTGACAATACCTCCAGATGCAGAACAGTGCACTGGTATTGATGTGAATGGGTTTATCATGAAAATAATGTCTGTGGATTATCAAGCAAACCCAAGGTGAGGAATTTCACCACAGTGCATTTTATTTATAGGCAGTATACTTACTGGTAACAATCCACTTTTTTTAATGTTAGGATGTATATTATATCAGACACGGCAATCTTTCACGTCTTTCAATATTTCCCCTCATTTTACCTCATACGGGAATGTTCCATCAAATCTGAGTGCAATATTTGCAGAGAATGGATGACTGCAATATTGTAACCAGAGACTGGAAGTTTAGGTATTACATACTATTAAAATAGGCAGGCAAAGAGACATTATAGATAGCTAAAATAAGCCATGAAAGGCAATATATAAAACCCTTAAATTATGCCTATTTATTTACTAGGTTGTACTGTTTAGACAATCACACAATCAGCATATTTATGTTAACATCATGTTGTATTATATTTTTAATGTAACTTTAAAATTGTAAACAAAATGTTAATTGTACTTGACAGAAAAATGCAAATGTTTCTTGAAAGCCTGTACATTACAATGGCTTAAAAAGTTGAAATCCAAATTGCAATTTTTGACTCAATGTTACAATTGTCATTGGAAGCAAAGAAATGAAATTATTCCACTACTGTAATGAATCTTAAGAGGTATGTAATTGGTGCTTCTTTGAATAGTTGTAATCTGAAATCCTATTTGATTGTAGTTATGTACTATATGTCTTTCTTCCATGTTGCAAGTACTTCTGCACAAGAACCCATGGAATATAATCCATCCACCCACTCATCTGTCCACCTACCAACATCTGCTTATCTGTCTATTCCTTATATATTTTCCAGAGGGATCATTTGACTTTAAATTATTCTAGCATTTCCTAAGTTTTGTGGTGTAATTCAGGGGTTTAGTCATAATAATATATCTAAAAATTGACCATTTTGAAGCATATGAAATATCACTGACTAGGGGAACCTGTCTATTAAATGATAAAACAGCAGAACTCCTATCTTTAACAATTCCCAAGATAGTATGTAGCATATAGCATATCTGCAAATTCATTTTAATGTTTAATGTCAGAATAGTATATTGCCTTGTAGCAGCATATCTACAGATGAAAAAGCAAATTAACAGGTCTTTTATAGGCTCTTCCAGGAAAATGTTCATATATAACTACATCTTATAAAAGTACAGGTTTGTCGGTCATCCTTTCTTGTTTTGTTTTATTTGGCATAATCCTTTGTACACCAGGTTCTATTTAAAAGGAATGAGCACAACATAATTTCTAGAGATTAAAGAGGTTGACACAAACCAGTTATAGCTAAATCAGATGTAAAAGAAAGAGTGAGTTCTCATATAAATAACTTTCCAAAACTTCCTTTACTTTATGCAGGGAAGTATTCAGAGAAAGAATACTTGTCTTGAAAGTTACATTTTGAAAGCTGTACTTAATGTGTATTGAAACTCATGAAAATTATAGCATCATCTCTAAAATGAAATTTGTTCATCAAAATATATTTAATACAGAATTTAACTTATCTTTCCCTTTACCTACAAATACAAAGGAGCTCACTGTTCAGAGCAGGATGCTCACATTAATTCTACCTTGGGCCAGGGAAGACAGCATTAAGAGCTGAATTTGATCTGCAAGGCTGTCTACTACTGTTCAAAGACAAATATTAAAGAATTTTTTTTAATGACAAAGACTTGTGGCGTACAACATACAATACAGCTTCAAGAGAAGCTTCATGTCTCAAATGCAGAGAAAGGCTCACCAAATCTGAATCTGCAGAAATTGCGTCATGCTTGTTCAATTCTATAAAAAAAAATTCAGATGAAAGACTGGAATTTATTTTCCAATACATGTGAAGGGCAAATAAGAAATACAAACATATCTGCTTTGTTGTTTTATGCTGTTGAGCATCTTGATACAATATCCCTGTAATAAACACAATTTCTTTGGGCCAGGCCACTCACAAATAGAGTGTGGCTCCACTCTCCCTCAGTAGAGAAAAGTACCAAGCTGTGTGATGTATTTGAGCCATCAGTGATGGTTCACTGTAATCAGAATAACAAAGTAAAATATTATATCACTGAAGTTCAGCAGAAGGATATACTAAATTTTGCAGCACTGAGATGCTACAAGATAGAGAATAGAATAGTTGACAGTGATGGAAATAATATCAATTGGCTCAATATGACTTGGCTTCAGTGTTGAAAAGCAAACTCATAACGCATTTATTTTAAGGATCCATATTTCGTGCTGCAGCCTTTGTATTCTTCTCAATTCCCATAGAGAACAAAAACTTCTAGATCTTTGCAACATGAGAATAATATTCGAGCGCTATCATCACTTCTAAAAGTCACTTATGCCAGTATAGTGTCCATGTCACCCCAGCTGTATGCTTAACATAGGTGACAGTTGACAGGTAGCTGGGAACTTCATTAGATATTTTCCTACAACCATGTAATTTCATAGGAGTACATTTTCTTATACATTTGTAAGGATTTACAGAAACCCTATTGTTCTGTAATATTCATTTTCATGTGAGAATGTTAGCAGATGCTTACTCACATACATCCTCCTGCTTGCAACCTGTTGTGGCTGGGTAAAGTCCTAACCAACTGTCTATGTGACAGGATGTATAAACTTTTCTAGCAAGAATGTGAGTTTTATGACGACACTTAGGCGTTGTCTTTCGGCTACTATATAAGCTTCCCGAAAGACAGCTCAGGGCTTTTTGCTTGTGTGTGTGCTAGGTGACTCCACGTCAGTCTGACCCAAGATGCAGGCCATCCTTATCAGTATCACCATCAGCCTAATAAGTGAGTAAAAGGGTTTTATATTTCTGCCTAGATATTCTGCCAGATCACAATTATTATTTTCAAATGTTAGTTTTCACAAGGGCATCTCATTTCAAAATTTAAGTAATTATATTTATTTTACAGTGTGTAGGTAAAAAGTAGGAACTTAAGAGTATAGATTTGCTTTTCAACAAGTTTTAATGTAATCATCTTTTATCAATATTTTATTGTGTGTTAGAGTATTTTTTAGAATAAGCTTAGTTATAGGTAACAGTGAAAGTTATTTCTCAACCACCTTGTTCCCTCCAGGTGCACGCACCGTTATACCAGGTACAAGGTTTCTTATGTATTTTACCAAACCCTCTTGGTAATTATCCCTTTGTATTGTTTAAAATCAAATGGCAATATGTTAATGCATCATGTAATTTGTGAAGCACAATAAAACACTTATAAATGCCTATTTAAAACAAATTCTTTAAAACACCCAATAGAGTTAAGCAAAATATGGTTTGTATAAGTGTATATTCTAATGATGTTATTCTTGTTACTAGGTACTACATAGACGTAACTAACCAGAGCACCAAGAAGTTTGAAGTCAAAACAACATACTTACAGGAGTATTGGTATTTTTACTATGCAGAACGTAATGTTAAAGCTGAGAAATTGTCAAACTAATTCAAACAAAATCTAACAATCAAGATGTGTCATTATTAATGACATGAGCTTAGTTGGTAACAATGATAATGTTTTCATTGTTGTAAAATTTGTTTTGTAACAAAACACATATTTTATAGATATGTTGTTATGACTCTAAATCTTTTGTGGCTGATATGTGAATCTTATGAAATTGTATTTGACTTTAATTGGCACGAGTGTAGAAGTGCCTTTTTATTATCTTTTGTTCTTTAAATCTGTTTATTTTATTATTTGTGGGTGAAGTTACTCATAGCTGTCCTTTACCAAAGTTGTTTTCCATTATGATACTTGTTTTTTTTTTGCAAAAGTTATTCACAATTGTTCCCTAGGAGGGGAAAAAAAAAAAGAAAAAAAACACGCTGCTTGGTTGTTAATACATCCACTAACATTTCAGTTTTTTTTTTCATAGAACTTTGTCCTGTATCCGGTATTTAATAAGACACAGTTACATGTAGAAGACAATACAAATTTTAATTGAATTAAACTTTTTATTATTTTTGTTTGTTCTATTGAAGCCAGTCAGTATTCTGTGAAGATGCCCAAGTCCTGCAAACCCATGTGATTCCTGGGGTCCATGCATATGTTCACTACCTGACACTTCATGATCCTGGTGCCAGAGGTTTTGTGAGACCATTGTGTATAGCATATGTATCTTCAGATCAACATAAATTATTCTATTTATATCCCCAAATGAGATGGCATTTCCTTCAGGTATGTGCTCTTAAAAGTGTAAATAAATGTATAAAACAACTAATTTGCATGTGTACTAACCATATGCAACCTAAAGATGGAAAGTTGAATTAGATTTGAAAAATCTATTGTCAGCTGGAATTTTTAGTTCTGAACCTTTGGGTATGCATACCAGAGCCTATGCCTCTGCAAATATACACAGAGTTAAGTATATTCTTGGTGAAGTCTTAACACTGCCTGAACTAACCAAGTAACATAAACTTAAAATCATTTTCTATTCTAGGTAAAATATTACCAAAATTCTGGCGTGATACATTAATTTATAATCAGAATCACTCACATTAACAGTATGTAACTTAAAATAGGAAAACAATTAAAATTGCATCAAGGCTTTCAATGAATATGTATGAATCACACAAAAAGGGCTAAAAGCACATTCATAACCAGGGATCATGTGATCTCAGTAAAAGCATGGCACAAGGGGCATTCAATAAGTTCATAGAAAATCCAGATATTACACTGATAGCATCAAAAAAGTTTGTATTTAGTAAACTGTCATCTCTTACTAGATGGCAGTTAAAGTTTCAGCTGAATTATTATGTAGTTTTGTTGCATAGGCAATTGAATCAACAATCTTATGTTTATCTAGAAAGATGGAAAAAAATGAGTTTCATGCTGTGATTAAACACTTCTATTTAAAAGGTTTAACACCGAAAGAGATAAAAGCTGAGTTGGATGAAGTTAATGGCACATCTGTTCCTGCATTTGCAACACTCTACAATTGGATAAATGAATTTAAATGTGGCCGTGCATTAGCAAATGAAGAACATCGCTCCAGATGTCCAGTAGAAGTGACTTCTCTGAAATGATTGACAAAATCAGGATATGGTTTGAGTGATTGACGAATCAAAGTTTGCGAAATAGTAGAGGCCACAGGCATATCACAAGGTATAGTGTTCTTAATTTTGCACCAAACATTAGTTCTGACAAAGGTCTCAGCAAGATGGGTGCCTCATTTGCTCTCACTGGAGAATAAATGCAATTGTGTGATTGATTCGGAAGCTAGTTTGGCACTTTTCCATTGCAATCCTGACAAGTTTCTGCATTGATACATAACTGTTAATGAAACATGGATACACATCTACACTCGAGACAAAAGTACTGTGAAAACAGTGGATTTTTAAAGGCGAACGAACTGGCTCCAAAGAAGGCAAAGGTGGTGAAATCTGCAGGCAAGGTGATGGCCTGGGTTTTTTGGGATACATGTGGAATCAACTACATTGATTGCTTGCAGAAAGTAAGAGCGATAAATGGAGATTATTATGCATTGTTGTTGCACTGGTTGAATGGAGAAATAAAGAAAAGAATGCCCTCAGCTGGCAAAGAAAAAGATTCTCTTCTATCAAGACAATGCAAGGGTGCACCCTGCACAGTTTTTATGGCGAAAATAGTAAAATTAATTTTGAATTACTACCACATTCACCGTATGCAGCAGATTTGGCCCTCAGGGACTTTTTTTGTTTCTAAACTTCAAAAAGTAGCTCAGCAGAATACAAATCATGTCTAACAAAGAGGTCATCTTTCAAACAAATGCCTATTTTGAGGACCTTCCAAAATCCTACTTGTTGGAAGGCTTACTGAATGCCCCTCATAATATGGAAAGCTAAATATTTAAGTTTGAATCCTGGCCATGATATTGGGTTTTTCTAGTGGGATTCAGGATTTCATGTTTAGATTACACATGTTTACAGCAAAGAAGATCAGGTTTTTTTTATATAATTAACCCTAGTATTTGGCTAAAATGTTTTGTTGCGGTGGCAGTGGTAGTATAATATTGGACAAGTCAAAATAACTTGCAGACTAGATATTACAGTTAGATGTTTGATATTAGATATCTGTACATAATTTTACAATGCTAAAGCTTACATTTACAAGTTGTTAAAATTAGGCTTCTTTCTAATAATTGTTAACAATTAGTGTCACACGGTTCCATACTACATGCATATGTCACATTGTAAGAGTGCCTTTAAAAATTTTTCCTTATAGTAATAGCAGTGATCAATCAAATAGGACAGTAGTTTTACCCTACTGCTTTTTAGCTTTGATTTGATTTGGTAATCTGTTACAAAGAATAGAACTGAAGTACATACACTATTCTATATTGATGTATTTCAGCTTTCTCTTTCATTATAAGCAAATTGCCATGTCTGGTATTGTGCTGCTGTATATTTATATTCTTAGAACATTTTATAAATACTGTCTATGATTCTTGTGGTGAAAAGGATTGATTCATATATATGTAAATTCTCAGGAATCAGGCAATATTAAGTTTTCTGAATAATGCCCATCATGAGTATTTCTGATTCACTCCTAACAATATTCTTATAATTCTTTATTACATTATGACGAGTGTTTTACAATGAGCAGAGCTTCCCCAAAAGACTATTTCCAATCTAAGAACTGAATGTGCAAATGAAAAATATAGCTTCTCATTGTTTCCTTGCCAACAATGTCAGCTAATTTCCTGAAAACATAACACACTATTCTTGTTTCTTTTTGCAAAGGAATCAGTATGTTTAATCCATATGAAATCACTCTGAATCTAGAACCAAGAAACTTGGCGCTATGTACTTTATCAATCATTATGTTGTTTATTCATACATTTAACTACACAAAATTTCTGTTCTGAATGGTGTGAAAATATATTTATACTGTTTGTGTTATATTCATAATTAATTTGTTTTTGTCAATGTACTCAAATGTTGCTGCTATTATTTGATGGCTTAGTTTTTTATGGATGCTTGCTCAATACAATTGTTGTTATTGTCATCAGTAAATTAAGTAATATTCTGATATGGTATGTTTCTAAATAGTTTATGAATAAGAGGAAAAGAACAGTTCCTAACAATTTCTGAGGTATGCTGAGTTCAATCTTCCATGTACTTAATAAATGCTGTATATAACCCTTGCATTTTTATCAAGTAATACTTCAATGGTTCATTTCCTACCTTCAACATATAGATGATTTGATTCATTTTAATGATTTCCCTCTTAACACTTTTGTTGATCTGTTTTTACCACAGCTATGTTGAAATTCAGCAACAATTTTTTGTTTTGTTTGCTGAAACTTAATAATCTTGCATAAAAAATCTTTCTGGGTTGTATTTTAAAATCCAGTGAACAATGCCACAGGCATGTAGTTAGATGTATCTATCTGATCATGGTGTTAATAGAGATGGTTTACTATTGCTATCTTTAAAATATTGAGAAGAGGTTCATTTCTTGTAAAGTGTTGCATATGTGACAGGGTCATGTATTCCATAGAAGCTTCTACTTTTACTATTAACAATACACTAATTTCTATATTGCCATTAAAATCATGCTTGTGGAAAATTCAGTGATATAATTTTTCAAAGAGCATGCAGGAATTGAATGATGTTATGCAGAAAGTCACTAACACTCAAAATGAGAAAAATGATACTATGGACAGCTGAGCACCATTGTGCTGCTCTCTTCAGGCTGAAAAGCTAAACCACATACTGTTGTTCTTACATTCTCAAACTGCAGAAAGCGATCATGCTCCTTGGTTTAAGTCTCACAGTCAATAGAATTGTGCAGAATGCATCTTTGTGGTTTGGTCGCTTTCTGCTAATTTCATTTTCTATAACTGGGAGAGTTTATATTACAACCATGTTATATTATAACCATGTTATATTATAACCAGCGCTCCAATGTTTATCTCACTGGCAGCTTACGAATAGTGGTCAAAGTGTGTTATCATGTGTTATGTACATAGTTGTGCTGATATCACGAATATTATTAATGAGTTATAAAGGAACTAGAGGTCAATTTGTTGTTGACCTAGCATTAAAGAAACTTACTGTGGAATTCAATAATAATTCTGACACAGTAACTGAAGAAAATGAGAAGGAAGGAAATGTGTACAACTAGGTAAGCATTAGCTGCACGTCAGCAATAATTGTTAACAATATAATGCAATTATTACTATTAACAACACATGCTTTTATTCACAAAATATTATCTATGAATTTAAGGAACCTAAATGAATATTTATTTAATTCTTAAAAATATTGCCGTATAAAATAACTTGCATAATGTTTATTTATATTTCGGTGCAGAACATTTCTTTTGTATTTACAGTAGGTACCTTTTTAAAATCTTTTCAACATTACAGGGAATTCCACAAACAGATTATGGTGCATCTAGTAGCTTGAATATTAAAAATTGAAATACAGATGAAGTCATTGTTTTTTCTGGAGTGGTTATCAAAAATGGGGACCTAATTTCATAAAAAGTATTTTGATTCGTCAAAATTGTTTCAAACCTCATCCAATCATTCCTCAGAGGTAAATATTAATAATTATTAGTACTTCTAAGTATGTTACAAAGTGGTAATTATTAAAAGCTTCATGCATGAGAATGTGCAATTTATATAATTATTTTTTCAGGCTGCTGAAAAGAATATAGATGTAATAGATGATTCTGATTAAGTAACACAATCAACTAATAAAGATGATACAGAGGTATGCACACTTTATTATTATTTATTAAGGTTATGCATTTTGTAGAATAGTAATAATTATAAGCTTTATGTATGAGAATGTGCAAATGATGTCATTTTTCAGGCTGCTGAAATGAATGAAAACATGATAGATGATATAGGTTGTGTACCAAAATCAGATAATGAAGAGATATGTTCATACAGAGGTATGTACATTTTTAAATTTTGTATAACAATTTTTCAATAGGGGACACCATTGTGATGCTACACTTGACTGTCACTTGGGCAACCTGGGTTCAATTCCAGGGATTGGGCATGCGATTTGTGGTGGACAGAGCTGCAATTGACTGAGCTTTCTCTGGGTTCTCTGGTTTCTCTCGCTATCTTCCACCAATTATTATTGCTCCATCATCCTCCCATTATCACTATCAGCCCTGCCGAGAGAGAATTCTCTGCAATAACATGCAAGGCTTTTATTTGAGAGGTCCCAGGATTTCCAGTAATATTTTATTTGCAGGAAAGGACGTAAACCCAGAGGCAGGAAAAGAAAAGTAGAGGAGGAAACAAGGCAGCAGAGGAAAATAAAGAGAAACATGAATGAGGCTCTTCACAACTACAAAAATCAACACATAAAACCAAAAATGTTCACTGATTATGTTACACTCTTAAGTGTAACATCAAAGTCAGTTTGGAGAAGAGAAAGGAAGAATTTTAAGCATTTTGGAATTTAGGAGAATATAATGTACAGAACATATTTATTGCTAGCATAGTGACAGAGCAGTTGAAGAAGAGGCCATATGGATGGGATTTAATCAAGAGGCAATTTTCAAGGATATATGCATTATTGTCAGCTTGAGTATGCAGGAGTATGTTTTACAAAACACTGTGCATTTCTCCATGTAGAGTAAATACTGCTTTCAAGAAAGTACATGGCCGATCAGCTCTAAATGATTAGAAGGGCCTGAAGCAAGGAGGCTGGATTAAGATACCAGTGGAAAAGGTGGAAATAGCAGTGGCTCATATCAATGCCATACCAAGATATACCTCATATTATTGCAGCAGCACTGTTCAGATCGAGTATTTGCCACCAGACATGACTTTAGTCTATAAAATTGAGACTAATTACCCTGTAAGCCTTGCATCATACAAGAGAATTTTCAAAATAAAACCTCTTAAGAAAGACACTTGTAATACCTGCGACAAGCTTCATGTTCGAATACAGTCTAATAGGGCAGAGCATGAAAGACTTAAACTTGAACAAGAAAGGCACATTAGCTCAGCCCCTGATGCTCAAAACAGGATGAAAGATAATATAATAAAATTAAAAGATTCTGTTGACACAGAATATCTTGCATATGACATGAAAAAAACTCCACCTATGCCTCACATACACACCACTATAATGGTTTATAAAAGGCAACTATGGCTTTACAACCTTGGCATATATAGTGGCAAGTTAAAGGCTTTTGTTATGTATGGCTGGAGGGGCAAGCTGGAATAGGAGCCCAAGAGGTTGGATCCTGCCTACGAAAACATATTACTACACTCTTGCAACTCGAGGTAGATAATCTAATATTATGGTCTGATTCCTATGGTGGGCAGAACAGAAACATAAAGATTGTGCTAATTATGATAAAAATACTGCAAAATCAAAACTGAAAACTGTAGCTTTTAAATATTTAGCATCAGATCATAGCTACCTTCCAAATGATAGGCAGTTTGCAGACTTGGAAAAGGCTCTGACACACCATCAAAGATTGTATACTCATGATTATTACATACAAGTAATGAAAACCTGTAGAAAAAAGAATCCTTTGGTTGCAACTAGCATGACTACCAAGGACTTCATCAGGATGAAAAAAATTGAGCAGAATGTAACAAACAGAAATATATCTGAAAATATCAGGAAAGTAAATTGGTTACAAGTAAGGCATAAAACTCAACTGAGATGAACCTGTTCGCCTATACATGAAAACAGATTTTGAGACAAATAATGAACTGATTATAAACATAAAGAAGTCAACACAGATAGGTCTAAAGCTGCAATATTGTGGGAATTAGTTCCACTTTAGCCACATGGAAAACCTATAACCAGCTAAACTGGCAGATATAGAATCCATTTTACATTTAATCCCTCCTGATGCAATTGATTATTTTAAAAATCTCAAAAATGCTCAGTAGGTTCTGAGGATGAAGATATTGATTGATGTAATAGGTCTCTTGATTTTGATATTGAAGATGTTGGAATGTCATATTAAAGAATGGGTTTAGATCTTGTCATCCATTATTTTAATATCATGTAAAACTATCACAAATTATTATTATAACTTATAATAATGATATAGGAAGAAGTGAAAATATTATGACATTTCTCAGCTCAATATTACCCATACTAACGTTTATGAATATTTTTCATTAGAGCTGAAAATTTATAACACTAAATAATCTTGTTTAAATATTACAGTGTTTAAAATTGTATTGATCTGTGATTTATAATGATAAGCAATATCCTCTTAAACTAAATGTTTGCCCATTAAAGTCTGTGGATAATACTGTTCAATATCATATTTGCAAATTTATAACAAGTATTAACTTTAAATATGTTAAATTTTATTAATGTGATTCATTTCTATCATCCTATGATTAATATATTTGTATAGACACTGAATAAATAAGAATGTATAAAATATGGTATGCTTATAGTGTAGCATTTTCTTTTAATAGCTTTTTGCAGAAATCATTCAACCCACATAAATTCCAGAAAAATAAATATATTTTCCTTTGACTATGAAAAACTAATTTAAATCAAGTTTTAATATTCAACCCACACAGTATCTCATTTTCAGCATGCACCTCTGTCGCTACTAATTTTAAGATATGTCAGAACTTTCAAGCCCTTTTTTTCAGCCATTTTGACTTCTGTAGCTAGGATGTCTTCTTCGTACCGCCATTTAATTGATACACAGCTTTTATGCTTTGCAAACAGTTTTCTGACGCCCCATCACATGGCATCTAGTGTTTACTAATAGTTGATATTTCGATACACTGTCAATATAAACTTATTTTATGGAAGCATGGTATTTCTTGCTTATTAACTATTTGTGGGTGACCCAGGCTACTGCTTGTTAGATGTTAGGAGAGAACATCAAGTCAGTTTATGTTTTCTTTATAAATAATAATAGCAACTTTGTGTTATGCAATGTTGCAGATGTTTTTAATGGAGTGCTTATTGGACAAGTTTCATTTCTAAATACAGAATTGCGCATGTTTTGATAATTATGAATAACACTTAGTGGAAGCAATTTTGAAACTAGTGATGATATAATCAGCCCTTTTGTGATCACAGTGATCACTCTCGATGTTAACTAATGTTCACAGTAATATTATACAGTTCCAGTGGTTGGGACTAATTATCTCCAACAGTTCATGATCACTGTGCAAATAATAGGCAGCAATATGGTGTAGAGGTGAATGATGCAATAACAACATACATACTGCTTGCCAGAGTTAGATCTCCAACATCTCCAGTGGATCAGTCAAGACAAATTCTTTAATCTGGTTATTTTAAGCACAAAAAGTTATTAATTAAAGAGTTCAGTGGAAGACCTAAATTTTATGACAGTGCCATTGTTGATTTTGCAAAGGAAGAAGAATTGCTCTGCGCTACAAATAACAAGTATGCCCCTATAAAAGCAACTTTTTCTTTTCATTATTGTTTCCATACAATATACCAGGGCCTTTCAGGGTGCATACACATTGCACAGCTCAAGGTGCAAAATATGACTTGGTTAGGTTGATGACATACAAACTCTTAACCTTTGATTTGGAGTAATAGCACTGTCTCTCTTTTTCTTTACCCTTGTGGAGCACCTATCTACCCCTTCCTCATCTTCCTCTTGCTCTTCAGTACTGCAAATTGTCTTGAGCCAAACTAAATTGGACTAAATTGGACCAGTATATGGTGTAGAGAAATACACTCCTTTAATAAAGAAATACACTTAATTGACTGTATATCCTTTGGAGTGCGTAACAATTGCATGCAGTGACGGTCTATGGCAGAACTTTTCAAATGCCTAACTTCACATGCATGCAAACTGAGGAAAAAAACAAGTTGGTGCACTAACTAGTGCCAAACGTGCACTTCATGTTACAGTGGTGGCCTGTATTAGTTCCTGTGGTCTGTATGTACCTCCAGCGATGATATTTCCGCATAAGAAGTTGAATCCAACACTCTGTGATAAAGCCTTGGCAAGAACCTTACGACTCTTCAATGAGAGTGGCTATATGACTTTGTAACTATTTGAGAAATGGCTGCAACATTTCATATCTGTAGTTAAACCCATAGCTGTTGACAAAGTTCTGCTCATCCTAGATGGGCATAGCAGTCATAAAAGTATTCAAGCCCTTGAGCTTGCCAAAGAGTCTAGAGTTGTGATCTTATGTCTTCCACCGCATTGCACCCACAGACTTCAGTCTCTTGATTTATCTTTTCTTGGACCACTTGATACCTACTACAATGAGGAAGTCAGAAAGTGGCTGAAGTACAATCCAGGTAGAACAGTGTCTCTCTCTACCAGATTTCAAAACTTTTCCATGAAGCCTATCTGTTAGCTGCAACTCCCAAAAATGCAGTGTCAGGTTTTGATGCTTCAGGAATTTTCCCACTGAACCCAGACAAAATCCCAGATCATTTATATACATCAAGCAGTACAACAGATCAGCCTTCTAACACCCAACATGCACCTTCAACCACAGTTCAACACAGTACAGCACATCCTTCCTGTCCTTCAATGCTTGAAACTACTGCAATACTGCAAGAAATTTCTCCCAAACCCTCTTCTTCTAAGGTTGAAACTAAATGAAAGCGGACAAGCAATGGAAGCCATGAACGCCAAATATGCAGTTAGTAAAAGAGAAGGAAATGTAGAAAAAAGCTCTGGAACTACAAAAACCAAAGAGAGGTTCTGTAAAGCGCCAATTGCTCATGGATTCAGAACTCAATGAAGAAGTCCAATTCATATTCAATTGATGACATTCATAGTGAACACAATGATGATGATGATGATGATGATGATGATGCTTCATGCATCTACTGCAGCGATTTGTTCAGCCATTCAAAGTTGTTGGTACAATATGTTTGAAGTGGAGTCATGCAGATTGTGCAGAAGTTTCAAAACGAGCCAAGAATTTTGTATGTGAACTATGCCTATAATTACATTTTTTTCTATTAGCCTACTAGTTTTAATCAAATGAACCAAGAATTTTATGTGCGAAAAATGGTTACATGTACGGTCAGCAGGAAAAGTGGACATACGGGGAGAAAGAAATTAAAAATGTTAAACATTTCGACTATCTAGGTGTAAGGTTTGACATGGCAGGAAAATGGCACAAGAACACTGAGTTAGTAAAACACAAAGGGATTGAACAACTTTCTGAAATATTGAAGTTATTGACCTGGATACCAGATATGCCAGTAAAAACATTACAAGCCATGTATGAGGCAATGTTTAGGTCTTCATTACTACATGCAAGTAAGGTGTGGGGATGGGATAGGGTAGATAATCTAAATAAAATACAATGTTATTTCTGGAAATGTATTCTGGGATTGGGCAGGGGAACTTCTAATCACGGTGTTCTTTGTGAGGTAGGATACTGGGAAGATGCTGTATATGCTAAATTAAGTGTAGTAAGATACTGGCTGCGAATAATTAAAGGTGACCAAACAACTCTTAGATCAGTATGTTAATCGGCATCAGATGAATAGCATAGAGCATCCCAAATGGTGGGCGGCAGGGCAACAACAGGGATTATCAAAGATTGGCTTAAGTGATATTTGGCAAAGGGGCAGCGAAAATAGATATAATGTTGTGAATAAAGTAAAAAGACAAATATGCGATATAAACAGGCAGGAAATAGAATCTGAATGTAGAAACAAATCGTCACTGCACTTACAAAACAAAATAAAAATTGAGTGGGGCAAAGAAACATATATTTTAAAATTGGGTATGAAACAAAAATCGGGAATAGCGTGGCTCATGTTGGGAGGATGGAAAACCTCTAAGGTAGTTGATGAAGCTGGTAGGCGGATTTGCCCATTATGCGGGGATCAGGAAGACTGGACGCATATTTTGGCAGATTGCATGCAGATGGAGGATGCCAGGAAAAATTATTGCCGGAAGTTTTTATAGCTTCAAACAGATGAAGGACAGCATTCTGGGATTTGATTCTAAACAGCCAAAACTGGCCAAGCCTGGGCACATACTTAATGGAAGTACATGCACTAAGAGATAAAATATTTGTGTAAATATTGTATAGACTTATTTGGTGTTTGACTAATATGTGGTGTAGTTGTGAGTACAAGTGTGTGTGTGTGTGTGTGTGTGTGTGTGTGTGTGTGTGTGTGTGTGTGTGTGTGTGTGTGTGTGTGTGTGTGTGTGTGTGTGTGTGTGTGTGTGTGTGTGTGTGTGTGTGTGTGTGTGTGTGTGTGTGTGTGTGTGTGTGTGTGTGTGTGTGTGTGTGTGTGTGTGTGTGTGTGTGTGTGTGTGTGTGTGTGTGTGTGTGTGTGTGTGTGTGTGTGTGTGTGTGTGTGTGTGTGTGTGTGTGTGTGTGTGTGTGTGTGTGTGTGTGTGTGTGTGTGTGTGTGTGTGTGTGTGTGTGTGTGTGTGTGTGTGTGTGTGTGTGTGTGTGTGTGTGTGTGTGTGTGTGTGTGTGTGTGTGTGTGTGTGTGTGTGTGTGTGTGTGTGTGTGTGTGTGTGTGTGTGTGTGTGTGTGTGTGTGTGTGTGTGTGTGTGTGTGTGTGTGTGTGTGTGTGTGTGTGTGTGTGTGTGTGTGTGTGTGTGTGTGTGTGTGTGTGTGTGTGTGTGTGTGTGTGTGTGTGTGTGTGTGTGTGTGTGTGTGTGTGTGTGTGTGTGTGTGTGTGTGTGTGTGTGTGTGTGTGTGTGTGTGTGTGTGTGTGTGTGTGTGTGTGTGTGTGTGTGTGTGTGTGTGTGTGTGTGTGTGTGTGTGTGTGTGTGTGTGTGTGTGTGTGTGTGTGTGTGTGTGTGTGTGTGTGTGTGTGTGTGTGTGTGTGTGTGTGTGTGTGTGTGTGTGTGTGTGTGTGTGTGTGTGTGTGTGTGTGTGTGTGTGTGTGTGTGTGTGTGTGTGTGTGTGTGTGTGTGTGTGTGTGTGTGTGTGTGTGTGTGTGTGTGTGTGTGTGTGTGTGTGTGTGTGTGTGTGTGTGTGTGTGTGTGTGTGTGTGTGTGTGTGTGTGTGTGTGTGTGTGTGTGTGTGTGTGTGTGTGTGTGTGTGTGTGTGTGTGTGTGTGTGTGTGTGTGTGTGTGTGTGTGTGTGTGTGTGTGTGTGTGTGTGTGTGTGTGTGTGTGTGTGTGTGTGTGTGTGTGTGTGTGTGTGTGTGTGTGTGTGTGTGTGTGTGTGTGTGTGTGTGTGTGTGTGTGTGTGTGTGTGTGTGTGTGTGTGTGTGTGTGTGTGTGTGTGTGTGTGTGTGTGTGTGTGTGTGTGTGTGTGTGTGTGTGTGTGTGTGTGTGTGTGTGTGTGTGTGTGTGTGTGTGTGTGTGTGTGTGTGTGTGTGTGTGTGTGTGTGTGTGTGTGTGTGTGTGTGTGTGTGTGTGTGTGTGTGTGTGTGTGTGTGTGTGTGTGTGTGTGTGTGTGTGTGTGGGGGGGGGGGGGGGCGGGGGGGTGTGTGTGTTTTTTTTTTTTTACATGTAGGTAATATTTTACCCTCAAGTATTTTTCGACAGCATGTACGGTAACCCGACCCATGTGACTGTGTGATGTAATTATTGTATTAGTGCAAGCTTAATAAAATACTACTACTACTACTACATAGTATATATAGAAACTGACAGCAAAGGGTTAAACAAGCCAGAGAAGGACATAATTAGGAAGAAATCTATCAGCATTCTTAGGAGCATAGGCAAAGGGAAACAAAGTAAAAGTCATGAGAAGATAATTAGATCACTGTACCAAAAAGATGTAGTTTATGCTAAAGTGGATAAAGGAAATAAGATTGTCATTTTGGTTGAATAAGACTACAATACCAGCGTGCTAGAATTACTAAGCACAGACAAATTTGTGGAAAAAAAAATAAAATCCACTTAACATTTGCATAAAAGTAGTCACTGAAAAATTGATGAACAGCTGCATAATACATAAAACAGCAACATAAATTGTAACCAAATATCTCCACCTTCTCGCATTTACAGGTCACCTAAAATTCACAAACCCTGGAAAGTGCTTGAGACAAATAATAAATAGCATAGATACACCTTCTTACTATCTTGCAAAATGGTTATGTAATCGATTTAGGGTGCTTCCAAAATTAGAAAGTTGCAGTATTAACAGTTTCTCTTGAGTTGATTGGGAAGATCAAAGATATTAAAGTAGAACTGACAGATAAACTGGCATCATTTGATGTTAAATCTCTCTCTCTTTCCCAGTATTCCAAAAGAAAAACTTCTGATAGTGCTACAAAAATGGCTTAAAAACACCATTTGGAAGAGAGTGTGATACAAGAATATGTCAAATTAACAGAAATTTGTATAGAACAGACTTGCTTCACATTCCAGGATAAATTTAATAAGCAACAATCTGACTAGCTATGTGCAATCCATTGTAACAATTTTTAGCTAATCTCTACATGAATCAATTTGGAACCCACATTACCACTGCTTTCTCTATCATATTTAAAACTTGGTATAGATACATGGACAAAATATGTACCATAATAAATCACAAACATACCACAGATGCCTTAAAAATTTTGAATTTGCGGGAAACTACCATAAAATTACTTCAGAAATTGAATTTGATAACACTCTACCATTCCTAGATTTGAAGATCACTAGAAACCCAGACACACTTACATTTGAAATCAATAGGAAAGATTCACATACTGACAATTACATAAAAGCAGAAGGTTTTAATCCTATTTCACATAAACATGCAATAATCTACAGTCTAACATACAGGATAACTAATGTTCCATTGAACCAAAGAGAATAAAATATTGAATATACAGAAATAGTAAGAACTGCACAGAAAAATGGTTTCACCCAATAACTTGTCAACCAAAAAGATAGAAGTTTAAAAAACAGAGAGACATATATGAAACTACAACACTACTTGCAAAAAGAGAAGAAAGCATTCAGAAGATTCACATATCATCCATGGGCCACCAATAAACTTCAAAAGATATTCAGAGATTTCAACATCACCCAAAAACAGCTACAGCATCAAAAATCTGATCAAACATCCCAAAAAAGGATAGATACCTCTAGGAAAGAAACCAGGTATATATAAAATTAGTTGCTCGGGCTGTAATGATGTATACATTGGACAGACAAAACGAAACAAAGACATACACTTTAGAAACATAAGAAATAAATATATGGATAAATCAGCTGTTACCACATGCTTTTGGGAGAAAAATCATGATATTAAAAATGAATCTTGTCTTCTAAAATCCGTAAACAAGACTGCAGAACTGAATGCATAGGAAAATGCCTACAAGAAAAAATTTGGAGGAAAACCTCATGAATTTTAATTTACCAGCAGGAGACAACATTCTTTTGAAACTTGTAGAATCAGCATCAGATGCCACCAGTAGCCAAGACCAAGAAGTTTCCAAGAATCGCACTAATCAGCCATAGCTAAGGATGCCCTCAAGGCAGATGAAACAATTGTTCTAAAGGAATACAAGGTTTGCGAAGTATAAGAGTGTTTATGTCTAGTCAATGATAGTTAATTATAATACGTAAATATGTTGCAAAACAGGCCACATGACACACAGTTTAAAATTTTTCAAGTGTGGTAACACTTTAGCTATACTCAATTCAGTAAACTTACTTTTAGAAAAAAGAATAAAAAAATTGTAATTGTGACCCATCAGTGCAGTTGTAATTTTATACACACACTAAATTTATGATAATTGTGCCTCATGCTGCATTTATGCTTGGGTAACTCCAGCAAACACATAGGCTAGGTAACACCATAATTTCAAAATGAATTGTAATACACTTCTTTCTTTGCTAAATAAAAAAAAAAAATTTTTTTTACAGAAAGTAGAACATATATAAAACAAGTAGTTTTATGCAGAGCATTGCATCAAATGTTTTCACTAAATTAAACTTTTGAGGCTTTTGACTCCTAGGAATCTGGTTGTAAGTCCTTGGAAGATGTCAGTTCTAAAATTTGGGGAAGGGCAAGCCGACTAATTTTATATTTCATTTATAGTTCAGCAGAAGTATTACTTTTTCATGATTTCTTATGTTATGGCTAGATAAAAAATTGTGTTACAGTCAGTCTTATAAGTTATATTAGTTTATGGAAAAGTATATCCTATTTTCAAACCACAGTGTGTTATAGGTCCTGGAGTATTTATGAAATAAAAACACTGTACCAACATTCCATGTATTTACAGATGACACACTTTATTGATTAAATAACACATTTTACTTCAAAAAGTTCATCTGAATGTTGGAAGTCAAAGCAAGGAGATTATTTGGAGGAAAATCATTTAAGGCCGACTACACAGTTGAAATAATAAACCTAGCTTTATGTGGCACAGTAGTTGGAAAAGGTTTGCCATCACTGTTACAGACTTATGAATGGTGCATATTTTGGACTTAAGTAAAAATGTGATAATGCTCACGTGGGCCAAATGCAATTGTTGAAATTGTTAGATAACCATGCTTAATTTCATCATTCAACCACTAATCCTTACTGCAACTAAAATTTAGGATTTTGTTTTAGTGTCCATTTAGCTTTTTTATTGGCAAGGAACTCCTTAAAAATTAACTTTTCTTTGCAGTACAAGTGGAAAAATGTTTTCCCTTCTTCCAATGGATAACAAATGTTCTTGGGAGACACCAGAATCCAACTTTAAACCTGCGAGTGCAGGGAAGCATGCAACTTGTGCAAGTTGTAACTCTGAAATGTTATGGCGAATGGTACTTTGGCTAATAGGGACATGAGTAGGTTTATGAAGAGGCAATTAAAACTTTCATACATTCTTTCTGCTTATACAAAAGTTTTATCAGTCATGTCTCAAGAATGAATTTTGTTTCAGATATCACAACTTGTCAAGTATAACAATAAACAGTGGTTTAAGGAAGAACTTACAAATGTATTACATCTTATAAAGGAAACTCAACACAGATATCTGCGATGTAAGAAGGTAAGGTTCACTTAATTTTAAAGGAATTGGCTGTGTTTGTAATTGATCTATAAATAGTATAGTAATTTTATAATTACTTCCATGTTAGAAAATGAAATTACCCAATTTACATAGTTAAGAATATTGGTTCTATATTGTATTGAAGAATTAAAGTAATTATTTCCTGAAATTGCAATGTAATGGACTCTGTGGCTGCCTAACAAAGTAGCTGAGTCTAGGTACATCTGTCTTCTGTTTACTTTTTCCAAGTTCTGATGAAAATTATTGCTCCTCATTGTTAACTCCAACTGTATGAGCATGAGTATTTTTGATGTAACTGACCTGAATGCATCTGTTCAATGGATGTAGTGATGTTTTTATGAAGGCAACTTAGTAGCACTATTTTTATGAAGGTAGAGAATACAAAAGGCACATAACATGATTTTCATATGCATAATATCCTTAAAATTTTGAAATTATATGCACCTTTTCCCCATCATTCAGCAGTGAGGTGAATGTTTTTAAAATTTCAGTTTTCAGGTACTGAGTTTCTGCTGCTTATCAAGTTTGTGCTAATAGCTTGAACTCTCAGATCACAGCAGACATTTGCTTTTCACTTTCTAAACATCATTTCTGATCAAATATCTGCTATTGTTGTATAATTTTATACTTTATGAAAAAGCGGAGACCTAAGAGCCATATGCATCAGAATCCCTGTACTATATTAGATATTACAAAATTTTTCTCCAGACATTAATACTACACAATATTTGTTTTGAAAATACAAATTCTAATCATTTCAATAACTGTTGACAGCTGTTCAAGCTGGCTGTATTGACAAAAAGCTCTTTTTGCATGGCATAGTCTTCTGCTTCAGTCACACTTTTAACATTTGTTTGGGCCTTAGCTCAATTACTTTATTTCTGTTTGTAATACTTATACGAATTTGGTATGTCAAAACTCTTTTGTATAGTCTATAATGCTGAGTACATTTTCCTACTTCAGGCTTCCCTAAGTTGAGTCAAGGAAATTTCAGGATGCCCCCACAGGGGCCTACTACGGTAAGTACGGGTTAGGCACACCCGGGGTCCCGAGCCACCTTGACTCCCTCTGTGGGCAATCTCTAAGTGGTGAGGGAGTCAGTAGTTTAAAATGCCCACCCACGTGTAGGCCGTGCGTGGAGACCCATGTCGGTGGAAAGGACAATCCTGGTTGGTTGAGGGTTGCGTACCTGAGCCTGGGCTTCTGACTTTCAGTAACTTTTTTTTTTGGTAGTGTTTAACGCCCGCTTTAACTACTTATGGCACCGCAGGTGGTCTTTCAGTAACTGGGGAGGGTGCGCAGCCTAATACATCACTTTGGTTTCTGCTGTGCCTAAACGAGAGGCTAGGGACTAACCCATCCCTAGTCAATCAGCCAGGACTAGGTATTATACTGAACTCCAGGGTGAGTGGGATGGCGACCCTGCTATATCCCCTGTGTAGCCCTGTCACCCCAGTGTTGGGCTCCGTGGTGGGTGGGGAGCACTGGGGGATGAATATAAACCATATCTTTTATGGCAAAATTAAAACCAAGAAATAATTTAGTATTGGGAAAGGAAGTAGCTGAGTCCGATGGTCCTTGCTACTTAGTCATATTAAGAGCAGAGGAAGGTAAAATCTTCACATCTGTCAGCCATTTCGCTATTCAGAAGAGTCTCGACAAAATTGCTGGTCCAGTTAAATCCTGTGTTAGAGCCCGAAATGGAACCCTCCTGGTTGAGGCAATGTCAACTTCCCAGGCAGAGAAAATACTTAAGGCGAAACTTTAGGCAATTACCCGTTAGGGTCGAAAAGCATAAAACCTTGAACTCCTCATGTGGCGTTATCACCACCCGCGCATTGGACGGTTTGTCCAATAAGGAGCTTCAAGAGGATCTGGCAGAACAAGGCGTAATATCCGTTTATAGGGTTCAGCGGAAAGTTAATGGTGATTTTGTGCCTACCCATACCCTGTTCCTTACCTTTGATCGGGTAGATCTCCCTCAAAGGATTAAGGCAGGGTACGAAGCCATCGAGGTTAGGCCCTATATTCCCAATCCTTTACGACGTTACTAGTGCCAGCGGTTTCGGCATACTGGTGAATTTTGTTCTGGTCGATCAACGTGTGCAATATGCAGTGATGCATCCCACGATGAGGATTGCGCTAAAACGGCATCTTGGGTGAACTGCGGCAGGGAACATCCATCTAGTTCCCGAGCCTGCCCCAGTTTTGTAGAGGAGAGAGCCATCCAGGAGATATGGATGAAAGAGAAGGTGTCCTCCGAAGCCCGTAAACTCCTGCGTATTCGACAGCCCTCTGTCCCGCGGTCCGGTTCTTACAGCTCTGTTACTGCTAAACCAGTACCGAAGCAGGAAATCGCCACACAAACCGGCGACATTAACAGGGTTACAATTGCAGAAAAGATCATCGTTGCCACACCACTACCGAAGACCTCAACATCCACGTCCATGTCGGCATTACCATCCGCCAAATCCGCCACAGTAAGACATTCGAGAACAATTGTCACCGCAACCGTCGACCTCCGGCAATAAGACCGGCAAAACCGTAGCCTATTCTGTACCAGCAAAAAATTTCAAGAAAAGTTACATTAAGACTGACTTCCTTAAAGGGCATGTCACGTCTGCACCCAAAACATCCAAGGATGGTAAAAGTCCCTATCATTCTCCACGTAGATCCTCTTCTAAAGAATCTTCTGGGAGGAGCTCCGATCGGCGACGTCCATCTTCGCCGGTCAGAACCCAAAATTGGTTCGAGATTCTCGAGGCGAAATTTTCTATGGGTAAGCGGTCTTCCCATCTGGAGGAGATGGAACAGGAGGATTCTGCCCTCACTGCCAGAGGGACAGTGCGTAAGTGGCAGGATCGTGCTCCTGGAAAGAGTGTTAGTCCAACGGCTAAAAAGAATAAATTAAACTGACCAGCACCAGCCAGTATGCAGAAACATCTTTCTATTTAGAACATATCCCATCCTAGAGACCATGACTATCGTACAGTGGAACATATGCGGCATTAGACCACGTCGACCAGAGCTGGACTTGTTGCTCCACCAGCATCAGCCTTTCCTCGTATGCTTGCAAGAGACCAAGCTTCATCCCCAAGACAACCTTACCTTCAGGCAGTACTCTTCTGTCCGGTGTGATATATCTCTGGCGGATGGAGTACCTACACATGGGGGCACTATGATTCTTATCAGAGATGACATCTTCGCTACATCTGTACCCATTCAATCTGACATACAATCCATTGCTGTCAGGATTAAGCTACCTTCCATTAGCTTCACCATTTGCAGTGTATATGTACCTCCTTCTGATGGCCTCTCGCGCACTGATCTGGAAGAACTAGTCTCCCAGCTACCATCACCTGTTTTGTTGGTAGGGGATCTGAATGCCCACCACCCGCTTTTAGGCTCCCCTCGGGCTTGTGCGAGAGGCCAACTACTCGCCGATTTCTTGGATCATATTAATCTTACTCTCCTTAATCCCTGAGAGCCTACTTTTCTCTCTGGCGCCTTTAATAGTTTTTCACACATTGACATAGCTGCCTGCTCTCCGCAACTAGCAGTTTCGTTACAGTGGAATGTCATCTCTGATTTATGCTCTAGTAACCACTTTCCGGTCGTTATAAGTCTCTTAACCCACAATTTATGTTCCACACTTTTACCTAGATGGCACCTAGATTATGCCAACTGGAACCTTTATTCCCGTTTGGCTGTTTTTCATTACAGTGAGCACGACACAGTTGATTCCTTAGTTGAACACCTCACAACCACCATTCTCTCTGCTGCTGAGCAGTCTATTCCACGCTCGACTGGCCACTCTCGTCGTTTTCCTGTTCCTTGGTGGACAGATGACTGCCGAACCGCCATTCGTGCTTGCAGACGAGCTCTCCGGGTTTTCCAGCGCCGGCCTACACTGGATAATCTGATCCAATATAAAAAGCTATGTGCAAAATCTAGATGTTATAAAGAATAGCAAGAAGACATCATGGAGCAACTTTGTCATGTCTTTTAATCGACACACACCTTCCTCTGTCGCATGGGATAAGTTTAGGCGTGTAGCTGGCAAAGCGACCCATATGCCCATATCCGGTATAAAAACAACCGGAAATACTGTAGTAGAACTGTTTGGCATGGCTAACACTCTTGGCAGGTTTTTCGCTCACGTGTCTAGCTCAGACAACTATCCGGCCGAGTTTCTTCCAGTTAAGGCTCAGGTGGAAGCTCAAGGGTTCGCCTTCCGTTCTGGAAACCTTGAAGACTATGATCGCCTTTTCACCTTGGCGGAGCTAGAACACGCACTTTCATCTTCGCGAAACACTGCGGCTGGTCCGGATGGCATCCACGTCCAAATGATACAACATCTCTCTCCTGAAGGTAAGGCCTTCCTCCTCGAGGTGTGGGTTGATTCCACTTTTCCATCTCAGTGGCGGGAGGCCACCTTTATACCTGTTTTGAAACCTGGAAAGGACCGTCAACTTCCTTCCAGTTACCATCCGATTTCCCTCACCAGCTGCTTATGGAAGGTGATGGAATGCATGATCAATGGACGGTTGGTGTGGTGGCTGGAATCCCACGATCTTTTGACCACCATCCAGTGTGGTTTTCGACGACATCGTTCAACAATTGACCACATTTCGTTCTCAACTCAGATTTCTGACAGGTTTCTGAGGAACAGCCAAATAGTTGGGATGTTTTTTGACCTCGAGAAGGCCTATGATATGTGTTGGCGAGCGGGAATATTATGTTCCCTCCACAGTTGGGATATTCGAGGACGCCTTCCGCTATTCCTGCAGGAGTTTGGGCAAGACCGCGTTTTCTGGGTAAGGGTGAGCTCGGTATTATCTAACCTTTTTTGTCAAAAGAACGGAGTGCCGCAGGGCTCGGTACTAAGCGTCACGCTGTTTGCTATAGCAATTAATTCCATATCGGAATGTGTTCCCCCAGATGTCTCGTCCTGTTTATTCGTGGATGACTTTGCCATATATTGTACTTCTCAGCGTACACCGTTTTTGGAACGCCGTCTCCAGCGGTGCTTGGACAGTCTCTATGATTGGAGCTTAAGAAACAGCTTTCATTTTTCCCCTGAGAAGACGGTCTGTGTTAACTTCTGGCGCCGTAGGTGGCGCATGGCACCTTCTCTTCACCTTGGGCCAGATTTACTTCCTTTCGCAGATGAGGTGAGATTCCTGGGGTTGGTATCTGACCGAAAACTCTGCTGGTCACAAAATATAGCACAGCTTAAGGAGCGGCGTGACCGTTGTTTTAATATTTTACGGATACTAAGTGGTAAATCTTGGGGAGTGGATCGGACAGTATTGCTGCGTCTTTATCGTGCACTGATCAAAGTTAGACTATGGATGTATTGTGTATTCTTCGGCACAACCATCCATGTTGAGAAAGTTAGATGCTGTCCACAATCAGGGCATCCGTGTGGCTGTTGGAGCCCAGTTGTGAGCCTCTACACCGAATCGGCGGAGCCACCCCTTCGACTTCGGCGTGATGCCTTGCTAGCAAATTATGGTAGTGGACTTAAGTGCCAGCCTATGCATCCAACATTTCCCCTTTTTTATCCTGCTGAGCTAGACGACCGTTATTGTCGCATAACACTTAGTCCCAAGCCTGCAGGTTTTCGTTTTAGAGACCTTCTTCGGGGCTACAATATCGTAATGCCTAGCATGTCTCCCAAGGGAGAAATGGTGCACCCACCTTGGTTACATGCTGCCTCCCACGTCGACCTCGAGATGTTGGCATTCGAGAAGTCTGTGATGCCTTTTATTAGTATCCATACCTGTTTTTTTAGAATTTTTATCCCATTACAGTGACTGAATTTGTATTTACACCGATGGCAGTGTCTATTGACGGTGTTGGGTGTGCCTTTATAACTGGCACCGAACCACATACTTTCGGTTTGCCTCGTCACACATATATTTATACTGCGGAGTTGTATGCTATTTATCGAGCCATTCAGTACGTTTGCCGTCGAAACTTGGGTAACTGCCTTATTCTGAGTGATTCGCTTAGCGCACTTCAGAGCGTTCGTGGGCTGTACAGCTACCATCCTCTAGTGCAGCTCATTCAGGATGCCCTCCACTTTTTGCACTCCTCTGGCGTGAATGTGGTTCTTGCATGGCTTCCTGGGCACGTTGGGTTTTCAGGAAACGAATTAGCGGATGAGGCGGCAAAGTCAGCAACCACGGAGCCCAGTGTCACCATTACTTGTTCAACAGCTTAAGATTTTAGACTTGCTTTGCAGAGAGCAGTGTTCTCGCGCTGGCATGCAGAGTGGTCTACTCTCCGCAACAACTAGCTAAGGGATATAAAAGATCTTCCGGTACACTGGTCAACTTCCTCATGCACTTCTCGTCGTGAGGAAGTGGTATTGGCTCATCTCCATATCGGTCACTGTTTTTTTACCCACAGCTACTTGTAGAAAAGGGATCCTGCTCCTATCTGTCCTCAGTGTGGACAAGCACTGATCATCTGCTATGTACTGGTGGAGTGTGCTCCTCTAGCCCGACTACGAGCCACTCTACGACTGCCGGCCAGTACTAACGAGATTTTATTGGACGATGCTGGAGCAGTACATCAGGTTTTTAGCTTTTTATCTTCGATGCCTTTTAAGCTCATGATCTAGTTTTATTTTAATTTTCATAGTTTTGACACATCTCTGGAATGGTAGCTGCAGCTTTTAACTGTTTTAGTTTCCCAGTAAGAGAGCTTTTGTTTTAGTTATCATTTTAGACTACTTGTTATTGATACATTATAGCCTCTCTGTTGTTTCTCACATGGAGATTTTTACATATTTATCGTTTTATTTGTCATTTTAGTCATTCTCATGATTGGATTTTATCTTTTTTATTGCCGTTTTATTTTGGTTTTACCACACCAAGTTATGATAGAGCGCTAATAACCATGTCGTTGTGCGCCCCTAAGCTTCAACCATCATCATCATTTGAGGATGTACAGGGTTGCTTAAGCCCTCACTGTTGGAGCACATTTACACCCTCTAGTCTATCAGTGGTGGTGGAACACAACATTGTTTTGTAGTTGTGATGAGTGCTATATCAAGAGATGGAAAGCTGTTCCTCTATGTCTATACCTACAAGTTTTCAAGTAATCTGGTAAGAAAAAATGATGGTCCATGTGGAAGGATTCCTATGCTGCAACTGCAGGAATTTTATGCATGTTTGGGACAAACAATATGTGTGAGACACTTCTCTTTAATGAAGCTTACAGAATCATGCCAGAGAGGTCAGTTAAGTGATGAACATTTCAAAGCATGTTTACAATTGTGTGGTGCATAAACAATTGTCCCATGTATGTTGGTTAAATATAGAAAAAATGTACAAATCGCTGCAAATTCGTGATGTGTAAGTAAATGTTCTTTTATTAGTGAGTTGTATTTAAATATCATGTGCCCTGTGATTTGTTTTTAGTTAGGTGAATTTTCTAGCAAAATGAGAAATGTTATTTTGTATTATGTCAGGTATCTTGTAATAGTGTACAAACTATTGCTCATATTATTGTGTAGCAGTGAAATTGTAACTCAGTAAAAAGTTCAGTTCAGTTATAGGTACCCATATTGCAAATGTAAGGTTACATACAAATACATTGGTTCCATCACTGTAGCAGTTGCTTCCCTTGCCCATAATCAAACATCAGGGCTTCAGGGCATTTACCTACACACGAGAGGGCAGTCAGATGAAGGTGCCTGACCTATTTGATAAATGACTGGTTATATTCAAAGAACAGGTTCTTATAGTTAATGAATTATTTCTTCCACACTAGCCATGTGTAGGACAAGATTGAAAAGCTACAGTCAGATGAAAAATTCAATGCAATAACAGGGATTTAAACCAGAATCTCCTGGTCTCTATCCAGTTACTTTAATCACTAAGCTACCATGGCAACCTACCAACACAGCACTTGAGATTTTTCTGGTAAACCACAAGGAGATCTCAAATTATTTTGAGATTGCATACTCCAATCATAATAGACCTAATAGTTAAACTAAGAAGCCTGGGATTTAAGTACTTACAACATTTAAGTTGCTATTGGAATATGTCATCTCAAAATAATATGAGGTTTCCTTGTTTACTGGGAAAATCTCCAGTTAGTTGAGGAATTTGATGCTGTGTCAGCATGTTGCCATGGTAGCTCACTGGTTAGAGCAACTGGACAGAGGACAGGACATCCATAGTTCAAATCCCAGCTATGGTACTGAATTTTTCAATGTGACACTACCTATCAACGGTTCTTAAACATGAACCTTGCTAATTCAAAATTTTCTCGGGCTTCTAGCCAGGTACCAGGTTCTACCTGGCTAGAAGCCCGAGAAAATTTTGAATTAACACGTCGCCAGGAAAGCTTTAGTTCTTATGAACCTTGCTATATGTAGCTAAAATGCTTGGTATAATTACATAATTAGGAGCTGGTTTCTTCTTGTGATGGATATTATTATCCTAAGATCTCTTTTTACTGATTAAAGGACAACTGGTGACCAGTTATTGCAGTGCTAGTTTATGAAGTTCTTTCTAAATATTATGAAAATTAAAATAACAATGAAAAAGATTTATATCTACATGTGCAGAAATGAAATTGTTGCTTGGGCAGTTATGCATATTTTCATGGTGAAGCAGGGTGGTATATAAACCTATTTTTGCATGTTTCAGACTAATTACATGTAGAACTTAGTGCAAATATTTTGTAGAGTAGGTATTATGCAGCAATGGTAATAGTTTGTTCCTCAAGCATAACTCTTAGCATACAGCTGCTATTGTTTTCTCAGTGCTTCCTGAATTTGTACTTTATTGCAGGCTTCTCTTCTTGAAAGACATTGACTGTTGTAAATTTCCACTAATTTCCAGGATCATTCTGGAATATCTAATGTAGGGTTCATCTCTTTTACATATTAAGAATACTTCTTGATGTTTCTTCATCATAATTTTCTAGCATTTTATATCACCAGCGCATTTGCATTATGTTTTGCCTATATGTGAGGTGGTGGGAGATATACAAATGTAGAGCTTGCTGACATACAAAGACTTTCTTTCAGAAGAAGTTTTACTGCTGCCAATTCAATCTCAGGCCTTCCTGAAGCTTGAAATTTTATTTACAGTGGTTACCTTGTTGCAAGGTATTTCTATTTCCATCACACTCTCATCTGTTACCAGCATTGAGGGATCTTGATGCAGAGCTTTTATCTTCTAGAGAGTTTCTTCTTTTCTTAAACTCTGAAAATGCAGTGGCCAAAGGTCTTACAAATGCACACAAGAACCATCAACTCTTTCTAAACCATCTCTTAAAATGATAAAATGTGATAATACAGAAATTCTCTTATATGGGATTCTTTCTAAAAAAGATTACACAGAGTGTTGACACAATATGAGGTGTTCTCGCACATGTACATACATCGTGCTACATAAATTTAACCAAAAGATACAAATCACGCTCATTAGCTTCTCATTATTCATAGTTGAACTTCTCAAAGCTTTTAGATTGTGTACTTTCTTGCACGATGTAGGAGTTAAAGTTAAAACTTTGAAGAATCAATGGAAACATTTAAAGAGCCATCATATACTTGCAAAATAGTAAAAAACATTTTATATTTGCATTAACAAAGAAAATTTTGAAGACTTTTTGCTTTTCTCCTTTATGAAAATTAGGGTAATACAAGAAAAAGCTTCAATTCAAATTGAAATAAAAATGACAAATAAACAAACAAAAGCAAAAACAATTAAAAAAGAAAAACAGTAAGCAAAACTTTATTGGAATTTTATATTCCAACATAAGCTGGGAAGGCATTGATCTTTTGCATTTGATCTTGTGAAGAATAACATAATACTTATAATTATTATATATTAGGTATAATGAATAGATGGTATACCCAAAAGCAAGCTTGTCTTGCAGTATTCACCAAGATTCATTGCTTTGCTAACAAATAAAATTTTAAAGTGAAGAAATGTCTATATATATCAATGCAGTACTTGGGTTCTTTCAGTAATTATTTTTCATGAGCAATATTATTCAAGATTTAGTAACATCATAAATAAAGTATCGCTAATTAAGTAATGGAAACCATTCTCTGTACAGCATGTGGAGGATGGTGCTATGTTACTAGAAGAAGAGCAGCAACTTTTAGAACAAGTGAATATGGATCATTTAGTTCAGCAGTCAACTGATTACACACATATGCTGCACACATTAGAGCCTCTGCTACAGGTTAGTATCAGTTAAGGACTTTCGTTTTTTGAAAAGTGGTACCTTCTATGATATTCAACATCAAGCATATATTTTGTGATTTGTTCATGACTCAGTCTAAATAGGTTTACCATAAAGCAGAAATAAAAAGCAAAGCTTGATGTATTTTTAAACAATTCATCCAGACAATGGATGGACAGATGTATGGACAGATGGAGGGAAGAAAGTTGGAATGGATGAATGGACAGATGGACGGCTAGGCAGGTGGGCAGGCGGGTGGGTGCTTATTTTATCCATGCTTTACTTTAATTTCAATATTAATTATAGCAATTGATAGTTAACTATTGTTTCATACATGCCACGCATAGGCTAAGGTTGGAAAGGTAGAATCAGACTGAAAAATGCAATGCCATTGCCAGGATTTGAACCATGTATCTTTGACTTTCTGGTCTGTATATAAGTCAGGATAACAGGCAACTGTGCAATTTTCAATAAAACAGGCCAACATACAATCTAACACATAAAAAGTGACAGTGAAAGCTTTCCAAAAATAAGCTCTCAGTACTCATGAAAGTCAACCCGGAGAGAATTTTTGGATCCTAATTTGAGTATCAGCAAAATGTATGAAATATTTAAAGAAAAGGCCTTGGAAGCAGGAAAGTATTTCTATTTCTTTATTATCTCCATTTGCAATACATAATTTAAAAGGATCGTCAGATTGATTACAACACTAAACTATAGTATAAATTATAACATGAGTATATACACTTTTCAAAAAAAATACAGGGGGTACCGTTGTACAACATAACCTATTTAACTTTTCTATTCAACATTTTATACTCCTCTATAGAGTAAAACACATTTTCTGAGAGATACTTTTTAATTGCTTTAAGTTTACATTTTTCTTCAGTTATCTGTTTCATGTTTGTGTATGTGTATGTTTTTACTTTGATAGCTATGATCTTTTATTGAGTATTTAATGCATTTATATATACAGTGCCGGAAATGTTAATATATTTATTTTTATATGAATTTCTACAAGTATCTGTCTTCTTTAGTTTACATGTTATTCAAATGGCATGTTTCTGTAGTCTTAATATTCTTGCATTGTTTTTTCTGTGCATTACTCCATAATACAACCCAATAGCTCAAGTGAGAATATATGAAGGCATAGTTTATTTGTATTAAGCAATCTCTATCCATTTGTTGCGCTGATTGTTTTAAGATATAGTCCGGTATTTTTTTTTTTCTTCTATTTTTTCAATTTGTTTTTTCCAGTTTAATTTGTTATCTATTATTAATCCTAAGAAGTTTGTTTCTGTTACTTGTATTTGCCTATTGTCTAGGACCAATTGAATATTGAATGGGTTTTTCTTTTTTAAGCTGATTTGCATTCATTCTATTTTATTTGTATTTATTACCATCCCTAAGTTGCATTGTATAGGTTACATTGTTCTCTATTTTGTAGATAAGATTTTAGTCATTTTAATGGTAGGCCCCAAATGCCATAATTTTCTATTTCACTTATTAATATATGTGTATCTACACAGTCAAATGCTTTAGTAAGATCAAGAAAGATTATGATTATATATTCTTTCCCGTCTATTGCATTAAAAGGATGTCATTTCCTTTACGATAGCTTGTATTGTTGATTTATTTATTTTTTTTTTTTAAACCAAATCGCTACTCTGATATTATTTTGTATTTGTTGCAGAAACTCTGTAGTTGAGTTAAAAACAATCCCTCTATTTTTTTGGAAAATGTTGAACATAAATGATATGGGCCTATAGTTTTCCATTGCATGTTTTGAATTTTTTTTTCTTGTATATTGGTCTTACTATTACCTTTTTTAGCACATTGGGAAATGTAACTGTTATAAAATTTTGATTAATTATATGCATCATTATCTCTGCAATTTCAAATTTACAGTGCTTAACCATTTCATTTGTAAGTCCATCTAACCCAAAAGATTGTTTACATTTTAATGTATTTATCTGCTTAATAACATCTTTATTTGTTATTTCTTGTAACACCATGAGTTACATATACTATTTTCAGCTGTTTGCTGGTTTTGACCTCATCTGAGGCCTAAAGCTTTTACAATATTGATGTAATAATCATTAAATTTTTCTGTTATGTTTATTGGGTTTTCAATTAATCACTTCAATACATATGTTTTCTACCCATGTTTGTTTCTTTTCTTAATGTGATGCTTTATTATATTCCATGCTACTTTAGTTTTATTTTCTGCATTTTGCATCTGTATTTTATTGTGCTGCTTCTTTGCTTCATTTATTACTTTATTAAGCATTTGTTTGTAATTTGCTATATATGTGTACAATTTATCATCTAGTTTTGGATGTTTAAGATTTTAGCAAAACATTGAAATTTTTCATTTATTTCATATTTTTCATAGATCTCTTCCCATTTTGCTTCTTTGATGTATCTTAATGTCTCTAGTGTGTTTTTCTTTACTATTCTTTTGGGCTCTATTAGTTTGTTAGTTTTGGGTTTTAAGTTACCTAATGTTTTACTTACAATTTGTTGGCCATAGTGGTCGCTTATTCCGTTTTTTTATTATTTTAATTTCATAACTTTCCCTACTTAGGTTTGAGAACATGAGGTCCACGCATGTTGCTGAATACTTAGTTACTCTTGTTGGTTCTGTCACTGCCAGTGTGACATTATTTCTTACTAGCATTTCTAATAATAGCCTTTTCTTTTTGTTTTCTACTAGAAAATCTATATTGAAATCTTCTATTACAACTGGCGCAATAGATCTGGACATGTGAAAATCTTAATGAGAGCTAGGAAGCAAGTTGTACTTTCAGATAAGCATTTTAACAGTCGATTCATGCATGTTGGAAGAGTGCCTGTCACAGTCAATGTCAAATATCTGTCACCTCATATGCACTGCACTGATAAATATGTGTTTTCACATGTAGATTCATATCTACAAAGCATCTATACAAATGGCCTACTAAACAAACAATGTCAATCGTTTGCCTCCAAATTCTTCCACACCTGACAGTCCTTCGCCTTCACTCACGCCATTGTCCTCATCAACGCTATTGCTACTTTCTGCACCAATTATCCTGGATTAGAATTCTCTCTATTTAATTTTCTGCAATTCTTTCTAATGATTTTCAATTTTCTCAAAATGTTGACATACATTTATTCTGGATTAGAATTCTCTCTATTTAATTTTCTGCAATTCTTTCTAATGATTTTCAATTTTCTCAAAAAGTTGACATACATTTTCCCATTCTGGCCTGCCAATTTCTGCAATTCACTGGTGACACAACAGTTCCACATCTTTTATTTAAAAGTATTATATTAAGTTTTTTTTTCTTTCTTTCTTATCTTTGAGAACCCTGGAAATGGAACTTAGCGAAATATCAGTTGCCTTGGCTACTCTTTCGTTCACTTTCTGCAGGCTTTTGAAGAACTTGGGGAACATATATTTTCTTCCTTCATCTGTGCCCCTTGTTTCATGAAGTCAAGGACATTTGCAATTATTTCTCTGCTCTGATTAAGTAATATCTTGCCACTTAACTTTGAAAACGTAGGCGCCATGGTTAAAAAAATAAAATGAACACTATTTACTGCCCACTTTCAATACAAACACTTGAACACTTTCAATGCAAACTGTACAAAATTTGCTCGCTGTGACTTTAAATAAGCAAAGTATCATATCACAAAGCCTGATAACCTAGGCTCGGTAGCTGGGTTGGCAGTCAGGGTCACGATTCCAGAAGTTTTGCACCGGCAATACTATGGTGTCCCTATTTTTACTTATACTGTTGAGACATTTTTCTAATTTTTCAAGAAAAATTACTTTACTTGCATTAGGGGGACTGTAGATCTCTATTACTATGAGGTTTTTACTTTTTTCTTTATTTCGATTTCTGCAAATTCGGTGCACACTTCTACACAGAATTTTTTGCAATCTATTTCTTTGTATTTAATTTCTTATCTGACATAAATTACCAACCCACCACTTTTATGGTTTTCTCTGCAACAACTAGCCCCTAATGAGTAGTTTCCATAATTATTTACATTTAATTCCTCTATTTTCAGCCCATGCTCTGAAAATATTATAATATCAGGTGGCATATTTAGAACGTTTTGCTCGATAAGTGCTCTTTTATTGGTAATACTTTGAATGTTTTGTTGATACAGACTAAATTTATTTTTACCCTTTTTGTTACCAAATTACTTTTTTGACCTTTTAACCTATGTGCCGGTATCATTTACAACATATCAATGGATCTGTTTTAATGACTTTAATCTATATTCCTTCAAGCCTAAAAAAGACCTGTGCCAACTTGTACTTTACACAAAAATGCAGGGCATTCGGAAGCTCATAAGGATGCACAAATTTATGCTTCACATATAAGAAGAAAGGAGGATAGAAACACAACTAAAGCTAGGGATGAAGAAAAAGCAAATAGTGATGGATAATTCTTTTTGGTGACATTTGATTTGCAGTGTGTTTTGCAGGTACCATCATCAGATATCAGTCAAATGTACTGCAGTATAAAAATTGTGTGTATACAATTTGACAATTTGCAAAGTATTCCCACCAAATAAAGTTTATTGCTATGCCTGGACAGAAATAAATGGAAGTAGAGGAAGTTCTGAACGTGGTTCATATTTATTTCAGTACCTTACAAACCTTCCAAAGAAGTGACTGAAGTGTCCCTATTTTCAGATACTTACGGAGGTCAGAATCACAAATTGCTGCTCTGTTCCTGTGTACTTAGTGGAGACATCTCATCTTCAAGACATAAAACATAAATTTATGGAGAGCAATCATTCTCATATGGAAGTAGATTCTATGCAGTGCAATAGAAAAGTGAAAGAAGTTTGTCTTGGTTTATACAATGGTTGACAATTTTCTGAATTGTGCACTTTATAAACAGCCTTATGAAGTTAAATTCCATAGTAGTTTTTTACAAGTATCACCACATTGATGAATACAAATCATTGGTAGTCTATGGTAAGGGATGCCCTAGATCACAGAAAGATTTGCCCTTCTAAATCTTTTGCCAATCAGCAAACTTAAGAAACAGAATCTCCTGAAGTTGTGCCAGAGTGGCAGTATTACTGAAGAATTTTAAGGTTGGTATAGTGATCCTGTAACTGCAAATAGAGTGATGTATAGTACTCCAAAACCAGCAGTTGAAGATACTATGGCTCAAATGAATGATTATTGTCTTCCTGAATAAATTTCCTAGAACTAATTTGTCATTAACCTCATCTAAACACTAAATTAACATGAAATTCAAATACAGTGCCAGTGGTTAGAACCAGTTCGACTAACCTAATACAAAAACATGAAACGTAACATTGTCAGTGCAAAACAGCTATCTCCATTTTTCTGTCAACACACTGTATTTTGCTACATAATATAGACACTGATTTGATAAATAACAACCTATCCATGTACTAACAGTCTCAAACATTACTCTAATATAAAACACCATTTCTTAATTTCCTGATTTTTCATGCGATTTCAAACGTTCAACTTCAAATATCTAGAAGGTTTTCCCAGTAAGCCAATATATTTATTTGTTTGTGTGTTTATTTGTATTTTAGTGCCTTGATGAATTTGATTGAAAGTTACTAAAATCATGCTTTTGTTTCTGCTTAAGTTTTGTAAGCAACAAAGGCTGATTGACTGATTCCTTCAAAATGAGAGAGAGAGAGAGAGAGGGAGGGAGAGAGAGAGAGAGAGAGAGAGAGAGAGAGAGAGAGAGAGAGAGAGAGAGAGAGAGAGAGAGAGGGGGGGGAGGGCTTAACTTTCTCAATTTCAAATAATATGTGGTGTCACAACCAGTGACATGTGCTGAAAGTAGAGCTTTTTTCTTTGCACTGTACTGCCTCGACTTTGGTCTAATCTTTATTACTTCTTGGTTTTTAAATATACATTTTCTTGTTTTTCTTTTTCGGAGTAAGATCAATTAACCATTAACAAGAGTAACAAATCCTTGTTGGAATCAATAACCACAACCTTTGAGCAACCAATAACAATTTACTACTTAAATATTAACATCTTCTTAAGCAGTAAAGTTCCTTCTTTGCATTTCTGATACCACCCTTTCAATAGGGTAGCTTGTTTTTCCTCTTGTCTACAGCAATCTGGGTATACATCAAAAGCTACAAATGTATTTTGTCAATAGGAAATTATTAGTTAGTCACATTAATTCTTTAATATTTCACAGTATTCTTTGGTCAGAGTCTTTGGGACAGTGAAAGCAGGAGATAAGGATGCTCGTGGCTCCACCAGTGTCTTATCACAAAGCACCAGCACACATAACAAACCTGACCATTAGCAACCTGTTTGCTACCTCTTCCCTTTGTACTGTTTCAAGTTTCTTGGCCAATTTACATTATGTATTAATCCACCACCAATTAGTAATCCGCTTAATTAAAAATCACTATAAAAAAAAAAACAACCATCAAATAAACCTATCATTTAGGTGAGATCAATGTCTTTTACCAGGCCACTTTGTTTTCTAAAAGCATGATTTTGTGCCTTTTCTGAGTATGATGTTTTTAAACAAAGCAGAGATCTAGAGGTTGGCTCAAATCCTAAATGTTCATTAAGCTTAGTAAACTTATTGCAAATTTTAAATATTATATTGAAAAGTCTGATGGTTTACTACAATCTTTTTGGACCTGACTCACCTTTTAGATTCTCCTTGACTCTTTAACAATATGTTTTATTTGCAACTTATGATTTTCAAAAGTTTTTACCTACATGTTCTCTATTACTTTGATCCCAAAATCATAAGACTTAACTATAGTTAACCAGTTCGTTAGAAACATAACACAGCTCTGCATTTTGAATTTTTTTTTTCATTTTTCAATTTTTTTCTTTTTCTTTTCAGTTTCCCCCTAAATTTGGGGAACTGATGCTAAGTAACTGTAAGCAGTTTTCTTCTATCATGTCCAGTTTAATAAAAAAAAAATGAAAAATTTGCACCTTGAATTTTATTGGTATATTCAAGATGTCCCAGAATTCAACTGCACAAATTGGCAGGATTGTAGAGGGGTCCTAGATAAACAGTTTGAGATAGGGAACTATTGTCCCTTTTGCCAAATGTCAAAGTTATGGCATGTTTTCTGGATTGCATAAAAATTGCCATAAATTAAAAGAATGTGGAAGTGTGTCTCCTATTTTCATTCAGAATGCCTCATTTGTATGCCTGGTCAAAGGAATGCAGTATTGGTGGACAATGCATACAATATTTAAAATTATTGGACTCGTAACTTTGGCAAAATCACCTGTTCTTTGAGTGTGTGCACATTGCTGATAACAGTTTGGTTGATTTCAGATCATATGTAATTAGGGAGAGCACTCACTCTGCTGTAATATACTGGTGGGTGAGTCGGTATAATGCTGGCCATTGAAATCCATGATATGGTTTGCACAGCTCTCTAAAGTTTCCATTTTTTAGTTTATTAATTTTCTTGTTTACCTCAAAGATCACTATTGCATAGAGCATTATTTGAGCACTACTAATATGCTTATTTTACATTTCTGAAGCCAGAAAAATAAACCAACCAGTACA
The DNA here is from genome assembly GCA_030762935.1 of Hymenopus coronatus. Lineage (NCBI taxonomy): Eukaryota > Metazoa > Arthropoda > Insecta > Mantodea > Hymenopodidae > Hymenopus > Hymenopus coronatus. The sequence continues at coordinate 287,183,236 of CM060900.1, forward strand.
ATTTACTTACAATTTACTTTCAAAGACTTGAATGAAATCTATGTAGTGTACAATATTGAGTGCAGTAATGCAGTAAAGGAATTAGGTTTGTTGAAAACATTTATGTAATGTTTGCTTTGAAATGTAGTAACTGAACTATGTTTTTGGGGTAGAATAAAAAATACCTGATTATTGCTTAGATTCGAACTGCAATACTTTGAATTTATCCATATGTAGATATTATGATGTTTTAAGCACTTGAACCACTGTGGTCCTGCTGAAATGTGGTTCTGAAAATCTTGTCTAATGTCTGCATGTGACTACTGTGAGAACTATGAATTGCTAAACATTGTGTTTATATTGTAAAAGTATTCACATTATATGTAAGGAAAGAAATCGTTTCAATGAGGTGCAAAACTAAGATCACACAGACTAACATCCTAAGCTAATCTAAGGTATGAACTTCTGAGCCCATGTGCTTTTCTGGTGCCATGTGGTACCATTGCGTATGCTTAAGAACTTCACTTGCCAGATGCCCGTTGAATCAGTTGAACAATTACTGACACAGATTTTTGCTGCTTTGGTGAGATTCACAAAACTCCTGGAATTTTTGTCAGGGTGCGAGGTTCATTTCTTCATACACCCCTGCTGCTGAATCCTTGCACTTGACAGTTCGGGTGGTTTCGCATAAGGTTAGCTATACTGCCTTTGCGGCGTTGCCAGAGTAACTAGTAAACAACAACAGCTGATTACAAATGTCTCTATCGTATGTAAAGATGAATGTAAACAATGTACCTACATGGTAAATGAATGGTGATGAATAATGAAACTATTTCGTTGTTATTGATGTCAATTGAAAATAACAGTGATACTATAACATATGCAGCATAAATTACGTATTTACAACAGAATAGAAGAAATTAATGCAAAATAGCTTGTTACAATGAGAGAAAGGTATAACAAAGTGAATTCCACTCAGCAGTTTAGAATTTTAATGGCTCAATTCCATCCAAGTCTCCGTCGTCATCATTCTCGGAAGCATCATCGCCATTGTCATCATCACCGTCTTCACCAAGACATATCATTAGTGGTTCACATTCACTGATGATTCCGTCTAATTCCTGTGCTTTTCGTATTATTTTGTGCACATGATTCACTTTCTTCTTCCATGAAGCCTCGTCCACCCTTGCCACACCTTCCCGCAAAAGTCTACCCACCTCTGTAATTGTGAAAGTCAATGTTATTTTCCCTCATGTAAGTCTTAATGTTGCTCCATACTAGTTCAATGGGATTAAAATGACAGTGATATGGTGGTAATCTAATCACTTCATGGCCAAGTACCTTGGCTACTTCATCTGCAACATATGTTGGTGTGGCCAACTTTTTTCTTTCACCAAGGAATATAAAAGCAGCTTGGTCATGTTCATATTTGCAGCTACACCCCTTTCGTTCAGCCACTCTACCATAACCTCTTTGGTATGGTCGGATACTCCTTTCTACTATAATAGGCATATATGTGCCTACGTATGGTGTCTAATTGGAAAGCATCAATATTTGTGACCGGATGAGGCTGCTTTTTTTTTCTTCCCTGGCATTGACAAAAATACCTGCTGCATTCCAAATGTTTCAGGGATTTTGCCTTCCTGCTCTTGAAGTTTCATCCCTTTGCTTATTACTGTTCTTGTACTTAGTCCAAGAACTGCTGCAGTTTGCTCCACAGGTTTATATGCAGGAATAGAGGGATGCCCATTAACTTTGACATACTCCTTCTCACTTTCAAAGAATTTCCGCACCCTTCTTAATAGCTCCAATACCTGGCTATTAAGTGGCACACCTTTTCGCCGCGGATTTTCACTTTGCGAATCACTCAATATATGGCGTCGTTTTGCAGGCATTATCACACCTCAAATCTTGTATAAATAATATAATATATAGATAATGAAAAAAAAAAATATATATATATATAAATAAACCAAAGAAACACCAACAACACTATCAACAATAACAACGAATAATACGTAGCTTACACAGAACAACTAAAGCACGTGTTAGGTGTTCACAAACTGACCATGCAGTTGGAAATAGCCAGATATTGCAACGGTGCAGCATCTAGATTCGTTTCCACCGTCTGGCTTGCCGACCGGAATGCTGCTTTATGGTTGCTTCAGAAAGTCACATGGGTAAAGCGTTTCATCTGTTTTATGTGGGTGTACCAACTTAACTCCCAACTGTCAAGTGCAAGGATTCAGCGGCAGGGGTATAGGTACAGCCTTTGCAGGGATGTTGCAGGTATACAATTGGTATATTTGCAATGACCTAACATTAATTTACAGGAAGAAATTGTCTTCTTTTTGAACTTGTTCCATATCCATGAGAAGTATTTTCCCTTAACAGGGACCAACAGTAGTCTGCCATTATATTGCAAGTTGAACCATCATGGTATATTCTTTCTATGACTTTCAAATCTTGGTGGAAATGTTCACCCTGTTCTCACTGTAAAATCCAAGACAGGCATCTGGAAATAGTCAGTGTGATGTGTAGGAAGTGTAACTTCAAACTCATGTTACAAGCCAGTTTTCTCAAATTTTCCAACATGGTGTTCACAATGGTTTTGTAAGTTGACTCTTTCTGTTTCCTAGAAAGTTTGTTACATCTTGGTAGCTTTACCAGGCTTACTTTTCTGTTTGGCTCAATGTATCCTCAGAATTGGGATCACACATAAGTAACGTAATCTGAGATCCAGTAAAAATACTTGCATTCATTTTATCTAGGATCATTCTATGGTAAACCCTACATATGTTCTTAAAACACTCGCTGCCATTATCTAGGGCAAGAACAAATTGGCTCATGATACCCAATTATATGTGAAGAAGAGGGAGAAAAATTTTTATGAGCTCCACAAGGGGCACATTCTTAACATTCATTTTTCCAGCTGTCAAGGATCCTGTGGTTGGCCATTCATGTCTTTGCCAATGATTTTGTCGGTCTCTGCTATCCCATTCACACAGAAAGCAAGGTATTTTTGTATATCCCATCTGTAGTCCCAGCTTGTTAATTTTAAGTCACCACATAAACTCCACCCATGCTCAGAGTACTTCACGCACTGCAATAGAAACTGCAAACATTCATATGACTTTTTCAAAGCAATAGAATAAGCAACTGGTACAGATTCAGGAACAGTACAATTAAATAATAAAACACCTTTTAAGCTGGTTACAGAAGAATTTGTGAAAAGCCTCCATTCAGAAGTTACATACCTCACGCCAAGCCATGTTTCAAGCTTTGGTATATCATTACAGAAGATCATAGACCTTTCATCTGAAAATAAAGAAGCTATTTCTTGTTCCCGGGAATGTGTAACATGAAACTTTAGTTCTAGATAACAATAAATGTCTGTATTTTAGTACAGAAGCTAACAGTTCAGAATTTTCCCTTGGTAATACAAGATCACATGCCAAATATTTCAGTGCAGTCTGGCTAAATAAGTACTGCATTATTACTTGTACTGGGTACAAACTTGTCTTCTGATCTATTCATGTTTGTTGTTCACTTAAAGCTTTTTGAAGTGACGTACAACTTGAAGGTGAGCAAAACGGAATGGGTAGACTTTCATCATATTTGACTGATCTCATTGCAGATTTTAAATGAGGATACACTATGTCACTTTTGTTCTTGACACAGAAATCTTGCACTTTAACCTTACAAAAATAACAATCATCAGTATGATTTAATTGTTCCCTCCACACCATTGGTAGAGCAAAATAAAATTTCTCACTTTGTCTGTTCTTCCATAACCTCAAACTTTCCACATAAATCATGCATACACTCTGGAGTGCCCATGGTTTATTTTCATCACTGAGCACAAGTATAAAATATGCACTGTAGGCTTATTTGATAAATGGTGTTATATTTGGTTTTTGTTTACACAACATATACTTCCCACATAAGTAATAGAAAGTGTTTGGGTTGTTTCTGCAGCCACGTGAAGACATTGTTGTTTGGTTACATAATTTGTCACTTTATGCAACTGTTCACCTCAACCCTGGGAATACAAAACAGTCAGCATCCACTCCTTTTGTGTTGCTATCTGTGAGGGAAAAAAAAAAACAGTTGACCTATTTTCAGTTGCCAGACTACATGCAAAGGTGAAATTGCATTTTTATACCAGACACTCTCCACACCTTTCTATGGTATATAAATGGGACTTTTATGAAACAAATTTCTTGATTTTCTCGAAAACCTGGCATGATAGGAAAATGTGGACTGCATCATTGAACTCAGTGGAAACTTCATTTAGGAACACACATTTATTTAAAAACATATTATTTGCTGCAGAGCGGTGAATCAGATAACAAAATTTAAGGAGTTGTGTTCATTGAACCACAATAAGCAAAATCTCTCTTTTTCCTGGCTTCTCTTAAGTTTAAATGTACTCATAAACTCAACTGCTTGTTCACTGCAAAATGAAAGCCATCAAATGTAACCATTTGAGAGAATAATTTCAGTTTTACCTCTACTATAAGTAAGACTTCCCACAGATTTCATGATTTGCATAAGGCACTGCTCATGTAGGGCATGCCGGGGCATTATGGGTCATAGGGCACCTGAGTCATTTACTGTTATGGTGAATCTAATATATTTACATTAGTTTTACTAACAACACATGATTTTTGCAATGTTCCAAATACATATTATGCAGGTGGCAGAGACCTGGTTTCTTTTTTTCAGAGTGCACTTGGTGTTGTTTCTTCCTGTCTGAAAGTAAAATCTTAATCTATTGGAAGTGTTTAACAATTAGATTTGTAATTCAACTGCTTTTAATTTATCTATCAATCAAGGTTTATCAAGAAATTTTGGTTATATTTTTGGATTATGTTTATGAATTCAAATCATAACAGGTTTATTTTTAGAATACATGTTCTGCCCTTTGATCTAGCATTTTTCAAAGTAGCTCACATTTGCCGAGACATAAATTATGTTTAACTTTAACGTACACTTCATGCAAATGGTGCTTCAATATTTTTGTTTGGTATCTTTGCTCATCATACTATACTGAAGGTAATTATTTATTATTATTTTTTGGGTTATGTTTGGGTACTTTTATAAGTGACTCCTACCAGGGCATCATGGGTCAGTCATAACTGGGGCACCATGGGTCATATGCTAAACAAGTAGGACAAACTGAGAATAGAAGTTATTTAGTTTATATTATTTTTTCAGTTATAGTTCAAACATATATGAGAATCTAACAAGGATTGTATGAAGAAAGGGGTCTGAGGACAGCAATTAATTTGGTTACTGAAGGGAGGAGCATAAGAAGTGCAGCTGATAAATGTGGTATCAAGAAAAAGACCCCAAGATGTAAGATAAAGATATTGAAGTTGCATCCTTGAATAGAAGTTGAACTTAAACTCAATTATAGGCATCACCAAGATTTTACAGAAGGTCAAGAGCACTTAATACCTCATTATCTAGCAACGTGCTGCAAAATATTTTATGTATTAACTACAAAAGAATGTCATAAATTGGCTTACCTAACCGCAGTTGCAAATAATGTTAAATGCCCAGAAAGAAAGGGAAATGACTTGTCAGCAGGATTTTTCAAAAGATGTGTATCCATCAGATTGCAGAAGGGTGTAGCCTTGCCCACCTCATTTAATCCCCATAATGTGAAGGCATTTTTTAATAACTATGTAACTTTATTAAAGAGAGAGCTGCAACTTGGAACTCCTGCAAGGATTGCTTGTGCTGATGGCAAAAATTTACCATCTGTTTTAACTTTCCCTGAGTTTATCTCCGCAACCACATGCCTTTCGGCATGCCATCTAACAACTTGGGCCTGGCTAGTCTTTCAGAATCAATGACTAGTGAACACTTTGCTTCAATATTGCAGCATTTCATTAAATTCTCAAACAGTGCAAAGGACAACCCATCACTATTAATATTTAATAACCATGAAAGCCACATAAATATGGAGGTCCTCGAAATGCCATTTTGACACTACCGCCTCATTCATCAAAAAGGAATGCTTCCTCTGGATGTAAATGTGGGCCAAAGGAGCAATATTACAATTCTGCTGTAGATTCATGGTTGCTAAATCACCCAGGCAGACCAGTAACAATTTGTGAAGTAGCTGGTATTATAGGCATAGCCTTGCCACATGCTCTTACACCCTGTGATATAAGAAGGTAGGGATATACCCTTTGGATACACATATATTCATAATGATGCTGTTCTTCCAAGTTCAGTTACTGATCTACCTCTTCCTCCAAAACTAGAAAACATCCAGGGGAATGCCTTTTTAATCCTATCCTATATTCAAAATATGATACCGCTATGTAGACGACATCTTTGCAATAGTCCCAGAAAAACACCTAGAAGATGCACTAAAACTCCTAAATATGCAAGAAAAGTCTATAAAGTTCACAATGGAGAAGGAATGTGATGGACAACTACCATTCCTCGACCTAAAAATCATCAAAACTAATAATCACCTTACATTTGGCATCTACAGAAAACCTACCCACACCAACAGCTATATAAAACAAAAGAGTTACAATCCCATTCCCCATCAGCATGCTTTACTCAACAGCCTTACACACAGACTGGTAAATGTACCAGTGGGCAAAACAGAATACCAATGTGAACTTACTAAAATATTGGACATAGCTACAGAGAATGGATTTCGGGCAGAACTGGTGTACAAAAAAGTTAATAAGGCCAAAAATAGAAAGAGAATTAAAGAAGTCAGCACACTCACTCAAAACCAGAAAGAAAACAAGATCTACAAGAAGTTTACATACCACCCTACAACTTTCTACAAATTCCAGAGAATCTTCAAACGACATAACATCATTCTAGCCCCTAAAAACAATTACTCTATAAAAAACATTTTAAATTCTAAATTAAAAGATGATATCCCACAAGAAAACAAACCAGGAATATATCAGTTCAGCTGTAATGACTGTGAAACAATCTACATCGGCCAAACAAAAAGAAATATAAAAACCAGGGCAAAAGAACACCACAGAAATATTAAACTCAAACAAGAAGACAAATCTGCAGTAGCTTGGCATTTTTGGAAAGAGAAACACACTATAGATAGAAGCCCAAAAATCCTCAAAAACATCACAAGGAAGACAGAATTAAAAGTTTGGGAAAACATATATATTTGGAAAAACAAGAACCGGGTTTTCAATTTTGAAATCCCGCCAGGCGATCTACTCATTCAGAGGTTCATCAAACCACCACCAGGGACAGAGACAACCACCACAGCAAGCAATGCCGGCAGTCGACTAAAGGAATTGACAATGGAAGCACATGGCTTCTGAAACATGTTTTCCGAAATAAAAAAGTAAGTGATTTAGTGTTACAAAATCGACTCAACTAAATTTTAATTAATTCCAAATCTTCTTGGGCTTCTAGCCAGGTAAAAACTTGGCTTGACACCAACATTTCGAAGAAGTGCATCTTCCTCGTCATCAGTTCACCCTGAAGACGAGGAAGATGCACTTCTTCGAAACATTGGTGTCAAGCCAAGTTTTTACCTGGCTAGAAGCCCGAGAAGATTTGGAATTAACACGTCGCCAGGAAAGCTTCAGTTCTTATTTTAAATTTTAATTGTTAAAACACATCACTGTCTCAAAGTCCACCATATATCGGGAGTTAATATTTGTTTGTATCTTTTCTTTTAAGTAAGGAAGTTTTAACTATGTTTGATTTTTTTGACTTTATTAGGGAAACTTTTTTGAGTTTTTAGGTTTACTTGTGGTTTTCTTTTTTCCCAGTCATTAAAAGGTAGTCTGCTTAATTTTTCATATTGTAAGATGGCTGCTTGTTCAATGTCAAGTTCAAGTCGGATTATTTTTTAAAAATTGTAAAGCAAGTACTGGAGTAGTTTTAACAGCTCCAGTTACTAGGTGAATGAATTTGATTTTGTAGAATATTAAGTTTTTCTATATTTGTAGTTATTAGTATCTCTTCACAATATTTAAATGTTGGTTTAATATATATCTTGTAAAAAGTATTTAAGGTTTGCGTAGTGCTTCTCCAATTCTTGCCTGCCAGTCTTTTTAATAGTGGTAATTTTTTCCTTGTAGTTTTGGTTATATTATCAATGTGTTTTTTCCATGTTAATTTTGTATCAAAAGACAATACCTAAATATTTGGCTTCACGTGTTTCTGTGAGAGTTTTTCCATTTAATTGAAGGGAAATATTAATTGGTTTCTTCCTTAGTGTAAATAGTTGATAATTTGTTTTCTCTGTATTAATTTTCATTATATTATTAGATGCCCAATTCTGTAATGTTCGTCAAGGATTGTTGTACTATATTTATTAATTGTTGATTTTGATTGTTCGGTTTAGAATTCCATAAGAATTCATCATCTGCAAACATTAAAACTTTTGATTCTCTTTTTTGTAATTGATATGGAAGACCATTGATATAAATATTAAAGAGTGTAGTACTAAGGATACTGCCTTGAGGTGTGTCTGTTGATATTTTGATAATTTATCATTCATTAGCAATAAAGCGTTGAATAATGAATTCACTGATCCAAAGTAACATTTTGCCTTGGATTCCTAGAATTATAAGTTTATCAAGTAGTTTGTATCTCCAAATACAATCATAGTCTCCTTGAAAGTCAATAAAGATTGCTAGAGTGTCTTCTTTTTTATTCAATGCATTTTTAATGTCTTGACTAAGATTTAAAATCTCTTCATTTGTTGAATAGTGTTTTCAAAATCCTGCTTGTTTAGTTGAAATTAAGTTATTTTTTTCTAGAAACCAATTTAAACGATTGGAAATCACATTTTTACCATCATTTTTGCTAATACACTGGTAAGTGCTATAGGACGATAACTTGAAAAATTTTCTGCTGGTTTATTTGATTTCAAAATAGGTATTATTGATTTCTTTCATTCATCTGGTACTTTTGTATTCCATGACAAATTATAAAGATTTAGGAGTCTTAATTTTGCTATTTTTCCTACCTATAGATACCTTTATTTTCTTAGGTGATGTAACCGCCATTTATGGTGCCCAATTTCAAACGGTTACAAATAGTTGAATAAAAACAATAAAAACATTCTCCTGAAAAGTTACAAAACCTGTTTTAATGCCTTTCAGCTCTGACCGATTGCAGTATATATAGGTCCCACAGGATATTTCAAAAGCTTTCTATGAAATCTGAATGTTACTCTACAACTGCTGATTAAACCAAAGATTCAATTTATTTTGTGTGGTAACTTAAACATAGACTTTTTGATATACAGCAATCAAAAGCAACAAATTTGTTAACTTTTGTGATCATATAATGTCATGCATACAGTCTATTTTGTAGTAAAATTCAAAATAATTCCAAAATAGCTATAGACAATATTTTCATAGATGTGGCTAAAAAGAAATAGCATGAAACACAATCTTTTGTTAATGGACTTTCAGATAGTGATAGACAGCTAATAAAAATTGATCATTTTACTCAGAGTTTCAGAAAAGCAAACCACATGACTAGATTTAGAATCATAAATAAAGAAAGCATTGAATGTTTTAAGGCTAAACTGCCTGAGGAATTGTCAGAAGAGAGATAAAAATTATATAATGTAAATTACAAGTGTAACTCCTTATACACTTATATAAGCATCCATAGCTACAGTTTTCCAACCCACATAAAGAAAATTAATAGCGCTTCTAAAAATGATGGCCAATTCAGGGTACAAGAATATTGTGCAGACATAAAAAAGAACTTAGCAACTATGATACATATAAACATCACTATAAAGTCAACTGCAAAATTCTAAAAAAAAGGTGAAAAATGCTGCAAAAAAATTGTTGTATTGAAAAACAAATACAGCCCTCACATAATAAGCCTAGCACCATGTAGAGCATTATTAAAAAACAGACTGGAAAGTGTCACTCAGAAAACGATATAAAAAATTTCTTGTAAATCAAGTGACCACAAATGATTCTCAGCAGATAGCAACTTCATTTAATTAATAAAGAATCAACTTAAGATTCTTATCTTTGGAGATAGTACCCACATGTGCAATAGAAATAAAAAAAGTAATACTATCCCACAAAAGCAGGAATTCATAGAGATATAGAATATTAAAAAATGCTTGAAAGAGTTGGTTTATTTTCTGGGGAGATGATGCAGGTGAAAAGTTAAAAAGTAACCCTCCAAATCAAAACAATACCAGAGAGAGAGACACGCACCCACACACACGCGCACCCACACACATGCGCACACACTAATAATTGGGGCAATTAAAATAACCCCATTAGAAGAACTGCAGACTGCTATTTCTGGCGAACCACTGAGTTAAGAACTTGAAGCTCAAGCTATTTTACAGTATGAAAACATGATAAGATCTACAAATTTCAATAAATAAAATAATAAATCAAATTTCATATATAAATTAAAAACACAATCTGGATTTATTCAAGAAGTCAGTAAATTAGCTAAAAAATTAGAAATACCAACTCAGAGAGAAAATCACATTTCTTGCATCAACCCTACTGGGGCTATTACAATTGAACATCAGCTAAATCTAAAATATGAACTCCTGTTATAACTTAAGTCGTTACACTAGAAACTTTAAAGCTAAATGACCTAACTCAGGAATGGATACAATGTATACACAGATGGTTCCCTGTCTGATACCATGTTGGTGCTGGAGCAGGTGGTGTATGCCAATTCTTACCCTTTTACAGAAATCTTGGAAAAATACCACAAATTTTGATGGACAAATGTAAGCTATCTACATAACACTGCAAAATGTATTTCCCTGGCTGCATCAATGCAAACATATGGTTATACTTTCAGACTCGCAGGCAATGGCAACACTTCCTAAAATGGAAAAAAAATAAAGAAATCCAAAAGGTGATTCAAAAAATTAATAAAACTAGGGGGAAAAGTTGTATTACAGTAGGTTCCATTTCATTGTGGTGTGGAAAATCAGATTTTTAACAAAGAAAGGAACCCAAATTAAACAAAAATCTATTATAAAATTGACTTATGAATCAAACAAATGCATTGTAAAAAGAAAAATAAATACAAATCTTATATATAAAATAACACAAAATAAAAATCTAACTGGCTACAAACTGAACAAATTACTAATTTAATTCCAAAATTATGAGGAAAAATCAACTGTTGCCAACCTTCATCTTATAACTGGACATCATTATCTGAATAACCATCTGTATAGGATTGGCCTTTCAACCTCACCAAAGAAATTATGACTGTGGAACATCTAGAATCAGGCCAAGCTTTGAAGATGTATCCTAGCATCATTGCTAAATATTGGGAAGCGAGAAGGAGAATAACTTCAATGTATATTCCTGTTCTCCCTCTCTCCCTCCCCCTCTCCCCCTCACCCCTCCTCATCTCTCTCTCGTGAGCGCTATGGTCTTGGAGTGATGATGGACAATTACACACACACACACACGCATGCACACATACCTACCCACCCCCTCCAGAAAATGAATTTGAAAAATTTCCAAGAAATGGTATGGGTCTTGGGTAGTGATAGTGAACAATTAGAATTACTGCTGATCCTGAATTCATTCCTGAGGTGTCAACTGTCAAACCACAGAAATTTACTGAGCATGACCTGAACAGTTGCATTAGAGATCTTGTACTCACAAAGATGAAGTTGATTTTCTAGGTTCTAGGCATAAGGAGAGACATCTTGTTGAATAAGATGTAAGAATCTGCTATTACAGAAAGCTAATGAAACCTTTAGAATACTCTTTTCATGAGATGGTCCGATGGTCTTTTGCAAAAATATTCCTGGCCTCTGATGAACTAAACCAACACTATATTGCATCAGACTGGAGGCTATCTACTGTCCATTTCCAGCTAAGTGTAAAAGCCATCCTTCTGAGTAATGGTACTTTACAGACTGCTATATTCATTGTCCATTCTGTTCATTTAAAAGAAGACCTTGAAAATATAGCACAGTGATTTCTATTGAATCTCCACTAGCGGCATATATGTTGAGATCTAAAAGTCCTTGGCATGCTGATGGCTATGTAAGAAGAATTTACAAACTTCTGCTGCATCTTTGGAACACTTGGCATACTAGTGGACATTACATCAAATGAGAGTGGAAATCCAGAAGCACTTTCAACCCAGGATAAGAAAGGTCCAGCACATCCCACTTGATGACCCAAAAAATGTTTGTGTCTACCTCTTCATAAAAAGATTGGCTTAGCAAAAATGTTAGGTCAGTCCGTCTCAAAACAACTAGTAAAAAGAAAAAAATTACCTACAATTAGTGATATTTTGTGTATGAGAATGCCCTAACCACACTCATAATCCAATAACTCCTGCAAAATTTCACACCTCTACATAAAGTAGTTTTCATTATAATAAATATTAAAATAGATGTAATTTCATGCTGAATGTCATCCTTGGTAATAATTAACAAGATATGTATTTTAGAATGACAATGCTTATAAATAAATATGCTAAACATCAGTAAAACATGTTAGTCTAGTCATTACCTGTAGTACTTTCTTTAACCATACATTTGTTATTTTAATAAAATTGAGTTTAAATATGCAACACAATTTTATTTTTAAAAATATAGGTAAATATTAAAATATCCCAATCACATTGTGGAATATTTACCCATTTAAAAAAGTCTGATATTATTTCAGAAAGAGGAGATAAAAAATAATATATCTGACAAAATTCAAGATTAACACAAGAAAGGGGTCGGATGGGTGTAAACAAATTTCCTACTGTTGGAAACACATTATTACTTCAGAGTATCTAAAACTTGAGGACAAAGAAAAACAACTTGCTTATCCTTGGCTGAGTTGTGATATAAATGCTTTCTAACTGAACAACACAAACCTTTTTTTTTTTTTTTTTTTTTCGTAGTTGGCGTACCCTCCCTGTATGTAGGTCTGACACCCCCCTAGGACTTATAAACGGGTGCCTAGGGGTCAGAAGCCTATCAGGGAGCCAATGGCATGCAACCAAAGAATGAAGAACCTGGAACGTGTGCTCAACCTGTAGCCAGGCATGAGCATGAGGAAGTGGATGAAAGGAAATGCAAGCAAAATGAATGATAAGAAATGTGTTGATGGAGCAATTGGTGGAATGAGTGGCAGGGGAAACTGGAAGACCTGAAGAAAACCTGCCCAATCATCATTTTGTATGCCAAAAATCACACATGTGGGCACTTGGGATTGAACCTTGGCTGCTTAGGTGAAAGGTGAGCAGTCTTAACTACTCAGCCACAGTGCAGCCTGAAACATTTATAAGAAAATAAAATGAAGTGATCTTTGTTAATCTATTTAGGTACTTTGACAAACAATTGCCATATTAAATGTTGTATTCAACATAGATTTCATTCAGTCGTTTGAAAGAATGTGTCCTAGAGGGTTTATCATCTTGATTTAAAAGATGTAAACTAAGCATATTAGTGCCGGTCAAATTGTGTACCTCTTTGAGAAAAACAAAAATTAAAAGACTAAACCATGGACACTTCAGAGAGCACTGCAATCTTACTGTCATGTGATTTGATGACCAGCGCTGTACCAACTCACCCACCAGTATATTATAGCTGACTGCTGTAGTTAACTGCATATGATCTGAAATCAATTGAATGGTTATCAGAGGTATGCATAGCCTCAAAGAACAGCCAATTTTGTCCAACAGTTTTAAATATATTGATTGTGCACCAATACTGTAGTCCTTCAACTTCTGGCATTCAAATAATGTAGTCTGAATGAAAATAGGACACACGTACATGTTCCTTTTAATTACGACCACTGTGTGTGCTCCAGAAAACATGCCATAACTTTGACATTTGGCAAAAGAGATAATGGGTCCCCTATCTCAAAGTGTTTATCTAGGATCCCTCTACAGTCCTTCCAATTTGTGCAGTTGAATTCTGGGATATTCTGTATACAAGTTGTGATCAAAAAGTTTCTGGATTGGCCTCACAACAATGTTGCCACTGAGATGTCTTTAATTCTTGCCCAGACTGCACATGTAGCTCTGCTTCCTGATACAATGAGAGGTCTCTTTGACTTTCTATGACCTTGTAGTGCAGAGGTAGAAGCTCTAAAGTGAAAGCATGTTTTGCACGTGCTTCAATTTTTCTGTGTAGCAAAAATGCTGGATTATGAAGAATGAAGAATTAGCATCAAATTTTGCTTTAAACTTGGTAAACCTGCAACAGAAGCCTATGAAATGTTAAGAACAGCTTATGGGCAGTATGTAATGGACAAAATTCCAGCATTTCAGTGGTTTTCCAAATTTAAAAGTGGTGTGACATCTGTTAAAGATGCACATCTCGGGTGACGTTTCAGCAAAACTGATGAAAATATCAATCAGGTGAGGGAAATGGTCTTAAATGATAGGTACATTACAATAAAAGAGCTTTCTCATTCATTTGAACTCGCCTTTGGAAGTGTTCAAAGCATTTTGAAAGACAATTTGGACATGAGAAAAATTTCTGCCAAATTCGTGTCCCTCCCACTTTCAAATGACCAAATGGAAAGTCGTGTAATTGCCAGGGGTGTCACTTTAGGGGAGGTTAGAACACTGAGCATTCCTATTATTTGTGTGTGTGTTTTTATTTGTTTTATATTTATTTTGTTTTCTAACGCTGAGATGCAACAGCGTTTCACTGCCTGTATGTAATATGACTAGCAGGACCTTGTGCAAACCCCTGGCCATCCACCTGCCTACCCCTCTTGCTTCTGCAAACCCCTATATATGCCTATCGTGCATATGCTAGCATTCAGTTGTGTACCCTAGTGTGTTTCTGTATCCGGAGCACTGTTGAGGTAATGTTAATTGTGTTTCTTTGTGAATAAAATTGTAGTACATGTTCTGCAGTCACTGGTTAATATAAATGCTTGCCATAATGAAATACAACTTGCCATTACAAATATATAAAACCTAAGAATGCGAGGCTTTCATTGAAGAGTGTGTCCAAAATAGTATCCAGTTGAATAGAAATGTAAGTTTCAGTGACTCTCAAAAGGCTAGATTGAAAGTGCTGACATATGAAATCATTGACTGCCAAGTTCTTCAAATAAAATCCAGATTTGAAGATTTTCCACAGCTCGAGTTTGTAGAATTACCGAACGGAAAAAAAAATTCATGGAACATAAGAATTTCCTCAGACAAAAATTTCAAACTAATAAAGCAGTATTATGGTTATTTTAATTCAAACCAGCATGTAAATGAGCTCTTCAATATTTATGCAGATGATCAAAAGCATCTATCACCACAAAATGTACTGAAGAATTTGGTTATAAATGACCTAGACTCGGTGTATGAGGAGGTGACTAAGCTATTGCGTTTAGTTGTAACATATCCTGCTACAACAACAAGTAGTGAGAGATCAATGAGTACACTCATGAGAAATAAAACATACTTAAGAAACTCAATGATCAATCACCATACTGTTTGTGCAACATAAGCATTTTAGCGGTAGAAAAAAAAATTGTTCGAAGAACTATTCTGATGCCGCCTTTATTGACAAGGTAATTGACACGTTCACAACAAAGAAGAATCGACAGATGGATTTGGTGTATAAGTCAGTTTAGGTGAGTGTTATAGTTTTCAATACAACCATTATATTAACATTGTTATTTGTTCTTTTCACTGTCAATCTCAAACCTAATTTATAGGCGCAATATTTGATAAAATATGCAACTGCCCACCACCACCTTTTATTTCCAGCAGTAGGGTGTTTAAACTATAGTGTTTCTATTTTTTATTTCATGCTAGGCCACTGGTGATTGCCTGCACTGATCCTAAAGAACAGCTTCAAAATAATCCACAGTTTATGAAGAATAACTGGTGATGAAACATGGATTTATGAGTACAATCCAGAAATGAAGCAACAATCTTCACAATGGAAGAGTTCTTCATCTCCACACCCCAAATAATGCCAGACAAGTTTGATTCAATGTGAAATCAATGATGATTGTGTTTTTTGACATTAAAGGCATTGTACATAAGGAATTTGTGACACAGGGTCAACAGTGAATCATGTGTTTTTTTTTCCCTTTGGTCACTTTATTCTCATCTAGCCCATTTTTCCGATAGGGAATATCACACCATTGATAGCATGGTTGAGCATCTGACTTCTGTTGATATAGCTGCTGCCAAGTGCTCCATTTCTAGTACGTCTCCCCAACTCAGGCATACTCCAGTTCCTTGGTGAATGAGAAATGCGGCAAAGCTATCCAGGCGTGCAGAAGTGCTCTTTGGGTTTTCAAATGTCACCCAATGGGAGATAACTTAATGGTGTGTAAATGATTGCAGCCTAGAGCGCACCGAACATCTGTGAAAGTAAGAAGATCTCTTGTAATCGTTATCTGGAGAGCTTTAATAGCTCAATGCCCATATCCTTGTGTGGAACAGGCTTAGGCGTGTATCTGGTAAGGCGAAACTGTGTAACTATAACTATAACCATGAAATTATACCTGGCCTTATGGTAGGAGGTGACACCGTGGTGGAGCCGCCCCTTATTGCCGTAACTTAAGGCAGGGCCTTTGAGGCAGTTTCCAGCTTGCACAAGCCAGAACATGCTTTCTAGGCATTCAGCTCCTGGGCCCGATGCCATACATGTGTCGATACATGTGCGGACAACCTGATTGCTGTAGAATGTGTTTTATCTTTTATTCAACAGTGCCCCACAGTTGGCCATGTATAGTTTTACTGCTTTGGCACTATATAGTTTTATTCATTCTTTTAAACCACCTTGGGGTTTTTACATATTTTATTTTATGTAGAGTTATCTCTTATGTTTTAATATTCGTTTTAGGGTGTCTTTCTTTAGACTAACATTTTAGTCAGTTTCTTTGGCGATTTTCCTCCCCCATTTTTCTCTTGCTTTCCCTGTATAATTACCTAGTTGCTTCAGAAATTCCTTCTTATTGTTTCCAAAAGGTTTTAAATAATATATCTCTGCCAGTAACTTTTCCAAATATCTCTCTCTCTCTCACACACACACGCACGCACGCGCGCACACACACACACACAGACACAGACACACACACACACACACACACATTCTGGTTTCCTTGCACTCAATTATACAACGTAAATTGTTATTGAAAATGCCACGTAGTGGACATAGATGCTTTATCCACTTTTATACCTTTTAATGACATTGTTCCTGTTTTTGCCCATCCCAGACCCACTCTTTCCAGTTTTTTCACAAACATCAATGTCATTTTCTCTTCCCTATTCTTTAACACTCCTATACAATATTTAAGTACTCTTATCCCTTAAGCTACCTATTATGTCTCTTTTCTCTAAGTCATCTATCCTAGCTTTCACTTAATTCCATAGTTTTTGTCCCTCTATTTTCTGTTGAAAGGCTAGCTTGTCCAATCCAACTTCTCTTACAATTTCCTTTGATTGACTTATTCAACTATTTTCCCATTTTGCTGATTTTTGTGCCCTCTGTGACAATACTTCCTTCCTCTAATACTTGGATCCTGTTCCAATATTTCACTGTTTGATCACTGATCCCTTCCTCCGATCTCTTCCCAATTCAACTAGTGCTATTCCATTAGGGGCTATTCTTGGTAATCCCAATATAATTTTACAAAAGGACCTATTAATTTGATCTATACATTCCAAACCATTTTCAGTCCCCCAAATCTCTATTGTATGCATCATTCTTGATGACACTGTGGCTGCACATATTCTCTTAGCCAGTTTATTCTCATGTTTGGTATTTTCTTTAAGCAGGTTCTTATACTATTAATAGCTAATTTCCCCTTACCTAGCACATTTTTCCTTTCCTCTGTCCATTTTCCGTTCTTATTTAGCCTTACTCCTTAGTAATCAAACATGTTTACAACTTCGAATTCACTCCCCTCTAACCACCATCTCTCTTCTCTGCCTTGTTTATGACCATTCTTATATACCATGATATAGATTTACTTTTTTCTGTATTTTTCTGTTACTTCTATTGCTTTCTTTAAACCTCCACTTACGATGCCTGCTGCTACTAGATCATCCACAAAGAGCAAACCCAGAATGTTGATGATTCCTGGGCATTGTGAATTTGTTTTGCTATATCTCGAAGTATGTCATGGATAAACAAATTAAATAAAATGTGACTTAATTTAGAACCCTGTCTTAAAGCAATTGTATTTGGTACCTAATCAAGTCTTACTTTATTGTTGGCAAGCCTAATGCAGGATTTAATATATGAATACAACCTCTCTAATAGACTTAAAAATTTCTTGCTCACTTCCTTGTTCTCAGCTTAGATATACCTTAGCTCTTTTTTACTTTCTCCATACGCACTATGTACATAGTGTATAGAGAAAGTATTGCACTCCACCAAAAATTTGATACTGAGGTTTCACTGGAAATATATGTTTTAGGGTCCCCAATATCCAAAAAAAGCATTTTCACAAAAAGGTCCGTGTGTGTGTGTCCGTGTGTCTGTGAACACGATAACTCAAAAACGAAAAGTCTGTAAAATACCAAACTTGGTATTTAAGTTTAGTATCTTCCAGGGATGTGACACGAAGATTTTGAGAAAAATCCCCCCACCCCCAACTACCCTTTACATGGAAATTTTTTCGAAAATTTTTATTTTCTCAAAAATGGCTCTTAACGATTTTGATTAAAATTTTGTATATTAAACATATTTACCTGACAAATAAAATGTATATCTTGAATTTTCTGGGAATAGCCTCTGAAGAGTAGTTTATTCTGGATGAATTTTACTAAATTTTGAATAACTGCTAAACCGTAAGAGATGGACAAAAACTTACTACACAAAAAATGTATAGCACATTAAAACATACAATTTATGTTATATAGATTTTTTTCGTGGAGTTCGTCGTTTTTGTGACATTCCTTATTTTTTGTTTCTGCTATGAAAAACGTATACTTTTCTCATACAGGAACTTGTTAACTCCTATCCATATAGACAAAGGAACTTCATTGACATAGCAACCAGCTTTTGACTATCACTTTAACCTACGGTTGTCCTTTATTTCGCTTCTACTTACAAGGAAGCGAGTAATTAGACTATTTCTACTATTTTTTTCTGATTAGCTTAAAGTAAATAGAAGTATAAGCTTTTTAAGAATTATTTGTTGCAGGGATATGGAGAAAGTCATGTGAATGGTACACATCAGATTTTTTACTTAGATATTTATCTATTATTGTTCTTATTATAAAAATATTATCTATTGTTAATTTTCCTTTTCTAAAACCCACTTGTAGATTAGATAATTTACCTTTTCTCTCTGTCCATTCCTCCAGTCACTTTGCTAATACCTATAACACTTTACCTAAAACTGATAAAAGACTAATATCTCTGTAGTTACTTGGGTTATTCACCTCCCATTTCCCTTTAAAAATTGGACTATCACTCCCTGTTTCCAATTTTGTGGAAACTTTCCTCCCTCAAGAAGCACATTGAACAGTTTTCCTAACAGTACCCTTCTTTCATTATCTTCATACTCACCCTTCAAAATTCCCCTGGTATTCCATTTATTCCATTAGCTTTCTTACTTTTTAATTTTTTAACCTGCTCTGTTATCTCATTCCCAAATATTTTCTGGTCTAGTGTTTTGATACAGCTATGGAGCTCTCCTAGTACTTTTGTCTGCATTAGCATATAACTTTTACCAAATTTTATTCTACAATACCCTTGTCTTAGATACTTTTTTTTTTTATCAACTCCCATATCGTTTAACCGTCATCCTGTTTTGCTGCCTCGTAGATCTTTTGCCCAACTTTATCAGTCCCCTGTTTCTTTTTCTGCTCTATTAAATATTTAGAGCCCCACCTCACTATTAGAAAGTTTTCTTTTTCGACTAGTTCCCCTGATTGTTTCCATCTCTTAAACTCCCTTTTTATCCTATTTTTTGCTGCAAGACAATCCCCATCATATGAACCCTTTTTTTATATTTTCCCTTTGATTCCTAATTTTCATTGTCTTTCCTGCTAGCTTCACTTCCCATTCTAGGTACAGCATTGCTTCTTCAGCTTTTCCCTCCTCAATAAGTTGGGTAATTTCACCTTGAGATTTCTTTCCTCTATTTGAGTTCAAATTCCCAATAAATAATTTTCTTTCCTCTGTGTGCCATCTGTAATTTTCAACAGTTTTGCCTTCCTCTATATCTGCTTCCTGTTCTACTGCTCCCACTACTATGAAAGTTGCTCTTAATGGGAACTGTTAGCTATCCAATACTCTTTGTAGAACCTTAAAATCTATAAGATTATTATCTGAATTCTGTGAATATAGCATATAATCAACTACGCTTTCTCTCCTTTCATTGACAAATGTGAACTCCCCAGATTTGTCTGATGCTCTAGCCCCATTACACATTAATAGATTATTAACTTCACAAAATTCTATCAACATTTTCCCTTCTTTATTACTTATTTTGTCTTTACTATGCCTCTTCACATAAACATTTTCCTTTGTTTAGAAATCTTGTAAACCATTTAACTGTAATTAGAGTGTAACCCGAAAATCTGCTAAGTGCCAAAAAGTTGTTTAGGAGATATAGTGAAAAAACGTATCACAGTAGTTTTCATTTTAAATTTTACCATTTGATACAGTGTACACTAAATAGAAGGGTAACTGTAACTGCATTGTTATGTATAATTAATAATATTGCATGTCACATAAAGAGTATCACATTATTAAAGTCAGAAATACGAAACATAGATAAGTGCTTATAGACATTTATTCAAACATCAGCTAAATGCCAAGGTAGTTTTAGTCTTGATAGGAGGAAACTCAAAAACAAATCAGTCCACATTAGAATGACACAAGTTCTCAAAGAATGGTCTGTACTTTACATACAAATATGGTATCATTGGTATCATCTTCTTTTTTTTCTTTGTTGTTAAGTACTCTTTGCCCTTTGATTCTGTGGAGTATTGCATTTCTGATGTTAGAAACCTTCACTCCCATTTTTAGAACACTAACATTGTTTCAAGTTTCCAATTTGCTAATGGTACATTTCACTCCTATGACTCCGGGAATCCTTGCTGAGAAGTGTAACATTTGAGTTCTGCAAATGTTTCATTATTATCAAGGAATCAGCAGCAGATCATAATTTGTTCAGTTATGGCAATGAGTTCAAATTAGATAGCACATATAGCAGATTTTACAATATCATGTAGGTTTTCAGGTACAAATTGCCTTGCACAGGTTCTTCTCCTTCTCAATCTGGGTGAAGTCACTATAACATGGCAAGTAGCTGTGGTCATATACTAGGAATGTTTGCTCAATGATGTCAAAGAGTCTAAGTGACTCAAGATAAACAACAAGAACATCATCATCATCAAGCTCCTGAACTGCTTCCCTCCATGTCTGAAATCAGCTATTGGTACTTAGCATACTTCTGGGTAAACAGATGAGCAACAAAGCAGAGCTTCTATCTTGTGAAGAAATATGGACTAAACTAACCACTGTGGCACATAGCCATGCATTGGCAATGGTACATAAATGGGCTGTAATGCAAAAACTAGTTGTTTTCAAAAATGACACTGAGCAGGTATTTGGGTTACACTCTTCAATTATATTGAACTCCCCTATTATCAAGAAATTTAAATTTTCATACTTCTGACACAAAACTTTCAAGACATTCTCTAACTTTCTGTAAAAGCTTGCATCACATCCCTGGCAGATTATATACCACACCCAAACCTAAATTTTGGCACTTTCTTGTCACACTTTGTAACATGACCCACATCGCTCCCTCTGCACCTACACCCTTTATTTCCTTTGCTCCGAAATTTCTTTCCTTTCTAATTAACACTCCAAATCCCTCTGAGACCTTTTGTTTTCTTTTTTACTTCAATTTTTCCAATATATTCATAACCCTCCATACTTATCACTTTTTAGTTACCCATGTTTCCACCACTGCTATCACATTGCCCCACTTCAACACTTGCGTTATCTTGCCTTTGGTGATTTTGTCTTTTAATCCTTCCACATTCCAACATAATACCGTAAGGGTTGGCCTATCCGATAGCAAATCTGTCCTATTTTGTCTAAATTGTTGCAGCTTTGCTCTTGACCTTGTTAACCTCCCCTACTGTTGGGTCTTATGGCTCCCATGTTCTTCAATTGTCAGGATGCTCCCTCCGGCATTGACAAAACACTCATCCCTTCTCCATCTTTCCATATATCTATATCCACTGTCATCGTTAATGCATCACTTCTCGCACTGTCAATCAGCTGTTTGTGTGGGCTGACCTTCCTTGCTGATGACGTCACATCTGAGGTCAATCCATGGCTTACTTGTTCTCCTCTCTGTGTCACTCGTGCTTCTTCTCCCCTCCTTTCTTCTCCACTGACCTGAATTCTTTGGGCTGTTTGCTGAGTTCTAGGAATATAAGTGTAAGTACAAGCCTCACATATATGCTCTTCATTTATTGGCTTTGTTCATCTCTTTTAGTAATTTGTGTCTTATTTCTCACTCTTTTTTTACCGTAGTTATTCTCAATAAATATTCTCATGCCTTTCAGGTTTCTTTAATTGCTTAATATTCTCCATTTAAAAGTCACAGTTGCTGATTTAACCAGACTTGGTCTTGGTTTCCATCCCTGTCATCCTATTCTAAAGGAGACTATAATTTCCCAACCTGCAAATTTAATACTGAGTGTCCTTTCTTTAAATTCCTCCATTTCTTCCCATGTCCTTTCTTCCTCGTTGCTCTTCTAATCCAAAGGTCATTACATTCAGTTTCCTATTTGCACGTGACAATATCTCCAATTGGGTTATTCTATTTTTGGATTCCACTAATTCTTTTCTTTTTTCTTGTTCCATCTGGTTTATGCTCCCTTTTTATTTCTTGCAATGTTCTTTCCCATTTTTTTCTTCCATACTCTTCTCTCTTCATTTGATATATTTTACATTGTCTGCTATGCCTATTAACATTGCCACCACTTCGTCCATTCCTGGTGCTGGATTGAGTTCTACACCTCCAATTACTATTAGGACTGCCAGCACAAATGCAATCCAAAAACTTAGCATCTGTAATGCATTTTGCTTATTTCCATTTGGATTACTTATTTTCATTTAGTTATAAAGTCTGATGCATGCTCAATACAACTAGTGCTATACCCATATTTTCGCTTTAATAAGCATTCACCTCACGTGTCTGAGCTCTTAATGTTCACACAAGCAACTGTATTCAGTAATGTTAACAAGCATTTGTCATCATTGTCATACTTCTTCTTTTTCTTCTTCTTCTTCTTCTTCTTCTTCTTCTTCATCAGTGCTTTGAGTGTATAATTTTGCTTATTTCTGGGATTCAGATGCAATTATTTTGAAATGTACCTTTGAAATTAAAATATTTTCTAAGAGATGGTTAACATATTTTCATGAATAAATTTGGAATTGGATGCACAAAAGACTTACATTTCATGTCACACTCACTTATAACGTAGTGTTCATCAGTGACATGGCAGTTGCTTATGCTGTAAAATAAATTTAGGCATTATGGTTTTTATATAGTAGGAATGAGAGGTAACCCATATGGACTCTTGTGAACCCTTGATAGTAATAATATTCTTTCAAAGAAATAATTCATTAAGCATTATTTCCTTTCCATATTCCTATAATCCAATAATTTTTCAAATCAACTGTGAATAACATTATATAGGGCATAGATATTGATATGTTTTCACAATAGAGTAAGTGATAATGTCTTCAATTAATCCTGTGCCATTACAGCCCCTATGGGCCACCAACATGACTGCCAGCCTCATGTCTACATATGCATTGCAGGGGTGGATAATCATTCAACCTACACAAGGAGGTAATCTATGGCCAGCATCATTCATCCCTGGTGGTTGAGTTTGTGAAGGGGATGATGGATCAATTTGTGAGGAGATAGTGGATCAGTTTGTGAGGGGGGGGATGGTTAAGTAAACAGAAGCAAAGGCCTATCCAAATATAATCCCCGAAAGTTGGCTGTCATAGCTGGAATCACTGCTGATTACACCTCTCACTTTCCTCACTAAGCTGACTGGGCACTTGTCCTATATCCAGGTCTTAAAAAATCTGCACTGGGAACCAAGGCTCTGTGCTCTAGCCAACTGTGCCACGGTGCAGGAAATTATCATTATTGATTACTGTTAGTTAAATTAACGAAGATGTGAACATAAAAGAATAAAAAATTGTCTATGCATATGGGAAATGAAAATCCCATCTGAATAGAGCCGGTCCCCGTGGCCGCGCTTGCCAAGGCTTTGGTGCTTCGTAGCGCTGGGGATCGTGGGTTCGAGTCCCGCCTTGGGCATGGGTGTTATATGTTTGTTTATATGTGTGTGTTGTAAAAGTAAGAAAACAGCAATCCAGTTATAATATGGCAAAACAAGGTAAAAAAAAAAAAAAAAAAAAAAAAAAAAAAAAGTAAGTAAAAGTAGGGTATACAGTGCCAGAGTTCCGATCAGACTCCACTACTGTATTTAAAAAAAGAAATAGAAATAGGAGTTTACCTAAATAGAACATGAGTGCTAAGAGAGTATTGAAAGAGGAACAATGTGTTACCAGTGAGCTCCTGAAATATGAGAAGAAAAGTGGCACAAACAGCAATGGAAGTGGACATTTCAGTACACGGGGCAAGAATAAGATTATTCATGAGAATGAAATACAAAAAAAGGGGTATTGAGGGAAATGTGATGACATAACTCCAGCTCTGTTAATGATTGGAGGTGTTGAACAAAATCTGGTCCAGAAGAAATTCAGGCAATTCTGAAAAATCTTTTGGAAAAAAATTAATAAAATGGATGAAATGGAGCAACAAATATGGATCACTCTAAACAAAATAGCTAAGGAAATAAAAGCTGATGTTAGGAAAGGAATTAGAAGGGAAGTAGACAAAGATTATTTTGGTCTTTATAGGTGTAAAAGAAGAGGAGTCTGGCCAGTACAAGAAATATCCCAAATATTGAAAGGCAATCTAAAAAGGAATTACAAGGAAAGCCTATTGCATAGGGAAACACACAGGTAAAAGACCAGCCATCGTACAGTTTTCAATAATGCAACTAATATATGAAAAACTTGGAAAAGCAAAGATGTTGAAAGCCACAAATATTTTTATCAACAAGGATTTAACACCAGCCCAAATAAACATAAAACAAAATTTAATCCGACATATGATGGAAGTGCAAGCAGCAGGAAAACATGCGTATGTTAGAAATCTATAGCTTTGGATTGAAGAGATAAACGCAACTTCTATGGGCGAGAGAGACATATGAAGCAACAGGCTAAGTCGAGAAGAAATTAGTAGCAAACTTTTAACAATCTATAGGATCCACATGCAGTTACAGCAAGTACAAGTGAGACAAAGTCCAGCACAGAAGAGAGTCGAACTGCAGCACAGCAAATGATGGCATTGGCTATGTCAGAAGATATGCCTATAGCAGAGCTGAGTAGAACGGCAACCAGAGATATGACAAAAGGTAGGTTATGACATCAATGACTACATCAAGAGAAACGTCATCAACAACAGGAAAGAAATATAGAAGCAGTATGTGGTTTAGCATAGAGGGGGAAGAAGGAATGGAGACTTTGCAGTGTGAGCAGTAAAGAGGTGGGGGAGGCAAGCAGCCAACGTGGTCAGAGAAGAGGAGAAAGTATGGGAGAGGGAGACAGGAATATTTTAACTTCACTTTATGTTAACATTCTTGTGTTACAAAACTCAAGCAGATGCCAAAAGATGGTATTCAGTTGAAAAGCAAAAGGACATTGGAGAAGTTTATTTTACCAAGGGACAGAACAGGATCACAATAGCAGATATTAGGTGATTAGGATTTTGGAACTGTGAAGGGTTAAAAAATAAAATTATACAGGATCTTTACAGCATATACTGGGGATACTTGATTATTTGGCTGTCATGGAAACATGGTTAAAAATGAGCATATTGTATGAAAACATTTTAAATAGAGGAAGAAAACATGAGTTGATCGCTTAAAAAGACAGACCATCACGAGGGTTAGGATATTTTGTAAAAAGAAACTTGAGCAAAACAATTAAAGAAACACGGTTTAGTTACAAGGAAATACTTTGAATAATAATGGAAGATACACTGTTATATGAAAGTATAATATGTGGATAAAGTGTATAATCCCCAGCCAACTCACAGTACCACAACCCAGAATTGTATTAATTTTTAGATAAAG
The DNA here is from genome assembly GCA_030762935.1 of Hymenopus coronatus. Lineage (NCBI taxonomy): Eukaryota > Metazoa > Arthropoda > Insecta > Mantodea > Hymenopodidae > Hymenopus > Hymenopus coronatus. Next base: position 287,209,381 of record CM060900.1, read on the forward strand.
ATATAGAGAGGTTAAAAGACAATTACCTAAATATAGAAATTATAATTATGGGAAATTTTAATGTAAGAATGGGGGAAAGTGATGTAAATTCAGCGGATAGTTGAGAAAATAACAATGTAATAAGAAAAATGAGAATATTATACATAACAAGGACAAGGTTATAGAGAGAGGAAGTAGTACATTTGTTGCTTTTTGTGAATTTAAGATACTTAGTAACACATTGGAGCCCAAGTATAGCTCGAGCCATCGAAATGTTCATGAGACCCATGTCCGGGCATAGCTTGGGCAGGTATTTCTGATGCTTTTGTCGCCCTCCGTGGTGTAATGGTTACCATGCTGACTTCATATACCCAAGGTCGCGGGTTCAAACCCGGCAGAGGACAATGGATTTTTTTCGGGCGTAAAAATCCTTAGCATGGCTTCCTTCGGAAGCGAAGTAAAGCCGTAGGTTCTGTGTCATAGATTTACGGAACGTAAAAGAACCTCAAGCCTGATAGAAAGGCCTCTGTGCAAAATTAAGCAGTCTTTCACACCCAATATAGAATGGGACGCTGAGAACCAAAGCAGGTAAAGAGCCCATAAATAAAACACCATTTCATTTCTAATGCTTTTAATGCAATTCCACGACCTTAACTCGGTCTTGGGCTTTGTGGCAAAGAACATACATCAGTTATCGTTTAGTTGTCTGATTTGTGCTGTCATCTGTCCTTGCTTTAGACAACTATTAGGAATTTTAGGAGATTTAGTAATATTGGCTGCTCTTGGGTAGTCGCACCATTTTCTTTCAAGGTGGTGATCTGTTTGTTACGTTTGCGCTCTTAAATGTTAAAATGCTGCATTTTCCTCAATTTCTGTGAACTGAAGCTGAAATTCAGGATACAAATGAAGCTGTGGAAAATTCTGATTCTGAGGGAGAGTTTTTTGAACTTTGAATAAATGCAGTGTAAGCAGCTTTATGCAGTTTTTTTTCAAACTCATATTTGATACTTGTGTAAATTTAAAATAAAATATTAATACGGAAGTTATGACTACTTTCTTACTTGTTGAGAAATCCTTGAATGCCATACTTTTAGATTGTCCCAATACTTTTCGGCAGATTTAATTGATGTACGTAAATAGTAACTCAAAGCAGGCATAAAATCCCTGGATTTCTTGGCACTTCAACTACCAAAATGCCTGGGCTGCAATGTGTTAATGGAGAATACAATGAGGATGAACATGGAGAATTCACATCTATTAGTAAAATTGGCCAGAGCGTATTTGAATTTGTATTATGGTGTAGTAATATTAGCTATTTGGTATACAATATTAAAATATTAAATATAAGTACTAGTAATGGGCATTTTCCACTAATAATAACTCCATGGCACGACAGCTCACGGGGAACCTTGGCCTACCGCCCGGCCGCTGCGTCCCCCATCTCGGTCCACTACAGACGTCATGGATGGGGTGCAGTATTGGAGGGTGAGACGTGGTCAGCGCCTCGAGCCCCTCCCGGCCGGTTAATGCGGTCCTCACGACCTGGAGCCGCTACTTCTCCATCAAGTAGCTCCTCAATTGGCCCCCCAGGGACCTCACGAGGCTGAGTGCACCCCGGTCCAGGTCTCCCAGCGGGGGAAAAATCCCCACGCCGGTACTGGGGATCGAACCCAGGTCTCCCGCTTGGTAGGCAGCTGCGCTACCACCGCGCTAAGGAGACGACCTTTTCCACTAATAACTGACATAAAAATTAAGTCACAAAATGTAACAACTCACCAAAAAGGATAAAATAACACAGGTAAAAGAGAGTATGTTAAATTCAAATGAAAGGAAGAATGTAAGGCAAATTTTTAATATCTTCTAGATTCCTAGATAGGAAAAGTATGCCAATATGGAATAATAAATAACATAAAAGATTACAATATTGAAAATGCAATTAATATTTTGAGTTTTATTATGTGTTGGGCAGGGGAGGAAATGAAAGTTAAAAATAAGCAAAATAATAGGAATGAAGATTGCTTCGATGATGAATGTAAAATGAACAAAACAATTGTAAAAGCAAATTTACTAAAATAGAGGGAAATAGGAGATGTCCAATCTAAAGAAGAATATCTAAAAACTAAATACTATTATAATGAGTTACTAAAATATAAAAATTATCAATGGAGATTAAAAAATACTAACAAGCTAATTAACATTGTTGCTAAAAATAATGTATCTAACTAAAATATGGAAGGGCATAAAAGCATTATATAAAAAAATACACTCAAACCTGACATAAATCAAGAAGAATGGGTAGGTTATTTTTCAAATCTGTATGCATATGAATGTTTTAAGGATGCAAATGTGATTCCAGAAATGGAAAACAACTACATTGAGATTTTGGATAGAGCTGTAACAGAGGATGAAGTAATAAATCAGATAAAATAAAAATTAAAATCAATAAAGCACCAGGAATAGATGGTAAACAGGGGAATTTATAAAGGAATAGGGTAAAAATCCAAACAGAGTTAATATATTAACATATTTATTTAATGTAATAAGAACAAATGAAACACCAGAAGGAAGTTTTGGGGTTGCCAAGAGCAGCAGTAAAAGAAGAAGACCAAATTGACATGGGGAGAGTGACAAGAAAAGGATTGGTTATGGAGAGGTATAGAATCCTAAATTTAGAAGATGGTAATTTGCTTAAGCAGTGTTTGAAATACCAAGAAAAAAGTTTACAAAGTCCAAGTTGAATAGGCAATTTAAGAAATAACTTAGAAAGTAAGTGTTAAGGCGATGTTTGGAGGAAAAGAGAACTAAATAAATTTTGGAATGGAGCAAGAAAACTATTTGAAGATATAAAAATTCAAAAATTGTTTATAGTCAGCTGTCAGAGAAGAGAGCACTTGTATTTTATATACCCATAAAAACCAGCTGGGAAAGAGAAAGATATAAGATATATAGATAACTTTAGCCAGAAATAAAGGACAGGGATAGTATGGTTAAGAGTAGGAATATGGAGGCTAAAAGGACAACGAAATGGGCATCCAGAAGGTGAATGTCCATTATGTGGGGGAAAGGAAGATGTTCAACATATAATTTTTGATTGTAAGAAAACTGAGAAATGAAAAAAAAAGAAAAAAAATTATGGGCAAAAATGAATAGGAAATCTGATATAAATAAAATTAAAGATAAAATCTTTAAGACATGATACTATGTTAGCAGTAACGAAGGGAGTAAATTATATAAGATATTTAGAAACTACAACATTAAATGAAGAATTGATATTCGAGCATTCTGTAGTACAAATTAAAGAATCAAAAATATTTATTGTGTGTGTGTTTATAGGTCTCCTAATGGTTGCTATGCTATATTTCTTGATAAACTTTAGAAAATGATTAATGTACTCAAAATACTGTCAAAACAGATAATAATATGTGGAGATTTTAATGTAGATTTTCTAAAAGATAATTTGATATTGCAAAGACTAAAAAAACTTACTTCATTTAATCTTTGAATAGAGTTCTAAATCCCACTAGGTTAACTAACAAGTCAAACACAACTGGTCATAATTCTTGATGAAAGTGTCAATAATCTCAAGCTAGAGAACATTAACATGGGCTACTCTGACCACAATGCCTTTGTTTTCAGTCTAAACAATATTAGTAGTACTAATACTAAGCTAAGGTCCTTTACAAGTTATAAAGGAATTTTCTCAGATATAAATGTTCAATATTTTAACATACTATTAAGTCAAGAAGGCTGGCTGGATGTGTACAGTGCATCTACCATTGACGAAAAAACTAAAAAAATTTTAGGTACTTACTGCACAATTTTGAAATTGCTTTTCCCTATAAATGGATAAAAGAAAGGTATTTCTGCAAAGAAAACAATTGGATAACAAAAGGAATCATTAATTGAAGTAAGAGGAAATGTTATCTTCAACAGTTAAGCAAAGTAAACAAAACTGAATCTTTCCTGGAATATTTTAAGAAATATAAACAAATATACAATAAGGTAATAAAGGCTGCTAAAAACAATATACTGATATATGCATTTCAAACTCATCTAACATAAATAAGACTATCTGGAAGATAGTAAAAAGCGAAAGTCAAAACAGCATGGTCAAAATAAGAACCAAAATATCCTTACCTATTAACAATGTAAAAACTGATAATCCTGTTGAGGTGTCCAACATTCTCAATGATCATTTTAATAGTGTAGACGACAGAGTTCTACTTCCACATTCTAACTTTTTTAAAACATCAAATAACAAATGAAATAGAATTGATAAAAGTGTATATCTTAAGAGGTATAAAATAATTAACTCAAAAAAGAATACATTCTCTGCGGGGTTTGATGAAGTACTAGAACATGTAATAAAATCATGCAAAGAATATATTACAGGGCCCTTAACAGAAATATGCAACAGTTCTATATCTTCAGGTACATTTCCAGATATTCTAAAATTAATAAAAGTAGTTCCAATATTTAAGAAGGGAGATGCACAAAATGTTGATAATTATAGACCTATATCAGTCAGGTTTTTCTAAAATCCTGGAAACAGTCATTTATAACAGAATCTATCCCTTTCTAGAAAAATATGTATTCAGTGAAAAGTAAAATGGGTTCAGGAAAAATAAATCTATTTTAAATGCATTTTACTTGTTCATAAAACAAACATTAGAAGGTTTGATAGAAACAATTCTATTACTGGGATTTTCATGGATCTAAGTAAGGCTTTCGATCTGGTTGACCACAATATTCTTTTATCAAAGCTAGAAGCTTACGGTATTAGAGGGGTGGTTCAACAAATGGTTTGAACCTTATCCCACAGATAGAAGGCAATGTACGCTAATTAAAAATTAACTAAATGGTACTCAAAGTAAATCTGATATAAAAAAAGTAAGATGTGGGGTTCTGCATGGTTCTATTCTCGGACCACTACTTTTCCTTGTCTATATAAATGATTTACCACTTTATCTTCCCAATGCAGAAACAATGCTATATGCTGATGATACAAACATCATAATACAAGGCCATAATCATCTTGAATTGCAACAGCAGGCAGACACAGTAATGACAAAAATTATGCAATGGCTCAACCTAATAAATTGATGCTAAATAGTAAGAAAACACATGGCATGCAATTAGCACTATCTTGTAAAAATGACACAAGTGTAGCCCCGATAATAACATTTAACAAGAAAACAATACCATGTGTCAGTGAGACAACATTTTGGGAAGTAACTATTGACAAGTTATTAAGTTGGAAGCCTCATATTCAGAACATTACAGCTAAAATAAACAAAGCATACTATATAATATCAGTACTAAAAATATTTGTAATATACAAACACTAAAATTGATATATTTTCCTTATGTGCAATCACATCTTGCATATGGAATTTTTATAAGGGGATCTGCCACAGAAGTAAAAACTCTTGTTTGTGGCACAAAAGAGAATAATAAGAAAGATGTTCAATTTAACTAGAATGACTCATTGTAAAAGCTATTTCAAGGAAAATAACATACTAACATTGCCATGCCTGTATATATTAGAATCTGCATGCTTTATAAATAATAATATACAATACTTTCAAATAAATAACATGGTGCACGACCATAACACAAGAAATAGCAATAATATTCATTTACAAGGTTCCAGATCTACTAAAAAGTAATCTCTGTTCTACTTATAGGCATCCATATGTTCAACTTAATAACTAAAGAAATAAAATGTGGTGATAAGAAAAGGTTCAGAAGAGATATGAAAAGATTTTTAATAAAGCAGGGTTTCTATAATACCTACGAGTTTTTCTAATATTTCAGACACCACTGTTAACTGTAAAACTGTAGACTTGCATATAGTCTTCTGCTATTATAGCTATCTAATGTGTCACTTTGTTGCCAATTATATATAATTTATATTTCAATGTGATGTTATGACTATAATTGTATATAACTTACTCTGTATATGTTATTAATTTACTTGGTTAAATGTATATATGATGTATTAGCTCTACCGATTTGTATATAGTAATGTATTGTAATCTAATTTTGTGTATAATGTAATCCGACTTTTGTATGACGAAGCCATGAAATTGTATTTAAATTTCTGAAGGTGAATAAAGCTGTATGTACGTACATACACACACACACATGCACACGCACAGACTCACACACACTCACACACAGCATTCTAATACAAGAACCATATTTGTATAAAAATAAAATAACAGGTATATCAGCAAGACATAGACTTTTTGACTCTGGAAACATCAAAAAGAGAGCAACCATTGTAATAAGGAACAAACAAGTGGATCCTCTGCTAATAAAGCAGCTTTCAGAACATGACATCGTAGTTGTAGAGCTCACTATTAGCAATAAAAAGTTTGTAGCTGCAAGTATCTATCTAGATATAACAAACGACATACAAGTAGACTTACTCAAAATAGAATCTATTCTAAAATATGCAAATAATAAACCAATACTAGTAGCAATGGACAGTAACGCCAGGTCCAAGACGTGGTATGATCTCTTGACCAATACACGAGGGAAAATACTGGAGGAATTTATTCTCAGCAATAATCTACATATTCTGAACGATAATAAATTAATTAAAACTTTTGAATCAAATACTGGATCCAGTAACATAGACTTAACACTTACCAACACCAGAATGCTGCCATTAATACACGGCAGTGTTCAAATGAAGAAAACTGCTCAGATCACAGAACAATTGAATTTAATATAAAATATAACAACAGTACTGATGGGTTTACCTTCAAGGGGACTAGATACATTTACAGTGATAAAGACTACAAACAGTTCCAAAATAATCTTATCAAAGAGATTGCACGCACTTTTGAAGTAAACAGTCAAATAGCCGACACTGTTGTCATGGATACACAACTAGAGGCCACAGTGAGAGAGGATAATAATATTGAAAGTGCAGTGGAACATTTTGATAAAGCCATAACAGCAGCATGCAAGCTATCATTCAGAACATGTAAAACAACTTTTAAATATCAAAAATATAAATCAGTTGCCTGGTGGACACAAGAATTACAGATTTTAAAAAAAGAAAACTAACGCTCTCAGATTCAGATACCAGAGAACCTGAAGTGATGAACAATTGAGAAAAAATAGAAAGCAACAGTACCTGGAAGGAAAAAGAACCTATGAGTCTGCGATTAGTGAAGCTAAATTTGAGTCATGGAAAAGTTATTGTAACCTATCTACATCGATCAATCCATGGACAGCAGCATACAAATTGGCCTCTGGGAAGATAAAATGCAACTACACATTCTCCACCCTGAGGAAGCCGGATGGATCATACACTAATGGCCTAGAAGATACCATGAACTACATGATGGACTCCTTCATGCCAGAGGATAAAGAGGGTGAGGACAATGACCATCACAAAGAGACTAGAAGGGAGATGTTGAAACCACCGAACACAGTGAACGACAAACCATTTACCTTATATGAAATAAAATCCATTCTAGAGCACATGGACTCAACTAAAGCCCCCAGAGAAAATGGAATTACAGTAAATATCTTCCCGCAAGTAATTAACCTTCTCCCCAAGCTGACAACAGCAATCTACAGTGGGTGTCTGAGGAAAAGTAGTTTTCCTCAAAAATGGAAAAATGCAACTATTATCCCAATTATAAAGCTTTTCAAAGAAGAAAGTGATGATATCGAAAAATTTAGACCAATAAGCCTGATCAATATTCCAGCTAAGTTCCTCGAAAAGCTCCTAATAAAACCTGTATTCTAAAACCTGCTTAACAAAAGGCAGTACGGATTTACTCCACAGACAAGTACTATAGAAGTACTCATGATGTTAAAAAATCAACTACAACAATCACTGAAAGATAAGCAATCTGTCACCTTAATTAGTCTTGATGTTAGGGGGGCATTTGATGCCGCATGGTGGCCTAGCATCCTGGCTTCTCTCAAAGCTCTTAACTACCCTTCTAACCTGTAAATTTTCTCCCAAAGCTATCTTTGTGGCAGAAGTGCAACTTTATCGGCGAATAACATCAAAATAAAGAGAAACATAAGTAAAGGGTGCCCACAAGGATTCTGCATGGGACCAGGGTTTTGGAACGTTTGGTACAATATACTACTGAACTTAAAATAGGTATACTAAGCACATGGAAGTAATAGCCTTTGTGGATGACTTCATGATGATAATTAAAGGAAAGAGCATAGCTGAATTAGAAAACTATGCTAACCTGGAAATGCAAAAGGTTACAAATTGGGCCAAACAAAACAAAATTACATTCAACAACCACAAATCAAAATTACTACTAATATCCAGAAAAGAACGGGAAGCAGAGTGAGGCATTAAAGTCTATATTAACAACAAGACTCTGGTACAAACAGACAGCATGAAATATCTTGGCATTATGATAGATAAAAAATTCAACTTCAATGAACATATAGAGTATGTTACTTAAAAATGCACCATATTAATTCATGCCTTAGCTCGATCAGGTAAACTCAACTGGGGTCTGAACCATGATGTACTAAAAGTCATACATAAAGGAGCTATACTACCCCTTATATCGTATGGAGCACCTATATGGATAGAAGCATTAAAACGGCCTTACAATAAAGCAGCAATCAAGAGAGTACAAAGATTAATTTATATAAAAATGGCAAAGGCATTCCGCACTATGTGTCCTCATGAAAACTACTCCCATTTTAATAGAGATTGAGAATACAGCAAAGTAGTTTGAAGTCAGAAAGGAACAAGGATCTACAATAGACAGAGCACTTCACTACACAAATGGCCACATCCTGCAGATATCGTTAATATCACAGATAAACAAGATAATACCAAATACACACTGGAAATCTATACCGATGGAAGTAAAGGAGACTCCAGCATTGGATCTGGAGTAGCTATATTCATGGAAAATTACTTCTGTCACCAAATGCAATTCAAACTCCATAATAGGTGTTCAAACAACCAGGCCGAGTAGGTAGCCATTTTGAAAGCACTGGAAAAAATAAAATTACTCGAAAATCAGCACATCAGGCAAAAATCAGCTGTACTCTACACCAATAACAGAATGACTCTAGATTCACTGAAGAACACCAGCAACCATAAATATCTCAAAGAGGAAATCAGATAACAGGTCAGGAAACTACAGAACGAAAACTGGACTATCCATTTCTCTTGGGTGAAAGCTCAAGCAGGAAACTTCGGCAACGAACTTGCAGATAAACTGGCAAAAGCAGCGTGAGGAGCAGTGAGATGCAGATATGCTACAAGAGAATACCTGAAAGTGAACTGCTAAGAGACCTTCAAGTGAAATCTGTAGTGAAGTGGGAAAGTGAATGGCAAACAACTCCAAAAGGAGAAATAACCAAATCCTATTTTCCGAGTGTAAAAGACAGGCTTAAAATTAACATACCATTAACAGGCAATGTAACAACTTTTCTAACAGGTCATCGCAGATTAAGATCCTATTTCTACTGTTTTAAAATAATGGATACCGCGACTTGCCTCTGCAGGGATGGAAGCGAAACTGTAGATCATTTGATTTACGATTGTAAAAAACTAGAAAAAGAAAGAACTGAATTTAGAAATAATATTATAAACGCAGGTGGGCAGTGGTCGAATTCTAAAAGAGAACTGCTACAGAAGTACAAAAAAACAATTTCGCAAATTTGCACCAACCATAAATCTAGAATAATCATAAACTTATGGTAATAGTGTAAAAGAAGAGACAAATAATCAGTGACATTAAAGCTTAGGAAAATATCTCAAACATCTCAAGAATAGCCATCGACAATTTCATATAATATACTTTTAAATCTGTAATGTTCAAATTGTATATATAAGTAACCAATGCATGTAGTATTACTACTTATTGTAATGGAGCATGCAGTTAAATAAAACAAAAATACCCATACACCTACCTACCTCTCCACCTACCCACCCACCCACCCTACCCACCCCACTCTACCCTACCCTACATACCCTACCCACCCTACCCTACCCTATCCTATCCTACCTACCCCCCTACCCTACCCACCCACCCTACCCTACATACCATACCCTACCCCACTCTACCCTACCCTACCCTACCCACCCTACCCCACCCTACCCTACCCTACATACCCTATCCTACATATCCCATCCTATCCTACCTACCCCCCTACCCTAACCTACCCATCCAACCTACCCTACATACCCTATCCTACCTACCCCCTACCCTAACCTACCCACCCACCCTACCCTACATACCATACCCCACCCTATCCTACCTACCCTACCTACATACAATACTTGGGAAAAGTCAAAGATAAATAGAAATAGGCAAGTAACAGAGAAGAACTATAGGTCATGAGCATCTAGCAGCAGTGGTAGTGGTAGAGGTAGCTGCTGTAATATGTTGGGTTTATGTATGTATGTATATATAAACTTAAACTGAACTGGCCACTGAAAAAATTACCTGAGCCAAATTCTAGTGGGCAGCACGTTATATTAATTATACAATATATGTATTTCATAGTGCTTTAAACTTATATAAAACACATCATAATAAGTCACTGTAACGTCTGCATAGATAAATACCTTCTCCCACAAATTCAGTGCTGCTGATATGTAAATTTCTATTTTCATTTTTGTTGCAGTTGCACAGATACTGATTTAATGTGTTTATCATTTTTAGGCGGAAGCTGGAACTAATGAAGCTCTGATTGGGCAGTGGAGATGTAGTTATGTTCAAGCAGATAAGGCAGATCTGATCCTAAATTCACTAAGGTTCAACTCGCTTCCTCATATGAGCATTCTGGATCACAATAAATTAAGATGTGTGTTAGCTCTCAGTCCTTGGGGCCTGGCAGCTGCTATGTGGAAGCTCATGGTTTTGTTAAGGAACTACCATACCTGTCGATTGCAAAAAAGTCTCAGCATGTATGATCAAGAAGAGGAACAACAGGTTTGTGTTTAGAAGTAGGTTCTATAAGGAAATGCTTTCATGAATTAAGTGGTTTTTAAAAATTCTGCAGCTATTATCCACCATGCTGGAAATACTCTCAAGTGAAACAATGCATACTAAGAACACTTCCATATTAACAGATATTTGTATCCTTCTAGTGGTAATAAACATAGTTATTACTGCATTCCATTAACATAGATAAGAGCATTTATGAATCTGATGTAGTACTGGATGAAGGAAGAACATTGCAATCTTTGAATTATAATTTTGGTAAACAGCTATTCTGCAGTAGTAGTTTTAAAACATTTTAAAACTGAAGATCAGCAGACTAACCCAGACAAACTTCAATCAATTTCCATAGATACACAAATATTTTATTTGTTACATACATTTATATAATTTGAGTTTAATTGTTAACAGAATTTTGTGAAACAATAATATTGCAGAGAATATTATAACAAATTTACAGAAACTTTCATGCAGGCATAGAAGTGTTTACGTTATCAGTCTATGTTTAACTTGTTGAATTATAACTAGATTTTATTTGTGTTTAAATGATTGATATGGTCCTAGAAACTGTCTTCGTTATACTTTTTCACTGAATTGTATGCCTTTTCTTTGATGATTCTATTCAATATATTGACAAATACAGCTTTTATTTCTCTATATTTTTGTACCAATTGTTGTAAATTTATACTCTGGAAGAGAAAGGATTTTTTTCAAATAATATGGGTCTGAGGGTAGGTACTTTCAGATTATTTTGAGTTCTAATTATATGTTTATGTATATTCATTTTATTAATGTATTTACACAAGTTTTAAAACATATTCTTAGGGTAAATATGTTCAGTTTTCTAAATCAATCTGTGCAAGAATTTTGGGGATTATCATGTGTGATAACTCGATTAATTTTCTTTGTTTCTTAATCGTTTACTCCCTGCCTGTTACTGCCCCCCCCCATAACAGTAACACTAAATGCAACAATGGAATGAAAACAGCTGTAGTATACTGTCTTTCTACTTTCTAAGTTGGTATGTTTTTTGGATAGTACATATTAAAGGAGGCACTTTTTAGTTTTTTACTGATAAAGACCTTACTGTAGTGATATGTTCATTATTTATAGTGTTATTAGTTCTCGTATGTATTTTGAGATTAATTACATCAGTTTTTGTAATACTTAATTGTAGTTCATTAATATTAAAGCAATTGTCCATTGCCATTAATATTTCATTTATATTTTGAATTAAATTATAATAAAATGGAAATGTCATCAGCATACATGATTATTTTACTTTGTATATTGTTGGAGGGTCAGTTGTATATAGTATGTAGCAGGGTTACTAAAAGGCTGGCCTATAGAACTCTGATTTTATATTCCTCTAGTTTGATTGAGCAATTTTTTTACCACAATTTGGCGGGTTTGGCAACAAAGACAGCAACCACAGTACCCAGTGCTGCAATACTTGCATAACATCCGAAGACTTTAGGCCTGTGTAGAGTGTGGTGATTTCGTGCTGGTATGAAGAGTGGTCAGCTCTCCATGGAAACAATGTAAGAGTATGAAGGACCTTCCAATTCACTGGGTGACTTCCTCTTGTAGATCTCATCATGAGAATGTGATTTGACTTGATTGAAAATTGGCCACAGCATTTTTATACACAATTACCTTCTTAATGGGGACTTGCTCTTATCTGTCAGCTCTGTAGAGAAGGTTTTTAAATTTTTATCAAAAGTGTCATTTACATTAAGGGTTTTAGTTCTAGTTTTATTTATCCTGATGGATGATAATGGAGTGGTGGATCTGGTTTTTATACTTTTTATCAGAAGTGATTTTTGCTATAATGATTTAGTTTTGGCTAGGCTATATTTATGCTGTTTTTAGATTCATCTATGGTTTTTTTCATGGATAGTTATATTTACACTGCATTTTGTATCTAACTTTGGCTGTTATTTTATTTATGTTTTAACTTTATATTGCTTTTTATCTCTGGCTTTTGCTCTTTTGCCACAATTTTTTTCTATATGGCCACTAATAACTGAACAGTTCAGCACTTTTAAACACTGATCATCATCATCATCTTATTTATTATACAAACAACTTATTTTTTCTTTCAACTGATTACAATCCAAAATCTGTTTACAAATAAACGTTTTTGTTCAATGCTTTTCCTACAATTCTGCCTTCAGTTTTCTTTTGATGCTCAATGCAGCTGCCTCTATGACTCTAGGCTCTCTACTTCTTGTCAAAGCTGACTTTCTGGGTCAAATTGGCCTGTTTTTATATATGTCGATTATGTGGCATGAAACTTCCAGAAGCAGTGCATATTGTGACACCTATAAACTCTCATACAGGTGCTTCAATGTAAAGCTCTCACTGACTTTATGTGTGTTCAGTCACACAGGCATAACAATGCATTAACTAATGAAAGAAAGCCAATGGTTGATCGATCGGTGAGCTATAACTTTCAAAGCAAGCTGGTCACATATGTGTGTGATTACAGCTGGTAAGGTGTAGTAGATGCAGTAGATGATGTCATTTATCCTTTTCACCACAAAGTACAGCCCTTTCTATGTTTGTTGGTGCTTAGTGCAGTGTTCCTTGGTCTGCGGTAGCATGACATGGGCAGTCCAGATCACCCTGTTGGAAATCTCGGCTGTTGTTTTGCCTGTTGTAACAAATCTTCATCCAGCCGCTTACTACCTAGATGTGTTGATGCTGCCATCTAAGGATGTCATGAAGTTGGTCTGCGAGATTCCCCACATACTTGTAGGCTCACTGTTCTCTCCAGGAGGACTGCCAAACATTAGGTTGCATGGTTGATGCAGTTTCTACCAAATGTCAAACAGGCTGGTGTTAGCCTAATGGTGTCATGGGTTCAAAAGCTGCAGACCAGCAAGAAAAGTGGCACCCTCACATCCCAGTCTTTCTGTTGATTTGCCATAACCTTCCTGAAACGTTCTTGTAGAGTACCACTCAACCATGCCATCGGATTATGGGTGGAAAGGTGTTGTGCATATCTTCTGTACTCCAAGTTGCTCCAGCATTTACCTCATCAGGTTGGACCCAAAGTTGGTGCCCTGATTGCTGTGTAGCTCCAACAGTACCCCATAGTGACAAAACAGTTCAACAAGGCAGTTTGCAATGGTCTTGGCCTACTGGTGAGGGAAGGCACAAACCTCTGGCCACTCGATGAAGTAATCCATGGCACCCAATAGATTCTTGTTGCCCCTATTTGACATGGAATGACCCAGCTAAATGAATGGCTATATGTTTGAAGGTTTCTCCCATGTTATACTGCTGCATGCAACCCTGACTCCTGGTTTGCAGGCTGCAACTTGCTGCACACACATGGCATTGGCGGCACCACCTCTCAGCATCTGCTAGTAGTAGCATTGTTGGAGCTTGTCGATTGTTTGGTTGCAGCCAAGATGTCCTTCTGAAATATCTACATGTACTTCCTCCAGGACTTCTGCGACCTTACTCCAATGGAGGATCAACTGCTCTCTATGGGTCTTCCTATCAGGTGACTCCCATACTCTGAATAGTACTCATTTCTTGGTCTTCAATGAGTCCACTGGGCCCAGTCGCACTCATACCCATTACTCCTGGGAATAATATCCTCCCAGTTTAGTCAATCAGGCCTGCACTATCCCAACCAGCTACAGGTACTGCCAAAATGACATGGATGCAGTGACACTCTCTCTCCTCAACCTTGATGCATTGGCCACACTCCTTTGGACAGGATCGTCCTGACATGGCATTCATATTGCAGTGGCTCCTTCCTTACCAGAGCTCTGATGTGAAGTTGTAGGCTTGGAGCCTCTGTACCCAACGTGGAGTCTACCCCACCAGGCTCTTGATACTCAATAGCCAGGTGAGGGCGGAGTGGTCAGTCCTCAGATAGAATGGCTAGCCATAGTACCTGTGGAAGAGTTCCAGCACCTTTACTATGCCAATACTCTCATTAAGTAATGCAGTTGTTCTTTTCTGCCTTGGAGAGCATCTTGCTGTAATAGGCTATTACCTAATCCTGGCAACCTTGGAGCTGGGATAGAATGTAGTTGTTGATAGAGTGCTGTGGAATCCTAAAATAGGAGCACCCAGAGTGCTTACTTAAGTGCCTGGAATGCACTCTCTGCCTCTGTAAGACCAATGCTCTTCTGTCAGAAAAGTGAGGGGTTTCGCAATGTTGGAGAAACCTCTGACAAACCTGCAGTAGTAGCTGCATAGGCCCAGGAAACTTTGCAGCTCTCATTTGTATTTTAGGCGAGGCCAATCTCTCATGTTCAAGCCTTCTCCAGGTCCGTGGCCACTCCAGGTGGTGAGACTATGTGGCCCAAGTAGTTCACCTCCTTGCAAAAAAGTTGGTACTTCTTTGCATTCTGCTTCAGATTAGCTAACGACAGCCTTTGCAGCATGGTCACCTTCTTGAGATGGTCTTAGAAGTTTTTGCCTTTTCAATAGGAAGTATCCATGAGACTGTGAACGCATGGATACGTCCAAGTCAGGATGGAGTTAGGATGGCCCAAGCCAGCTGCATGTGTAATGCTATGCGCTGGATCCAACCAGCCAATACTGTTTCAGGATATGCAGACTAAGCTTGCATAAGGGGGCTGCCGACTGCTTCTCAACTGGAGAATGTCCGGCAGCTACTTATCCAATACCAGTCTGTTTTCAGTGAAGCGAACAGCAATTATTGCGCACTGAATATTGTGCAATGTTGTATACTCCGTAGCATTGACACCAGAGTTACCCAGTCTAACCAGCAACCACCAAGACATGTTCCTCTGGCAAAACAGAACATAGACATGGGACAATGCTGGAGGACTTGGGATCTAGGGGAATCATTGGAAGAGTTGGACAGCCCTTGGTGCTCACCTATAGTCTTGGTGAAGAAAAAGAATGGTGGGCTATGCTTCTGAGTGGACTACAGGAAGCTGAATGCTGTCATCAGAAAGACTTGCTTTCCCTTACCCTTGATTGACGTTACCCATTTATAGTGCCCAGTGGTTCTCGACTTTGGACTTGAAATAGGGATACTAGCAAGTGATCCTAGATCCTAGAGATTAGGAGAACGACTAATGACTTGTAATTTATGGATCTGCCCTTTGGCCTCTACAACCTGCCTGCCATCTTCCAGCACCTCATGGAATTAGTAATGAGAGCCTGCTCTATCTAAATATCATCATCAGTAAAGACCATTTCAAGAATCTGACCAGGATACTGCAAAGGCTACAGTCAGCTAACCTGAAGCTGAATGTGAAGAAGTTCTTCAAGAAGGAACTACTTGGACCACATAGTCTCACTACCTGGGGTGGCCATGGAAGAGTAGACTGGGGCAGTGAGAGATTGGCAAATAGAGAATACCACTTGGAGGATATGAGGGTGTGTAGAACTTATTGCAAATAGTAAGAAGGATGTTAAATTATAATAAAGTTCACTTTTTAGAGCAAAATGAAATTTTAAATTTTTATGCTTGGTAGCCTAAACTATTATAAGAAACTGTCCATTATTTCAATGAAAGAATGAGTAAGCATTCACCCTCAGCTTCTACTAAAGAGATAAAACACTTCAGTGGTAGGCCAGGAACAGTTCAAACTGGTTTTTCATAAATTCTGCAATAAAGCACAATTTTGATCTTGGAAAGCCTCAGTTGACACATATCTGTATAATGCTTCAATAAAGAGCACATTATGATGATACAGTCCCTACCAGTTCTAAAACGATGCAGAACATTCAAAGGTTTCTTAAGTATGTGGAATCTAATGTATTAAAGCTTTTATGAGGATGAAATTGGCTGCATGTTATAATGTTGCTGCATAAGAAAATTCAAGTAGCAATGGTCAATGAATGTAACACACTGCTTCCAGTTTGCCAATTTTTCTTACTATAGTGATTTTTAGTATTCAAGACACATAAAACCAATATTGTTATTTTTCTGGGGTGTTATATTAAATTCCATTTTAAGATGATGACTTGTAATCCATTTTGGTGGTAAAAGGCATGTTGTCAATTTTATAAACAACTAATACTAAAAACAAGCAGGTGTAAACATTTATTAGGTATATAATAAGCAATATTTGTTAGTATTCTATGTAAAAGAATGCACCTCTAATTTCTGTAAACATCTTATTTCAACTGTTAGAACCAGCTGAAAAATTCAATGTCACAGCTTGGATTTGAACATGTTTCTCATTTCAATTTATTATGTTTTTTCTTTATCCTAAAAAGTTGTAAAAATTGACAAAATGCCTTTTAGCTCTGGCCGATTCAATTATACCAAAGACTTGGTTTGGAGCCATGTAGTTATGTCCATGGATTGGAAAGAAATTAACAATATTCTTAAATCTTTAACTCTTTTCCAAGAATGCAATAAATGTCACCATCATGCACTACTTTTAATTTGACTGCTGCAAGAGTTGGAAAATAGAAATGGGGGACCATTACTTGGCAATTTCTTCTCTAGGTCAAAAAGAAAATTCAGGAAAGCTGATGCAACCTGACTACTCCTCTGGAAGACTGTTTCCAGCCATGTATAGAATGCAACATACTTCTATTTTGCTCATTAAAATTAATCATGATGCATAGATTATAAAACCGTAGTTGCCTGGCTTAAAAAATGTTTCCCACTGACAGTGTTGGAAACATTGTTTGAATCCAAAGTTTCCCATTAATTCTAGACTCTTCCCTATATCTTACTGACTATGAATTCCAAAGGTAAATAACCCTCTTAGACTTACCCTTACCTTGACGACTTCCAATATTTCTGTTCTTTTATACTGTTCCTAGTGACAATAATTAAGTCCTTATGACCCTTTCTGTCCTGGCTCTGCCTGTCTTTTCCTTTGGCAACTGCCATTTTTCATGCTAGACTTGCTAGAGCGGGTATGCTTTCAGCATACCAAAAATCCTTGATAGGTAGTAGCACAAACAGGCACTATTTTGTCTTTTCTTCCTGATGGATATTTTGTGAAACAGTTTTCTTTCTTTCTGGTTTCTCAGTGTTCACTCCTCTGTGGTTAGATGAAGAAATAGTCATAAACTTTAGGCGAAATTTACCTTGGTCTGTCTTGTTTAAAGATGTCAGTGAATGATATGATTATGGCATAGTTCTGCAACTTTGCATTTGAAGTTGAAACTGCAAATGCAAACATGGTTGCATTTAATATCAGAGTTGTTTTATGTCAGTTGTTTTGCATTTCAAGAAGGGTAGCTTCCATTTTGTCTCTATATCCTTTGCCAGCTGAAGATTCTTTTACCTGTACACCATACTCAGAATCACCATTCATTCTAATTTAACCCATTAGTTGATAACATCTGTCTCTTAGGCAGATATAAAATTTCTCAATGTTTAGTTGGCAAACAGCATCTTTAGTTTAATCTGATATTTCAGCTAAGCTGTAGTTACTAGTAGAACCTTGTACAGTCAGGATGTCATTATGTTACTTCTGAAACAGTGTTGTTTTATTTGTCTACTCATATAAACCACATGGTCTCACAGGTGAATTTACTGTAGATGTCAGATCTGATATTACCATAAATAATTTTTTGGTGTTACACTTTTCAAATATTTCATTATTTATAAATGGCTACTAGTGGGTGTATATTTCATAGATGGATGGATGGATGGATGGATGGATGGATGGATGGATGGATGGATGGATGGATGGATGGATGGATGGATGGATGGATGGATGGATGGATGGATGGATGGATGGATGGATGGATGGATGGATGGATGGATGGATGGATGGATGGATGGATGGATGGATGGATGGATGGATGGATGGATGGATGGATGGATGGATGGATGGATGGATGGATGGATGGATGGATGGATGGATGGATGGATGGATGGATGGATGGATGGATGGATGGATGGATGGATGGATGGATGGATGGATGGATGGATGGATGGATGGATGGATGGATGGATGGATGGATGGATGGATGGATGGATGGATGGATGGATGGATGGATGGATGGATGGATGGATGGATGGATGGATGGATGGATGGATGGATGGATGGATGGATGGATGGATGGATGGATGGATGGATGGATGGATGGATGGATGGATGGATGGATGGATGGATGGATGGATGGATGGATGGATGGATGGATGGATGGATGGATGGATGGATGGATGGATGGATGGATGGATGGATGGATGGATGGATGGATGGATGGATGGATGGATGGATGGATGGATGGATGGATGGATGGATGGATGGATGGATGGATGGATGGATGGATGGATGGATGGATGGATGGATGGATGGATGGATGGATGGATGGATGGATGGATGGATGGATGGATGGATGGATGGATGGATGGATGGATGGATGGATGGATGGATGGATGGATGGATGGATGGATGGATGGATGGATGGATGGATGGATGGATGGATGGATGGATGGATGGATGGATGGATGGATGGATGGATGGATGGATGGATGGATGGATGGATGGATGGATGGATGGATGGATGGATGGATGGATGGATGGATGGATGGATGGATGGATGGATGGATGGATGGATGGATGGATGGATGGATGGATGGATGGATGGATGGATGGATGGATGGATGGATGGATGGATGGATGGATGGATGGATGGATGGATGGATGGATGGATGGATGGATGGATGGATGGATGGATGGATGGATGGATGGATGGATGGATGGATGGATGGATGGATGGATGGATGGATGGATGGATGGATGGATGGATGGATGGATGGATGGATGGATGGATGGATGGATGGATGGATGGATGGATGGATGGATGGATGGATGGATGGATGGATGGATGGATGGATGGATGGATGGATGGATGGATGGATGGATGGATGGATGGATGGATGGATGGATGGATGGATGGATGGATGGATGGATGGATGGATGGATGGATGGATGGATGGATGGATGGATGGATGGATGGATGGATGGATGGATGGATGGATGGAT
>CM060900.1:287831783-288029283 GCA_030762935.1 Hymenopus coronatus
CTGACCAAACTTCTCCCATTGAGCAGCAAATTATATGGTTAGCTCTATTTTGCAGTGTTATTATATGTTCTGCCGTATTACAAACACAGCAATATGATTGAAATTTTATAGCCAGATGCATTATAAAATATAACTTACAAATGCTGCAAATAAAACAAGGAAATGTGCCTATCTCAACTGGCAAACATTCCTCCAAAAATCAATATTTTCCTTTTAAACACCCATATTCAAAGCATCTGTCTATAATTCTCGAATACTGTTATCAGGTTAAAGAATTTATCTCAGCCACGCATTCTCAATGTTTATATTAGCTATGTATAAGGAAGCACTTATATCTCTTTTATGCTGGAAGGTCTCGCTAGATAAGAAGGAAATTAAAATGTTACAGACACAAAAATGAAAATAATTTCTTTAAGAATGTTGAGTGAACTCAGCATGATTACATTCCTTTATAGTTAGTTATGCAGTAATGTGACACAAACAAAATGCTGCGTGAGAATAGGACTCAAAAACATTGAAAGCAAATGAATTCAATATATTGTATACCATAGGAAAGAATTTAATGTTGTATAAAAATTGTAGTAACGGTCACAAAATGCATTGTAAAAGGTAACAAATGCCAGCAAATTAACTAATAGTAATTAAACACAGCACAATACAGTTGTGGATTGTATGAACCTGAAGCAAGCTTTACATTTAGTAGCATTCCCATTTTGCTTATATCTGGCACTATAGAATGTTGCCGCGTCCCCATTAGCTAGCTGTCTAGAAGTGTGCCTTTATCCTGATTCTCTATTCCT
Organism: Hymenopus coronatus; assembly: GCA_030762935.1. Lineage (NCBI taxonomy): Eukaryota > Metazoa > Arthropoda > Insecta > Mantodea > Hymenopodidae > Hymenopus > Hymenopus coronatus. Next base: position 287,832,584 of record CM060900.1, read on the forward strand.
GATGAGAATAGATAATCTTGAAGAATTAAAAGACTTTGTTGATGTTCCATTTCAGAAAATAAGCATGTAGGAGGTGAGGATCAAACTACCACCTGCTGGAACTTTTATATTCACAGATAGCAATGCAACAACCTTGGCTATTTCTCAATTGGGAGACATGATCTATTCCCCTAATAAGAATGTTATTTTGTTGCTAACTAGGCAACAAATTTCCTTGCATGGTAGAAGATTTAAGTACTCTAAGAAATGTTGTTAATATTTTGCTTTTGTGTTTAGATATTAATTTACATTTATTTAGGGGATGAAAAGAGAATATTATCTAGAACAAACGTGAATATTGCAGCTTACAGTATGGATTATAAGTTCCTTAAATTAATGACAGAAATATGAAGATGAATACATCTTAAAACAATATAATAATAACATGTTCCCGTTGATAGGCATTTTAAAATATTGGACAGGTAGATCCAGCCTGAAGAATTCAAGGCCAGAGCCAAAATCTGCATCGTGAATCTCCTGGTTCAAATCCTGATTATGGCATTAAATTTTTCAGTCTGAATATACCTCCAGTCCTACACACGGCTTATTTGGAAAAAACAATTAGCAAACACTGTCCTTCAGATTCATGTTCATATATGATGGAGGATTGAAGACTGAATACTTGGTCATTTAAGGGCACCATTGATGTTATAAATTTAAAAATATTATATACCTAATAAGTATTATAGTTTAACAATATTAACTTCATAATCAAACCCTCTGCCTTGATGTAACAACAGAGTTTTGCAAACTAGAGGTCAAAATGAAATCTTGTTTGCAATGAATATGTAACTTGTCTTTTTTCGGGTTTCCATCTTGTCTCAATTTACTTTTTTCACATGGTGATGATGAGTTAATCATCTTGCCAGACAATTGTAAAATAACAGAACTATTTGTATCACTATATTCAATAGGGGAGTTATAATAAATATCTGATATGATCTATTCATATGACTTTCTTTACGTCTCTGTAACAAATTATATTAAAAAGCTTATTCTTCTATTTACTTCATGCTAACCAAGGTAAACATTAGTAGAAATGAACTTATTACTTTCTTTCCTGTAAGTATAAGGGAAATAAGACAATACACGAGACTGGAACAACCGTCAATTTTTTTAAAAAGCTGGTTGCTATGGGATTGAAATCAGTTTCTTTGTATGATCAAAAGTTGGCAAGCTGCTCCTGTATAGAAAAGTTTAAGTATTTTAAATCTGAAACAAATAACAAAGACTATCTCAAAAACGATCAACCCTGCGAAAAAAAAAAAAAAAATAGGACATAGATTATGTGATTTAATGCAATCTACATTTCATGTAGTATTTCATTTTTGAATATCTCTTATGGTTTACCAGTTATGCAAACTTCAGCAAAATTCACCCACAATGAACGGGTTTTCAGAAGTTATTCTCAGAAAATTCAAGATATACATTTTAATTCTGATTAAATAGCTTTATTATACAGCATTTTAATCAAAATTGTTAGAGTAATTTTTGAGAAAAACAAAGTTTTCAAAAGATTTTCCATGTAAAGGGTAGTTTGGGGTGGGGTATTCTCTTGAAAATCTTCATGTCACATCCTTGGAAGATATCAAACTTAAATACCAGGTTTGGTTTTTGACCTATGCTGCACACACCCCCATACCCACCCACCCCCACCCCCACACACAGACCTTTTTCTAAATATCTGATGTGTTCCATTCATATGACTTTCTCTACATCTGTAATAAATTATTGTTAATAAGCTTATCCTTCTATGTACTTCACGGTAATTGACATAAACATTAGCACAAGTGCTCCTATTACTTATTTCCTTACAAATAGAAGGGAAATAAGGTAATACAGTAGGCTAAACAGACAGTCAAATGTTTTAAAGTGTGGTTGCTATGGGATTGAAATCCATTTCTTTGCATCAGATTTGACAAGTTTGTATGAGAAAAGTTTTAAAACTGAACCAGTAACATGGAAAATCTCATGTTTTTTAGGAGATCTATATTTTTTGTGTAGTAAGTTTTGTCTATCTCTTACAGTTTACCAGCTATGCAAAATTCAGAACAATTCATTCAGAATAAAGAGCTTTTCAGAGGCTATTCCCAGAAAATTCAAGATATACATTTTGTCATGTAAATTCCAAAATATAAGAGATTTTAATCAAAATTGTTAGTCATTTTTGAGAAAATCAAAGTTTTAAAAAGTTTTTTCAAGTAAAGGGTAGCTGGGGGTGAGGGGACACCCACCCACCCCCACACTCTTTTCTAAAAATACCTTTTTTGGATTCTGGGGGGCCCAAAACATGTATTTCCAGTGAAATCTCGGTATTGAATTTTTGGGTGCAATACAACCTTATCTATACACTATGTATACGGTACATGTAGAGAAAGTAAAAATGATTTTTTTGGACTAAGAGGATCTCAAAACACATATTTCCAGAGCAATTTCTGTATCAAATTTAGGTGGAATACAACACTTCCTCTATACACCATGTCCATAGTGCATGTACAGAAAGTAAAAATAGAACAATACTGACTGAGCCCAGTGTAATATGTGTAAACCAATGAACACTGTGTCCGGCAGCAAGTTATGCTTGCTAGCAATGCCCATATTTATTTAGAAATATTTTGCTCCATCATTTATTATTATCCCAACCTGAACTTCTGCACCCATAAAGATAATTAAATGGGGATCAAGCTGATATTTTTAAATTATAACTTAACCGCTTGAGCGATGGCCATTTAAGCGCTGCACGGCCAGTAATGGATATCCAATAAACAATTCAAGGCATTTAAATTGTTAAATGTAGGTAAATATGCTTCATACATAAACATCTGTATCCTTGGTATTAAGATATTTTAATGAAACAAAAACTGACTTAAAGCTCATTAAAGGCACTATACATCTATCATAGAAACAAAAGAGAGACTATATTAACAAAAGTTTAAATATCACTAATTTTTTCCGCGTAGTAAGTCATTCGCACCTAATTTGTGAGTCAGGCTTGTGCTATGCATGTACAAATGTATATACATAGAGCTAGCTAAGCACTATGTTCTCGGCTTCAAGGTTTAATCATTCTGTTTATTGCAACAAAGATATTACGTGTGTGTGTTTGTGAGGAACAGCCAAGCTGCAAAGAAATCAAACCTCTCTCTCAGCGTTTATATTTACGCCTTAGAATAAATACACAGCGCAGATTTATGGTAGAGCCATGTACCTAACGGGTTCACAATTTTTTGTTTTAGCTATCCGAAAAGCACATTTGAAAATGTTATATCTCAGTTCTAACCATGGCTTCGACTAGCAGTGTAGCTAACAAATTAGCTCATGTAGATAGTGTATGGGCTTCAGAAATAACTTCAGATAGTGTGGAGGACTTTTTGCTATATGACAGTGATTTTGATATTAATGGCGAGTTTTCAGATTTTGAAGGGGGCATCGAGGATATGGGTAGCAGTGAGGAAGAAAGTGACTCTCTTCCTTTAGGTGTTGGTGAAGAAGCAACATTGTGGGGTAGTCAAAATGACTCCAAAGCAACTAGACATATCTTCACGAGCACAGCCTCTGGTGTTCAACCCTAAGCTCAGCTGACTTTTGACAGCCAACCATTTGACATTTTCACAAAATTTTTTGCTGCTGACTTAGTGTCTCTCATTGTTACAGAAACAAATGCATATGCGGTTAAGGTGAAGGAAGACCTGAATTCTAAAGGCAATATAGGGCCTAAGAGTAGAATTCAGAAGTGGACAGAAATAACACTGAATGAGATTTACAGGCTAATTAGTCTAATTACGCTCATGGGTGTTATTCTTAAACCAATAGACATGTACTGGTCTACAGATAACAAGCTAGCTACTCCATTTTTTGGGAAATGCATGTCAAATAACAGGTTTACTTCCATTTTGCGGTTCCTTCATTTCACCGGCACAGAAAATGTAAACGATAAGCTACACAAAATTAGGTCAGTTTTGGAATATATTATTTCAAAATTCAAAGAAAATTACGTGCCTGGTGATAAGGTCACTGTAGATGAAAGCTTTATGCTTTGGCTGGAAGCAATACATCAAAACAAAGAGGGCCAGATTTGGCATAAAGAGTTTTGATCTTTGTGAAAGTAAAGCGGAATATCTTTACAATAGTTGCACTTACACTGGTCAAGATACTGATAATCTGGAGACAAGGATTTGGAGTTATCTGGCTCCATAGTAATGCACCTGATGGAACCTATACTTGACCAGAGTAGGACTGTATATTTAGATAATTGGTACAGCTCCCCTAAATTATACATGGCCTTTCACAAAAAGAATGCAATTGGAACAGTATGTTCAAATCGTATTGGTTTGCCGAAGAATGTGAATACAAAGACTCTAAGGAAAGGAGAAATGCAGGTGCATCAGCTCCCACCCTTGACCTACATTACTTGGCAAGATAGGAGGGTGGTTACAGCATTGTCCAATTGCAGCCCTAAGATTTTGATGATTGACACTGGAAAAATAAATGCCTGCACCAAAATGTAAATTTTCAAGCCTGATGTTATCCAGGAATACAATATGCATATGGATGGTGTGGATCTAGTAGGTCAGGTATTGCAATCATATCCTTTTTTACGAAAAACGGTTAAATGGTATAAAAAGGTATTTTTGCACCAGCTGGATTTCACCATATACAATTGTTTAGTAATTTGGAGAACTCTAAACCCACGCAAGACGATGACCTACCTGGACTTCCGCATATCTATAGCTATATTGAGCACTATAGCATTCAGAGGCCTCTTCATACAGGCGATAAGAAATCTACAACCCCTGCACCCCTCAGACTTGAAGGAAAACACCTTCCTAAAAGGATACCACCAACAGCAAAAAATTGCGTCCATTTCAAAGGTGTTTGGTATGTCATAAAAAAGGTGTCCGTAAGAGACTAACATGATATGCCATGAATGTGGAGATGTGCCCTTATGTGTCTATCCATGTTTTGAGATGTACCATTCAAAAAGGAACCTTTAAAGGCAAGACTTTATTCATTCTACAATTTATTTAAATTTATTATGAAAGATAAAAATTAAAATTATTAGGGTTAAGTAAGCATTAAATGCATGCATGCACAGGATATCATATGACGTCCATATTGGTTCTCCTGCATTTTAAAATTGATGTCATATGACATCCATATCCGCAAAAAGGTTAAGTAGTACAAACTATAAAAAAGGGTTTACTTAATAATTGTACTGTAATGGATAGTGAATATACACATTTTATCAAAATGTGAATACATAACCTTAAAGTACATCTTTAAGCTGTAAAATAAAATTTGCGTCAACTTCGTATGATAAATATGTCATGGAAAATTAGCATTTATATGTTGATATACATTAAATAAACAATAAAAAAAAGCAAAATAATTAAATTTGGCCAAAACAAAAATATAGGTATATCTTTAATAAAAGTACAAAAGGCATCCAAACAGTTACAAAAAAATTTGAAAGACTGAGATTAGAAGTGTAGTTTGACCTGGAATAACTTGCATATACAATTGTAAGACAATTAATGCTTCTCACAGCGAGAAATGTTTCATGCCACTTTAAAGCATGTATTTACTTTGTGACTTAAATTTATAAGCAATGGGTTCTAACCTCCTTAATTACAAATAAAAGCAGACATTTGGAATTCTGCTTGCATTGCTTGTACACAAAAATGCACACAGCTAACTATAGCACTGACACCAAATGAGTAACTTATTTTGCATGGCAAGCAATCTGATTTCATGCTGCTGTTCATAATGTTGTTTAACCATAATCACCTTACACACATCATAAAAACTATAGATTATATTAAAGAAAATTAGAACACATGCTCCAAAATATTTAAAAAGGGCATTCACCTTGAAGGCCCAATGCTAAGGTATCACTAGTTAACATGAAAGCTGAGCGCAAATGAAAACTCCATTGCCAGTGGTACCAAATTACAAAAAATAAAAATATGTAACTAAGCAACAGTCACCCTGCTTTCATAACAAGAGGTACCATATTTAATGGAAAACAATAGCCAGAGGCTAACAAACTACAGCTATTACCTTAAGATTATAAAATGCACCCTAAAGTGTATATGGATAAGATTTCAAATCAAATGTATCCTATAAACTTTAATTATACAAGTATTTACTTATGTGCTGATTATTTGGATGCCTGAGTTTACAGTTTTGATCCTTGCTACCTTGTATTCCAAGATACCTCTATATTACAATAGTACCACAAGGACAAAAACACTTACTATTCCCGTAGATCTTCAGGTATTTCTATTTCAAATTTATAAAATGTAGATTTATCTATGGGACTATTTGGATTCTTGGGCCTTAACCTTTCACTGGCAACTATTTCAGTGTAGGTGTTCTCCCATCCTAAATATTCCACCACATGGAAGTCTCCTTTTATCATCTGTAATCATTACAAAATAGAGATCTTAGTAGTTAAGGAAACATGGTGTAGTGAACATAAAATCCTGACATTGTGATTATTTTATCTTAGAGAGTACTCGTCTAATAGAAGAACTTAAATAACAGACACATTTTCAAACTCACAAAATGTATTAGCAATGGTAATTTTTAAAGCATTATTTTAACTACCTTAAGATTTCCTTCCTGCATGTATCAAAGTTAACATGCAAGAAAACCAGCAACTTTTAATTTTCATATATGAAACTTCTGGAGTGTGAATGTTAAGGTTCCTAAAAACTGCCTAACAATTAAAAACAAATTAATGATTGCCATATAAATTGAATATTTAAAGGAGTTGCTTTGGGTAAAAATCTTGAAGTATGTTCAATAAAAAGTTATAACAGTTTTTTCTATGCAAAAATTAAGAAGCATCCATTTCTGAGATTGCTCAGCATACAATATTGTGACATTTATTACACTATTTGCATGACCTGCTTGATGAGTGTCAACAACTGTGTTCTATACTACCATGTCAACTACTTATTCTTTTGAGTCAGCAGAAAAGGCAAAGGTAAAAAACAGATTGCACATACCAAGATAGATTGTGAGTTATTACTTGGTGAAGGACATCAGCCATGTGAGTAGTTATAATCCCAGATTAAGCAAGTGGATTAACGTTAATCCTGCCGATAGGGGCGCTAGTGTCGCTCTTAATCCACCTTAATCCGTGGATTAAGGCGAATTAGCAGCGACACTAGCGCCCCTAGCGGTAGGATTATCACCGATCGCCTAATCTGAGAAAGAGGATGAGATGGATTAAGGACATGGGGAGCTTAATGCTGAGGAAGTGATCGGGACGGCAGTTTGGGAGGGAAAGGTGGACCACAAGGGAAGTACGTGTTTATATACAGAAGGGGAAAATGACGTGGCGCGTTGTGATTTGAGAGAATGAGGAATGCGATTGGTGGAAATAAAAGGGGATGGAGTGGGAAAATGACGTGGCCTGTTGTGATTGGAGAGAAAAAATGAGGAATTGGATTGGGGCAAGATTTTGGGTTAGAGCTGAAATTAAGGAAGATTTTTTTTCCAGAAAAAAAAATAGTGACGTGAGTTTGATAAGAGACCGGCGAAGGGATGCGGGTGGGATGTGGGAGAGGAATGAAGGAATGATTTGCAAGAATGAGGTAAAAATGCGATGAGGAAGTGACGTGGCGTGTTGGGATTGGTGAAAATAAGGAGGAATGTGATTGGTGGAAATAAAAGGTGATACGATTGGTTGAAAAAATGAGAAGGGAGAAGAGTGGGAGATGAAGGTTCGGTATAAAAGGGGAAGAGAGGGAGGGAAAGAATACATGGTACTGATGATTGTGTTGGGGATAGCGCTGATAGCAGCAGGAATTGTTGGTGGGGAGAGGAGTTGCGTTAGCTTTGGGAGGTGTGGATTTGAACTAAATGATGAGACCGGTCATTTGGAAAATGTGACAAGATGCGATAAGGATCACGAATTGATACCTAATTGGTCGTGTGTATATCGGAAGGGTAGTGCGTGTAGGTTTGGATCTGACTTTATTAACCTGGGGACATTGAAGAACATTTATAATTGTTTAAAACCGATAACGAGATGTCAGAGGGGGAGGAGATGTTCGGGGATGTTTTACGGGGGTGTAAAGATGGGACAGCTGGAATGTCCGGAGGGTTATATTGGAAATGGAAGATGTGGTTGTGAAAAAGTAAAGTAGAGGGAGGACGACCGGTGTGAATTTTATAGAAAACCGGTTAATATGTATACTAGCGACAACAGTTCGAATCTGGAGGAGATGATAGATTGTAGTTTGTTTATGGATACGGTAGATTTGCCGCAAGGGTTGGAATTGGAATGGAAATTAACGCCGGAGGAAAGCGAGCTTGTGATGGCGTATAGTGTGGTAAATGAGATGAATTCCTATTTTTCTGATAATTTCATGTATATACTTGGTAAATGCGGGGATGGTGAGTGGGAGTTAAACGTAGGTGGAGGGCGAAAAGTAAGGGGAAGGGTGAAGAGAGGATCGAGATGGTCTGCGGAGGGTAACTTGAAAATAAATTCGGGATGTGATGGAAATGGAGGGGATTTCGGGAGGGTGTCGGTGAGCAGTATAAGAAAAGCGGCATCGGAGAGGTGTAAGAAGGGGATGAATTCGATGAAGCAAAAGATGAAAAAGGAATGCGATAGTAAGATGAAGGAGGTAAAAGGGGGGATAGACGTGGTGAAGAAGCAGAAAGAAGAATGTGAAAGAAGGAATGGAGAACTACGGGGGATGATGGAAAGAGTGAGAAGAGAGGTGGAGGAAAAGAGGGCGAATGTGTCGAAGGAGCAGGAATTGGTGAACCGAATAAAAGGAAATGTGGTTAAACTGTACGATGAATTTGAATCGTTAAAAGGAATGATTGGGAAATTGGAAAATGCACGTACTGGAGGAGGAGTGGAGGGATTCCTTAGTTATGAAGAAACGTACGACGAAGACTTAGAGGCGGACGGTGGAGAAGTGGAGGTTGGTGGAGACAATGTTGAGGAAGAGGGGAACGGAGAAGTGGAATTTGAAACGAAATGAAAAGGGTAAGGCAGTAGGAGTTGAAATACGTTTATAATATAAAAATGGTATTATAAAGGAATTGAAACCTGTTTAACTTGCGGTATTTTGGTATCCTCAAGAAGTATATATATGAATTTAAATAGATGTATTAAATACTATAGCACTATGAGTAGTAGACAGCAGAAATATTACTTATTGGCTGACCAAGATTAATGTTATTTTTATTATTTTTCCTTTATTTCATTTATATTTTTTCATTTGACAGTCCTGCTAGAATTGCTTTTAAAGCATTTATTTTATGACAGCTAAGAAAATATGATGAGACGGAAAGGAACCCTATCTAGGATAAATGACTTACGGAAAAAATTAAAATATCCATTAAAAACACACACAGAGACTAAAGAAATATAAAAATTAATATATTGTTGAAAACAATAAAATAGAATATCTAAAAAGTTACATTTCCAAAAAAAAAAAAAAAAAAAAAAATTGGTAGAATAAAACATTGACTACATTTAATAAAATTTTAAATATTTATACTATTTACAAAATGAACACAATGTTAAAGAGAATAAACAATGAAAGGAAATATATTAGTCAAATAAAACAAAATATATGTATATATACAAAACGAAGCTTTAAGTCTCGACATTTGGAACACTTTAATATGTGGATTACATACATATGAGCGAGAGATTTTTGATTTTGCATTTTAAGAAACACATAATACAACAAATGAAATATACAGAGGAAACATATATATACAAAAACAATCTTTAATGAAAGCTTGCTTCACATCGAGAACATGTATGTTGTCCTTTAGTTTGCAAATGTTTATAAGGGATGGCAACGTTGTGAAGCACACATATACGGTGTGCCAAGCATTGCAAACACAGAGGTTTATAGCAATCACTTTGATTTTTAAGAGTTGTGTACCACACCGTATAAGGTGGGTATATGCGAAGCATTATTTGTCTGCTTTTCGACATATCTTGCTGAGCAACAAGAATTACATAATTTTGCATTAGGAGCACAGCACTGCATGATGGAGAGAATACAAGAAGAAGAAAAAACACTGGGCAAACCTTGCGATTTGAAAAATAAACAGCACTTTGAACAAATTTACACTTTAAAAATTCTATACACTTTGTATTTGTTTTTTAAAAAAAATTACACTTTTGAAAAAATGGCTATACACTTACATATACACCCATTAAACACACACACACACACACAAAAGCACCAACCTCTCAAAAAGAAAAAAAAACACTGCCTTAGGACGACGCCATAAAGGTGCGTCTCAGCCTGTACCTGGGTCTGCGGGGAGGGGTTACCACGGAATGCGCCCCCAGCTGATGGAGATACCTCCGCCGAGATTACCGGGTCAGTGGCACGAGGAAAGGGAGGGCAAGATCGGAGACATGCTCTGCTGCCGCTGCGTCCTCCGCAGGCTGTAGAATGGTGGGGAAGCAGTGGTCGTACCCGTCATCGGCGCAGTCGTCCGACGAGCACCGCCCTGCGCTGTGTTGGACTACGGTATCCGTCTCTGCAAAGAGTCTCCTCCGGGTTCGCCTGCGTTGAAACCTGCTGGGAGTGCACGACAGCACCTGCAGGAGCGACGTGGTAGGATGGGAAATGTCAGACCATTTGGGGTTTCTTAGTGGAGGGGAAATGTATTTCTGGGGGGATATGGGGGAGAATTTTGGCTGCTCGGGAGTTGGTGAAGCGCCGAGGGGTGCTACGCCGTCTGGGAGGCAGAATGGGGTATTGGAAGGAGCAAGAGGAGGAGGACTGAAGTCGGGGGAGCGGGGAGAGAGCACCTGGACGACGATATCGTCCAACGATACGCTGCCAAATAAAGGCAGGTGATCAAAGGAGGAAGAATGGAGAGGTGTAGAGGTAAATCGAGAAGGTGGTGGGGTGAGATCGAGATCGGAAGAAGGGGAATGTTGGGAATGACGAAGGTGGCGGTAACGAAAGGAAAGAGAAGAGAGGATGATGACGGAAGAGGTGGAGGGACAATCTGAAGAAGGGAGACGAGGAGAGGAGGGATGTGAAGGCTGAGGTGGAGGAGTAGCTCCTGCAGCAGAAGAGGCGGATACCGGGTTCGAAAACACCCCGCTGTCGGCGCTGGTGACCGTCAGGAGCTCCTCTGGGTCTTGCAGCACTTGCACCGACCCCTCTGAAGAGGACGGCGAATGGATGTAATGGAGGCCGTCGTCTTCGGCGCCGTACTGCCACTGATCCTGGGGAAAGACCTCCGGTGGTGGGAGGGCGTGATGAAACGCCTCCGGTGGTACAGCCTCCGCTGGCGGGTAATAAATGGCCTCCGGGGGCGGCACAGCTTGATAAAATGCCACCGGTGCTACCACTGCGTGCTGAGGGAAGGCGTCTTGAAAAACTGGTAGCACGGGTTGAAATGTTTGTTGGTAACTAGGCTGCACCGTTGGAGCCCCGTAGGCCGGCGGGATGAGATGGATCAGGCCGAACCCGTTGGGCTGCTGGTGGACGCAGTGATAGACGTCTTGAGGATGGCTGTAGGTGGCGTGGAAATTTTGTTGCTGCTCGCTCAACATCTCGGTATATACTCGTCCGCTGGTTGGCGATACGAAGGATAAATGCCTTGTGACGATCACTGTTGTCACAGGTGGTTACTGCTGTTGCTGCAGCTCCATGTTTCTCTTTTAAGCGAAGACTGAGAATGAAGTGAGGAGGTCAAAGGGGCCTAATTTTAAAGAGCAGTTTAGTAGGAGTGGGGACTTGCGTCACGCAATATGGCTGCTGTGATAAGGTTTAAAAGGATCGTTAGGTTTAAAAATGGCTGTGGGAACGGAAACTCATTAGCACGAAATTCTTTAAATGTGGTTTAGCGGTCGGTGAAATAAAAACTTGGTTCATATCTCAACCGGATGCTGCGGTGGTTCGCTCGTGTGAGCGAAAAAAACCGTTAAAGGTCCCGATTACAACTCCGGAAATTGTGGCGAGATAGGGCGCCGGGTTTTTTTAATGAGCTCTTTAACGGTCTGCGCAGGCGGAAGTTGCGGTGGCGATAAGGTCCCTTTAAAAGCACGAGGCGATAAGCAACTCGCGAAAGTGTGTGCTTGCTTGTAAATGTGTTCTGGTCGACCATTTTGCTGTTTAGCTTATGTTATTTTATAGGACTTTACGCGTGATTGAAAATAGCTTATTTGTGAGAAAATAAACCCATTGGATGATGGCAGCGAACGCGTTATAAAGCATTTACATGTCTATGACGTCTATCGAGTTTGCTTGCCGTAGTGTGTATTGTACTGAATAGGTAGCGTAAAAAAGAAAAAAGAGCACTTTGCGTGCGGGGAGTGAACCTGTTAAGACTGTGACAAAAGAAAAAAAAAAAAAAAAGGTTTAGGTGTTGTTTTAACGAAACTCTCGAAGCAACATGGAGGCGGCGAAACATGGGGTAAGTCAAGACCTATCCTGGCAGTCCAGGTTCGACATTGTAGCGCATAGAGAGAGAATCATGAAGATATTGTTCTCCGGTTATACCGAAACAGAAATTACCGCAATCCCGGGACCCAAGATGCAAACCATGACCAATGGTTAACATTGCTGTTTACCGACATTGTTCGCTTTGCAAAAGTGAACCTGTTGGAGAACGAACCCGGGTATTTAGGCCTATCCATTGCGGACGAGCAGCATCCTTCGAAAGCGATTAATATGAGTGTAAGGCGCATCGATCAGGTGAACGCTGAGGCTGTTATAAAAGGTATAGAAAAAGTCATTCAGAGCAACGAGCAGTTCTTACTAGGCGGGCCGCTGAAAATCACATTTGTTTGGACTAAGGAGGTCTCGGGTTCGTGTTACAAACCTTGCGACGCGTGTCGCAGGAATAAAGGCATTGTTGAAATTTATAACAAAGACGGATTGTGTTTACCGAGAGCCATTGTGGTATGCCAAGCTAAAGCGGATGATGACGTCAACTATAACACGATAAGGCGTAGCGAGTATCTGCAAAAGCAGAAGGGCGTGGCCTTGTGCGAACGTGTAGGTCGATGGAAGTCCGGTTTCACGATCGATGACGTCAGGCATTTTGACGTTATGTTAAAGGGCTACACGGTGACTGTTTTTGGAGATCATACGGGGAAGCACGTGCTATACGCGTCGGAACAACCACAACAAGGCGATAAACCCATTGACGTCATGCTTCACGAGGGGCACTTTAATGCCATTGTGAACTTGCAATGTGCTTTAAATGCAAGTGGTATTGTCGCGAATGGCATCACCCCTCCGCGAACAAAAAAGAATTCCATAGGTGCGAGGGCATTTGTTCAAAGTGTCATCAGCAGTGCGGTAAGAGATAAGAAGGGTACTTATGCTGTAGGGCATGCTTCCACGACTTTAAGGGCCCTACATACTTTGCCAATCACGTCAAAAATGGCGCTTATTACCCCAAGTCGCAGTCGGTTTGCGATGTCGAGAAAGTGTGCCCGTCTTGTCATAAACTGGTGAATTTGAGGCATAGAAAAAAACCTCACCAGTGCGGAGAGACCTTTTGCAGTCATTGCAAGACACGTGCAAGACGGTCACATGTGCTACATACGACCGTACGTGTCAAAGAACAAAAGAAATCATTTCGTGTTTATGTTCATTGACTTTGAATGCACGCAAAATACTCCGTACCTGGGGAAGCCGAACACGTACGAGCATGTTCCGAACTTGTGTGTGTTATACCAGGCCTGCGTTCTCTGCATGGATGAAAACCGCAAGATGGCGTACTCTACGGAGTGTGGTGTGAAAGCTTGGGTGTTCATGGAGAACCCGATACAACAATTATTTCAGCACATGATGCAGCCGAGGTTCGAAGCGTGGGACGTCATTGTCGTGGCCCACAATCTTAAGGCGTACGACGGGCAATTTTTATTGAAGTACATGGTCAGCGACTTACACTGGACGCCGGAGCTTATTATGAACGGGACCAAGATCTACAGAATGAGACACGGGAACGTCATGTTTCTCTCGACTCGCTCAACTTCATACCAATGCCACTCTCTCGCTTTTCGAAGACGTTTGGCATGAAGGAATGCAAAGGTTATTTTCCTTACTTATTTAACACCAAGGAAAACGAGCAGTACCGGGGTTCGATTCCCGATAAAAAGTTTTATTGCCCGGAGGGCATGCCGGTAGAGGTTCGAAGAGCTTTCGATCAGTGGCACGATGAAAAGGTAGCCTCCGAATACGTCTTTGACATGAAGACGGAAATGGTGACGTATTGCAAAATGGACGTGTTTCTGCTGAGCCAGGGAGTGTCGAAATTTAGGAGGGAATTCTTGAACGAGAACGACATCGACCCTTTTAGGGAATGTATGACCATCGCCCAAGCATGCATGTGCGTGTATCGAAAGCGGTTCATGCCGGCGAATAAAATTGCTGTCTTTACCGTGGGAGGGTACCGCATGGCGGACAGGCAGCCTCGCATAGTATGCGTATGGCTGACCTGGTTGGAGTTGCAGGAGCGAGTCGTCATTCAGCATGTCATGAGAGGACGAGAAATTAAAATTCTAGGCCACAAGGTAGACGGGTACAGAGAGGAACGCGATGTGAAATACGTGTACTTCTTCCACGGGTGCTTCTACCACGGTAGTCGCCGATGCTTTCCAGTCCGACATACCGCGATCTACAGCACGGGGAACGAAACCATGGCCTCGAGATTCGAAAGCTCAGAGAAGATCACCCGCATCATGAGAAGTGCCGGCTACACCGTGGTGGAGATGTGGGAGTGCGATTTCAACGCCATGGTGAAGGCGAACGAGGACCTCGCGCGACATGCCGAACACTTTCCCATGCCGGAACCCCTCAACCCCAGAGACGCTTTCTACGGAGGGCGCACGAATTGTACCAAGACGTACTGCGAGGCCAAGGGGGACCGAAAGATATTCTACTACGACGTGTGCAGCCTGTACCAGTTCGTCAACAAGACCAAACCCTACCCCGTGGGTCACCCGAAGGTGCACGTGGATCGCTTTCCGCGCTAAGAGGACGTGCGCGGAGGTTTGGCGAAGTGCCGGGTTTTACCACCGCAAACCCTGTATCACCCGGTGCTGCCGGTGCGCATTCTAGGTAAGCTGATGTTCCCGCTATGTCGCTCTTGTGCCGAGGCGGAGAACCAGCACGAATGCCGTCACGGTGACGACGAGCGATCCTTGACGGGTACCTGGGTCATCGACGAGTTGAAGGTCGCCCTGGAGGAGGGTTACCGTCTTCTCCAGCTCTACGAGATCTGGGAATACGACGTGGTGCAGTACAACCCGACCACCGGAGACAAGGGTCTGTTTCGGGACTACGTGAATCAGTTCCTGAAGATCCAGACCGAGGCCTCCGGCTGGCCCTCGGATTGCGACACGCCCGAGGCGAAGCAGCAGTACGTGAAGCAATTTTACGAGCACGAAGGCGTCTGTCTAGATCCGCAGGCCATCGAGCCCAACCCGGGCAGACGGGAACTGGCCAAGCTCAAGTTGAACGGATTCTGGGGTAAGCTAGGTCAGAAAAACAACCTGTCCACGTGCGAGCTGGTGGACCGGTACGACCGGCTTCTAGACTTGCTGAACGACCCGGGAGTCGAAGTGCAGTCCTACGTCCCGTGACCAACGCCATCATGTACGTGGTGTGGAGGTACTGCGAGCAGAGCCCAAAGGTGAACCCCACCGCCAATGCCGTCCTCGCGGCTTACACCACGGCCCATGCGCGCCTGGTGCTCTACTCGTACCTGAAGCGACTGGGAGAACGGGTGTGCTACTTCGACACCGACTCTGTCGTCGCGGTCGTGTGTCCGCGTACGTGGACACCGTCCGTCGGACGACTCCTCGGAGACATGACTGAAGAGCTGGAGAATTACGGACGGGGTTCATACATCTCCCGGTTCGCCTTCACGGGGCCCAAGAGCTATTGCATGGAGATCAAGTGTCCGGAGTCGGGCAAGAGCTTCTCGGTGTGCAAGGTGAAGGGGCTGACGCTGAATTCGGGGAACCTAGAGCTGGTGAATGCCGAAGTCATTCGCGACATGGGATAGGACGGTGACGGTGGAGGGTACGCAGATTTCGAGGAAACCCTCTTGGACATTGGTGACCGAACCCAGCGTCAAGACCTTTAGGATGGTGGTGAACAAGCGCGTACTTGCCGACGACTTTGTCTCCTATCCTTACGGATACAAACGAAAATCATAAATGACGCGCCAACCACGGCCGGAAAGTCATTTCGAACTCGGACCTCTCAAAAGCACCATGCGCGGACCGCGCGATCTAAGGCAGTTCACCTTCCCTAGCACGATGCTTGTAGCGGGCCCCTCGAGGTGCGGAAAATCGACTTTTGTGAAAAACGTGATACGTCACGCCGACGAGATGTTCGACAGGCTGCCCAGAAAAGTGTTGTGGTGTCACCCACCGGAATATTCGCCGAAACTCGAAGCCCTTCCCCTTAAATGCGAGACGCATGCAGGAATTCCCGAATTGGCTACGGTGGGCGAGAACTATCTCGTCATTCTAGACGACTTAATGGTAGAGGGAGGAGGGACGGACGTGTCCAATTTCTTCACTAGAGACTCTCATCACAAGCGCTTCGGCATCGTGACCATATTGCAAAACGTGTTTCCTCAGGGACAGAAATATCGAAACATCTCTCTCAATGCCAATTACATCATCGTGTTCAAAAACAAAAGGGACAAGATGCAGATCGACCGGCTCTGCCAGCAGATCGAACCCAGGAACTCTAGGTTTCTTTTAGAGGCTTTCGAAAAGGCTACCGAGCATCCGCACGGGTATCTGGTCTTGGATTGCACGCAATATACGCCTAACCGATACAGGTATCGAACCGGCGTGCTGCCAAACGAAACGTGCTCGTTTTTTGTGCCCAACTCTGACGAGACATTTTCGAGAAAATATAATAATGATAGATAAATAAAGCCCTCCGGTATTTTTTTTTTTTTTTTTTTTTTTTTTGCTGCGAGGGGCGCGGGTTCGATCACTGGACGGGATTCGAACTCGGACCTCTACACCTGTGAGGTCGTTGAAGCTATATATCGCTTTCTTTGGTTTGCTGACGTCATTATCGAGCAAACATGGCTAGAGGCAGGTTAAGTCTTGCGAAATTGAGCAGTCCGCGCATAGCGAGACAGCACGGCAATCTGTCGGTGTTGGCTAAGGCCAAGGCCCCTCTGCGGAAAAAGTTGTTAAAAAATACCGATGGAGATCTCATCAAGGCCATTTGCGAATGTATGCCCAACGTGTGCGGAGGTCACGTGCAACTCCCCAAGAAGTGCTTGAGCCGTTTAAATAACCATAAAGCGTATTGGAGAAAATTGGTGGACAAACGCGTTCCGCTCAAAACGAAGAAAAAAAATTTGGTTCAAAAAGGAGGGTTTTTACCGGCGTTTCTCCTTCCCGTGCTAGCCACGCTGCGAAGTGCGCTGGTCTCGAAATTAACAGGATGAAGTCGTTGCTCCGCAGCCAAAAACCGTAGAAAAGCTTCACGTCATCGATAAAACTATTTCTAAACTCGCTAAAGAAATCGACCACGTGCAGCGTGCAAAATTCTCTGCGGACGAAAAGTGGCGTCTCGTAAAATATAAATTGGGGTACTATCTTGATCTCGTGGCACAAGTGAGAAAGCCATTCCTTGACGATCTCAAACACGACGACGACGTCGTCTCCGTCCGCGACGACGACGATGATTACGAAGACTTGGAATCCATAAAGCAGGAGTTCGATCCCCGAACCGTCAAGATCAACCCCCTTTCCCCTGGAAAAAACAAGAGGGTGAATACTCTATCGCCCAAAAAGAAACCTAAATCGCCTGCTTCGAGATATTACTTTCGCAGGCGGCTGTGGAAACCTCTATACAAGCAAACGATGAAGGAATGGCAGGCGCTTAGACGCACCTATGCAAAACCCGAACACTATGCAGGGTTGGGCACGGTCAAGAGCCTTCGTAACGGCTACGGGTGTGACCAGAGCGAACATCGAATCCTTCCTTCGAACTCAGGACAGTTACACCTTGCACAAACCGGTGAGAAAGCGATTCCCTACTAAATACTATCACGTGACCAATATGGACGACCTTTGGGAAGCCGATCTTAATGTCATGAACAGCGTTAGGGAACATAACCAGCCGTACGTCTACATTCTCACGGTCATAGACGTGTTCAGCAAGCATGCCTGGGCAGTGGCTCTAAAATCGAAACTGGGTACCGAGGTTGCGCAAGCGTTTCGCTCCATATTTTCTGAACGCGTTCCCAAGATTCTGCAAACGGAGAAGGGAACGGAGTTTACCAACAAAACGTTTCGCGACTTTTTAAAAAAGCACAATGTCCAACACTACACCACCAAAAATAATGTGAAAGCCAGCGTCGTGGAACGCTTTAACCGCACCTTAAAAACCAAGATGTGGAAATATTTCACGCACAAAAATAGCTACCGATACGTAGAGGTTCTTCCGGCGCTCCTCCAATCGTACAACAGTTCGTACCCCAGGTCGATAAAAATGGCGCCAAAGGACGTCAACCCATCTAACATTTTACAGGTGTACCACAATTTGTACGGTCATAAGCGCATGTCCCTCGCGAGAAAAACCCCCAGATATTCCGTAGGCGATCACGTGCGCATTTCTAAAGAAAAAATGAAATTTGACAAGGGGTACGAGCAAAATTGGACGGACGAAATATTTGAAATTGCAGCAGTAGTGCGGGGTCAGCCCGTGGTATATAAATTGAAGGATCTAGCCGGAGAAGCCATAGACGGTACGTTTTACACCGAGGAATTGCAAAAGGTCGCGCTTCCCAAGACTTTCAAGATCGAACGCATCTTGCAGACAAAAGGACGCGGGCGCAACCGACAGCTGCTGTGAAGTGGAAGGGGTATCCTCCCAAGTTTAACTCGTGGGTCCTGGCTTCGACCGTCGATTCGATATGATCAAGACAAAGCCCTTCTCTCTCACGCTCGTGAGCAATGCTTCGATGGACCACTTTACCGATAACACCACGTCCAGATTTTCAAACATCTTGCCCGAGAGAATCGTCCTGCAGGGAGAATGGGAAGTCGCTCTGCAAAAGGTCAGCTATCCGGTAAAATTTTATAACGTTTCCCGAGACGATACCCATCTCGTGGGCACCAAGTACACCATGACGCGCATCCCCACGCATTCTAAATTTAGCTTGGAAATGCCTCAAGGCATCGTGCACAATCCTAAAGACCTGGTGAACCTCGTCAACGCTGTCATACTGGAACACCTGCAAGTGGAACATTTTTTTCTCTTTGACGAGCGCAAGAAAACCGTAAGCGTGAACGACGCAGTCACGCATCCCGAACAATTGCCCGACATTCCATTCGACGGATTTGTGGAACATGTAGTGCGCACGGCTAAACCCTACGCGATCAGCGGATTCCAAATGGCGAACGACGCACCCCACCAAAAACCCAAACCGAAACCTAAACCCTCAGTTTCGGGACAACAAAATCCACCCAGGGAACCTCTCGGCCCGCAAAACCTTCCTCCTCCTCCTCTTCTTCTTCTTCTCTTTCGACCGCTGGCACAAAACCCAAACCCGACGGTGCAACGTCTTCGGGGCAAGAGGGCCAGGGTTCGCAACCTGGGAAAGGCAATGCATCGGCGGTCGAGAAGGAGCAGCAGGGTGCGAGTTCGAACTCAGGAAATGACCATTCGGAGGACCCGCCGGAACCGCTACATCTCATACACAGTCTGCTCTTAACACCCACTATGGCCAAAATGCTAGGTTTCGAACCTTACACCAACGTCATCCTCCAGAAGACCCCTAAACACCCTGTAGATCCGTATATGGGCTTTCTTTACGAAATGTTCATCTATTGCAATCTAGTGGCCCCGCAGGTGGTGGGCAATACCTTCGTACAGGTCATTGAAAGCGTGGCCGTGGAATACGAAAGAAGCAACAACACTTACATGAGCGACGAAAAGACCTTTTTCCCCCAAAACTGGGTTCCCTTGATACGGCAAGACTTTAAGACGGTCAACATAGATTTAAGGAACGGTTACGGCGATCTGTTGCCATTTGCTGATGGATTTTCTTCTACTATAGTTCTCGCATTCCGACCCAAACCGCGATAATGGATGTGCACATCGTCACGCAGTACTACCTCAACCAGGCGGGAGGCGCATACGACAATCGCGATTTCATTGTTTACAGGGGTAGCCGCATTCTATTCCTAAACCCTCAAAACACGTTGATGAAAAATGCTCCCATCAACTTTCATTATTCCGGTAATGCAGACGATTACCTAGACTTGACTTACGTCGTCCTCGAGCTCATGATTCGCATTGTAGATGACAAGGGAGCCGATATCGCAGACGTTACCGCCACTTTGGTCAACAATGCCTTAAATTCCCTTTTTCAACAAGTAGAGGTGTCCCTGAATAACGTCATTGTGTCCATGCCTCAGGCCGGTTACCCCTACAGAACCTACCTGGAGACACTTCTAAATTACTCCGAAGATGCCATGAACACCAAGCTAGAGTCCTCCCTACGGAAAAAGGACACGGCCGGCATCATGGATATTTTTATCGCCAATGCGGGGTTTTAGTGGCGTCACGGGTATACCAAAGTTAGCAAGGTGGTTCAACTCATCGCCCCTCTTTCCAATGCCCTGTTTAGACAGGAGAAGTTGCTTTTGAACGTCAGCATGACCATTAAGCTCACTCCTACCTCTCCACAATTTTACCTGTTTTCAGACCAAGCCACCTTTAAGGGCTACGTCGACATCTTGTCTGCCACGTTGCGCTTAAAAGCCGTCCGACCCTCGCCAACCATCAAGCTTGCGCACCAGGCCGTGCTCGCAAAGAGCAACGCAAAGTACCATCTCAAGGATGTCAGCTTTCACGCTCTCAGCGTTCCCAAAGAGTCCAGAGCCATGACATTCAGCGATTTTTCATAGGAAAAATTCCTAGAAGAGTGGTCGTGGCCATGGTCACCGACAAGGCTTATTCTGGCCATTTTAACGCAAATCCGTACCATTTGCAACACTTTAAAATTAACTTTTTTCAGCTCTATGTGAACGGACAGCCCGTACCCTCTCAACCGCTTCAACCCGATTTTGCGAAAGGTCACTATATGGAATGCTTTCAAACCTTGCAGGACGGTCTACGCATTCATTTCAAAGACGAGGGGCATTCCATCTCCAGAGAAGCCTACCCTCGAGGGTATACCATAATGGCTTTCGATCTCACTGCCGACATGAGCGCCAACGAATCTCACCTCTCGGGCCAACGTCACGGTTCAGTATCTATAAGCATCGGTTTTGCCGAAAAATTGTCAGAACCCATCACTCTGCTGGTGATGGCGTAAAAATACATCGCACCGTGGAAATTGATGCCAACAGATCCATTTTGGTATTATGAACACCCTTCAGATTCAACGCTTTCTATCGACATGCTCCTCTTCGCGCGCCCCCACTTTTTAGGCGTCTACCCCTGCGGTAAACTACCCACATTTCACGCCCGTCTGCCTTTTCCCTTGGCCCTAGTGGCCAACACCGACCCCAGCACCAAACCGGGTCAACACTGGGTTTGCATCTTTGTCGATAAAAACGGGCGCGGAGAATACTTTGACAGGTACGGAATGGGCCCTATTTCTCCCCATTTTACTCGGTTCTTAAATTCTCTCTGCGCTAAGTGGTCAACCAACACCAGAAGGCTGCAAGGTTTCGACAGCAACACCTGCGGTCATTACGTCATTGACTACCTCTCCCACCGCTGCTCCGGTCTGCCTAAGCATAAGTTTTTTTCTAAATTTCACGTCAGCCACTATGCTTACAATGATGACGTCATTCGCAAAACCTACAAAAACGTATGCCGCGCAAAGTGCTCTAGCGCTCATCAAACCTGTCAGCCGTTGAAGGTAAGAAGGTGTATGTACGTCACTCTCCTTCCCATTTTTTTTTTTTTTTTTTTTTTGGTAGCGATTTTTTTTTCATTGTCTTGCCTGTGATTTCAGAACACGCTCTTGCTCATATAAAAACCCACGGTCGCCCCACCGCTCGTCTTATTCACCGTCAGACACGCAGCACGCGGATGCAGCTACACCGCCCAGGTAAGCCACATGTCATTATTCGTCTATTTTTTTTTTTTTTTTTTTCCGTTGGGCTGATGTTCATCTCCCATCTTACATTATTTGTTTTCGCGTCTTGTTTCAGCGTCGTGGGATTTCAAACTCCATCAGCAAGCAGCACCCGTTCAAAAACAAAGCTTCGTTTCGATGACGATCACCTCGCGCAGAAGTCCGCAAGCCCCCAGAGGGGTACAGTGGGTCCTCTGTCCGGCATCTACTTCCTCAACCCGCAACAAACCAAATTCGTGTGTGTGGGATTCTCGCCCCTCCCGCCGCATCAGTTGGTCGTCACCATTGCCAGATGCGGATCCCGCAGCGCAGCGGTTCTTGGTTCCACGGAGTGGCAGAAGCTCGTCGAAGACATGCCAGCGATTCACAACCGCTTGCATCTCCCAGAGGGGTCTCTTCAACCGTATGCCATCTGCAACGCCGTTACCATCATGTCGAAGAACGTGTTTGGAAAGCTAAAGCTCGTCTTCAGAAACCCTCAAGACACCTGCGTCACGCTCAACCTGCAAGAGTGGGACACGTTGCATAACCTGCAGCGCATCGTCACCGACATCATGTATCACAAGAAGAAAGAAGAAATGTACGTGCAAAATCAAATCGCGGCCTACTACAAGTACATGCTTCACAACCACGACTCCGGCATCCCCTTTGAACTCATCAATTTCACCCAATTCACCAGGTACATACGGTGCGCCAATTTTAGAACATTTCTGGAGGTGAATCATTTCCTCAAACCGTATTTTGCACTTTCCATCTCGCAAAATACACCTTAAATCCACCTCTCCACATTTCAAGGAGGCAAATTTGAATATTTGAACTGACTACAACGAACTTTTACCCCTCCCTTCTCCCTCCTTTCCCCTTCTTCTTCCTCTCAAAAACCGTTATTTCCGCCGGATGCTCAACATCCTGTTTCCCACGGATGCGGTCAAGATAAACCCTTTCCCACGGATGTGCTACTTCCTTTCTCCCCTCCGTTTCCTGTCAAAACCCGTTAAAAACTTCTTCCGCCGGATGCTGCACTTCCTACGCATGTGGTTTCCAACAGCCTATATAAGGCCACTCCAATTTCCTCCTCTCACACAGTGTGGAGTTGACGTCCAGGAATGCCAGTCGCATCGTGGGACCCTAAGCGCTGCCTAAACTGCCAGTGTCAAGTCGTCCGACCGCGTCCCACAAACTTGTGCTTCAGGTGCGAAGTGGCGTGCTACCTACAACTCATCCGACTTCGCGATCAAATCAACGATTTTAACCGCAAGTACAACAGGCGCCCTTCATGACTTGCGGCTGCCTCTCTGTACTCAGCAAGTACCTAGACAACGCAAGACGCATCGAAGTCCTTCTACTGCAAGAACGCCAAGTTCTTCTTCAAAACGGGAGCTCCATCTTCTCTCGCTACCCTCCTGCAGACGTGGACGTCGTGTGGGAACAGCTGCCTATTCACATTCAACCCTTTTGCGATCCATACCGACGGTGCAAACGCCACTACAACCTCCAATCTCAAAGAACCCACATCGACGGACCAGCCCCGTTCGTCAAAAATTGCCCTTGGTGCCGAAACAGTGAGCATGGATGCGCTTAGCCAGCTGCAGGAATTATCACACACCGCCGACGCAGTCAGCGTATCTTCGCTCGAAAAAAACGTCCCATACCGTGTCATCAGCGTTTGCAGTCTGGACACCATTCACGGCACCAAACTCGTGGCCAAATTAGACAACCAGACAGAAGTGTTTCTGCCTAACAGATTTGGAAAAGCCTCGTCAGATCTCATAAAAAAAAAACTGAACTCCACTTCATTCTGCATCGTCTATGAAGGCGAAGAGAAGCTTAGAAGCGGGTTCAAACGCTTCATCGTCTCTTTCACACCATACAAAAAAGAATAGTCCGACTCAATGCCACCTCGTGTTCCATTTCAATATGCAGTCTGTAAACACAGAATCTATAGTGCAAAATGTAACATATATTGCGAGTACAGACCTTATTACGTGTCTAATCATCCAACAGCTAATAAGTATATTTGTGAGCCTTATAATCTTAAGTTCTTTTTCGAAGATGAATCTCTTATATTTAAACCCAAGTGCCTATTCTGCCAAACCATACGCATTTTAAAATTTACTAATCAACCGCACCCTTATACTCACCTCAAACATAATCTGTGCAGGTGTTCAGTGAAGCAATAGAAAAACAAAACATAGTGTGTGAATAAGTGTATATCCATACCGTATAAGTCATTTTTCTGTGTTTATAACGTATAGTGTATAAGTCAAGCTTCTGTGCTTCATGTCTATAACGCATTATTCAGTGCACACATCATATTTCTAATGTAATCCATATTCCAATAAATAAATATTTAAAAAAAAAAAAAACAGTCACCCGGATTAACCATAATCCTCCATGGCGCCAACTTTTTCACCACCTTAATTATCAACTAACGCCACTGCAGGATTATCGTTAATCCACCTGCTTTGTATTTTTTATTCACCTTTCTCTCCATCCATATCCCATAAACCATAGTCTTAGTATTCATAAAAATACCTGTAACAAATACTGTATTCAAATAAACAAATAAATAAAACAAAAAAAAAGATAATCCCAGATTAAGCATCCGGATTTTCCATAATCCTCCCGCTAGCTGGCACTAGTGCCACTCTTAATCTGCGGATTAAGAGCGACACTAGCACCCCTAGCGGCAGGATTAACGTTAATCCACTTGCTTAATCTTGGATTATAACTATTCATGTGACTCCTTATCTCTCTCTCTCTCTCCCCCGTGGTTTCAAAAGACTGACCAAAGTACATACGATTATTGTTGCACTACTCAAACCAGTCAGTTTAAAACCTGGACATTTTAAACAGAAAACCTTTAAAACAAATACTGTACGCTCAAAAGAGTTCATAACTTTTATGTATCAGGATAATTTTGTTTCATTAAAGAAAACATTTTCCATGGAAAGGAACAGTCCCAAAGCTGAGCCAGATCCTACTCCAGGGGAGTCTGCTCCTACAACAGTAAAATATTGGGTTCCAGAGTTTAAGCAAGGCTATCTGAATTGCCAAGACAAACATCACAGTGGTCAACAAAATAAGGTGACCACACCAGAAATTGTAAAAAAAATCCACAAAATGGTATTGGATGACCGTCAATTGCAAGCACATGAACTAGCAGCCATTGCAGCCATTTCAAAAAGTGCTGTGCTGTGCATAGCATACTGACTGAAAATATGGTCATGAGAAAGCTGTGCACAAGATGGGTGCCACATTTGCTGACCTAACTCCATGGCACAATAGTACACTAGGGGCCTTGGCTGAAGGCATCATGAATGGGGTGCAGTGTTGGAGGGTGAGACATGATCAACACCTTGAATCCCTCCCAGTTGATTAATATCTTTCTCAATGAAGCTGCTACATCTCAATCAAATTGCTCGATTGCCCCCCCCCAGGGATCTCACAAGGCTGAAAGCAGCAAGGACTAGGTCTCCCAGCAGGGGAAAATTCCCCCATGCCGGGTACCAGGAACTTAACCCAGGTCTCCTGCTTAGCAAGCAGCTGTGCTACCACTGCGCTAAGGGGATGACCACATTTGCTGACAATGGAACAAAAATATTGTTGTAAGGATGTTTCACAGCAATAAAGCTGAGTTTTTGTGTAGATGCATAACCATGGATGAAACATGGGTCCATCACTTCACACCTGAAAGGAAGAAACAACGGATTGAAAGGGGAGAATTGGCACCAAAGAAGGCGAAGACAGTTCCATCTGCAGGTAAGATCATGGAATCAGTTTTTTGGGATGTATGTGGGATAATTTTCATTGATTGTCTCCAAAAATGAAAATCAATCAATGGCAAGTATTATGTGAACTGTTGCAGCCGTTGAATGATCAAATCAAGCAAAAACTACCACATTTAGCGAAAAAGTAGGTTTTGTTTCAACAAAACAATGCACCAGTTCACACAGCTTTATTGCCATGGCCAAAACCAATTACTTAAAATTTAAATTGCTTCCTATCCAACATATTTGGTACCCTCTGATTATTTGCTATTTCCAAACTTGAAGAAATGGCTTCATGGTAAAAAATTTGCCAACAATGAAGAGGTGGAGTCTGCAGTTGATGGCCATTTTGTAGAGCTTGACGATTCTTACTATAAACAGTGCAGCAAAGCCAGTAAGCATTGCTAGGAAAAGTTTATTGAAGCTATTGAGCATTGCTGGGAAAAGTATATCAAAGCTATTGAGCTGAAAGGAGACAATATAGAGAAATAAAGATGTTTCCCCCCAAAAATTATCACCACACTTTCCCAAAATGTTTTTTCCATTTCATTCCATCTCTTCCTATAATTAATAATAGTGTTTTCAATAATAATAATAATAATTATTAACAAACAATAACAATAATTAACAAATAATGACAATAACAACAAATAATAGTAATAATAATAGTAATAACAATAATAATAACAATAATAATAGTTAATAACATTAATGATAATATTAATAATATTAGTAATATTAATAATAATATTAATAATAATAATAATATTAATAATATTAATAACAATAACATTAATAATATTAATAACAATAATAATAATACTAAAGAATAATAATCATAATAATTATAAACAATAATAATCATAATAATAAGTATAAGAATAATAATTATAATAATATGTAGGAGAATAACAATAATAATGATAATAATGATGATAAAATCTTCAGACAGCATCCCACAATCCAAAAAGTGTTGAACATGTGAAAACTCGAGGAAAAACCATAAAAGCAACCATAAAACAATGCAAACAAGCTATTAAAGGATCATATAGGACTGAAAAAATACAACTAATACTCTGAGCCTAGGTTAAGTTCCCTCATCTTCCTAGCATGGTTCCTGGAATTCCCTAACCCTCCCATGTATATGCATTAGCCCTAGCCCTACTCTCTCACTTAGGCCTTCCTCCTCCTTGAATTCTCTACCTTTCGCATGCATGCGCTTTAACCCCTGGGTTAGCTCACTCCTATGTGAACTACCTCAATCGGATTCATTGAAGATTGAGGTGCTGTTCCGAGTATGGGAGTCACTGATTGGAAGACCCAAAGAGAACAGCTGACCCTCCCTCAAAGTTATGACAAGGAAGTCCTGGATGAAGTACACGCGAGGACCTTGGGAAGGCATTTGAGACCCAAGCGAACCATCAACAAGCTCTGACGATATTACTGGCTTAGACTAAGGGCAAATGTTGAGAGGATGTGCCCCCTATGTCATGTGTGTGCAGTAATTCGCAGACTAGGAGCCAGGGTTGCATGCAGCAGTTTAACATGGGAACATCCTTTGAACGCATAGGCATCGACATTGCTGGGCTATTCCCCATCCAACAGGAGCAACAGGGATTTCACCAATTGGTGTACACCATCCCAAACCAAGAGGCAAAGATCATTGCCAACTGCCTCATGGCAGAACTGTTTTGCCGCTATGGGGTAGCAAAGGAGCTACACAGTGATCATTTGAGTCAAACTTCCTGAGAGAAACACTGGAGCAACTCGGAGTGCGCAAAATGTGCACAACACCTCTTCAATCACAGTCAGACGACATAGTTGAGCGGTACATCAAGACCCTAGGGGAACATTTGAGGAAGGTTGTGGTCAACAGACTGGGGTGTGAGAGTGCCACTTTTCTTGCTGGCCTAGAGATCTTCAACTCATGACAACCACTGGGTTGACACTGGCCAGTTAAGTGTTTGGCACAGAGCTGAGTTAACTTTACCACCTGATGTTCGGAAGTGCTCCTGGGGCAGAACAGCCAGCAGTCGACTACGTGGAACTGACCGACTTTAATACATGCATGAGATGGCCTATCAAAACACCCAGATAGTGAGCAATCAGATAAAGACTCATTACAACCAGCAGGTCACCTTTAGCTGAGGCTGTAACAGTTGAGTAGAAGACAGTGTGTCTAGACTACTTCTAAGTTTAGTCAAAGTTTTATCAGAATTAGACATTGAGGATTTATTAAAAGAAAAACCGAGACATTTGATTTCTTTTGTAGTAGAAATTCCATTAATATCACCATGTATGATCTTAATTATCCTGATCTCAAGCCTATTTCTTGAAGACGGCTAATTATCAATGTGACTAACATATTAAAAGATAAATAATCCTTTTCTATTAATGCTATGTTATCTGTATAACAGAGTATTGTTATTGGTTCTGTTTCAGGAGACAAGCAGAAACCTTAAGATTTTGAGACACTTTTCTCTGATAATTTGTTTAATATATGGTTGATACAAAGGTTAAATAATTGTTGAGAAAGAGGGTCAGCCTGTATGAGTTTCCTTGGAAGATGCTAAACTTGAAAACCAAATTTTCATGTTGATCCTCCTCCTCCTCCCCCCTACCTTTTTCTAAAAATGCTTCTTTTGGGGGTTCAAAACATTTTTCCCATAAAATCATGACTTGAAATTCCTGGGTGAAATGCAGTACTTCCCCTAATAATAATTACTGTAGAGAGAGTAAAACGGAACTATGTGAAATGTTGTGACTAATATTAATTATACCTAATACTGCCAAGATATTTGAGGAAATTATTTTTAAAAAAAAGTAAGTATTTTGTTCACCATTTTTAGGAGCTGGGCTAATGCTTCTATTTATAAATTACTTAGTGCGTGTCCATGATTTAGAGAACCCCAGACACTGGCGACTAAATAAGATATGTCCAAAGCATTTGACATGCTGTAACATACAGTTTTGTTAAACTATAGTGCTATGGTTGAATTGAGGAAGTTTTGTTTCTATTAAATTTATACACAAGTGAAAGATATAAAACTGTCTTGTTAATGTTCTACTTATTTATTTGTTTATATCGATGTGCCCCAGGGCTAAGTATTGGGACTGACACTGTATATTATTTACTTCAATGACTTACTCTTTGCTTTCATAGCCCTACTGCTATTATCTGATCTGCTGATGACCAGATTCTCTACTGAACATCAAAAATGAAAGTTAGTTATTTTTAGTTAACTTCTGTCACTAAAGAAGGAGCATTCTAAATTCACCATTTCTACAAACATTTCCATTAGTTTCTAATGTTCTATAAATAGTTAGGCTCCATTCATAGTGAAAGTTAAGTATAAGCATGACATAGACTTAAAAAATCTGGATAATACATATTGTACTGAAACCGTTCATAACATGTCACCTATATATAAAAGAAAACATTAAATTAAACATAAAATTAGAAGTTTACGAACTCCAAGCTTTCAAGTTTATATTTACGTCAAACACAAGAAAAGGCTCAAAAAGAGAGCAATTCTTATCACATGATCATTCTGTCATTTCAGGTCAGATTTTTTATTGCAAGTGTTGAATCACTGTCTTTCTTTTAAGATCACCGACCAGGAAACACAGTAATATTGTGACTACCCTCTGATGCTATAATCACTGAACAAGTATGTACAGCTTACCTTGTAAAAATTATGATTATTGGCATCCATTGTTACAAGCATACATTAGTGAACACCTGTGCAGTGGTAAGTTCTTTTGACATTTCAGCTGTGATTGTTATCCTTCAGCGAGTCACGTGTTCCTTTGGAAGGTTCTTTGACATCAAAGCTGCACATTGTTAAGCCTATGCGAGTTTGTACTGAAGCTCTGGTTTTGTACATGCAGCTGTTTCTAGAAGTTTCCAGTGACATAAACAGCACAAATAAAAAGATGCAATGAAGCCCTGCCCTGAGTGTGCAGTTTTCACTGATAATGAATGCATGGTGTGCAACAGTGAGCGAGTTCAACTGGAATTTCACAGCAAGCTGTATTGTCGCCGCAACAAACATAGAAAAATGACTGCACAGTAGGGCTGTTACAAAAGACTTATTTATGAGCAGATTGTAATCAGTTTGTGAAAAAATAAAGGTGTGTTTGTTGAAGTGAAAAAGAGTTTTTGTTACACTGGTGTCAGGAGCGAGAATAAACAACACAATGGAGATGCCGAAAACTACAGTCATGGAAATATAGGAAATGAAGAGAGAAATGAAATCAAGAATGAAAACAATGAACATAGGAATAGAAAAGATGAACATGAGAATGAAAACCCCATGGAGCAGATGGAGAAAAAATTTGAATCCAGCATGGACAAAATGGAAGAGAAACTGAAATCATGAACATGGAGATATCTAACAAAATCAATTAAAAACTGGACAGTATGCAGAAGGATGCCAAAGAACTTGGAGGAAAAATGAGGAAAATAGATTCTGTGTTAATACCCTGGAGAGTGTATTGATGCCATAGAAGACCTCAGGGAACGACAATGCCCTGGAGGGAAGAGTTGACAGAAGAGCAAAAGAATTGAACACGATGATGGAAAAGATGCTAGATGGAAGGCTTAAAGACCAGAAGGTTGAGACAACAGGATGGGAAACAACATCTCCACATGTCAAGTCACCCAACTATCCACCGACAGTTTACAGATGTTGCAATCCACAATCGATGGTTAGCAGAAGAGGAAGCCATACAACTGATAGAAAGCCTCCTGGGATGGATAGCAGAATTGCTGAATGCAAGTCTGATGTCGCTGATGTCTCAAGATATCTGGGAGGGACTGCTTCAGGAACCATTGCCTGGTTGCATCCAACTGCAGTCAGCTTAAATCAATACTGCAACAGCCAGGAGAATCATTACAGGAGTAGGACCAGGTAATTGAACAGCTGGTGAACCTAACACCTCGTTATGAGTCCCAAGAAGTTGCCTATTACTTTGTCAACAGGGATGTATGATGCTAAGATACGATAGAACAATATGTTCGCAACTACTAGACCATCAACAAGGCATTAATGGCACACTAAGGTTGGCGGTGGCCAAGGCAACAGCTGCGCCAACCTCAAAGTCAACAAGTATTTGCTACCACAGAGACGACAATGACCTTTCACTTGTGTGTGCTTAGCGTGTGGTGCACCAGGTCACCTAGAGGACTATCCATGTCAAACCAACCATAAAGCAGAAAACAGATAAGGAACATAGTGGCAAGGGGCATGTCTGGGCCATCTTCACCACATCCTTGAGTGACACTATGTGCTTTGGGCAGAAGAGTGGAGGACAGCCTCATCGCAGGCAGCTGGGTACAAGGGAAGCTGTGCTGGGTATTCAGTGCAGCCGTGACCCCAATCACACCAGACGTGGTGATGGGCTTGTCGCCACGAACACCCGGTTGGCTGTACTAACTAGTGACAGCCTCGGGAGACCTCTTACCTGTGGAGAAGGCAGCTCTGCTGGAGTTGACACTGGGACAGAGCACTGAGAATATTTGAGGGTGAAATCCAGGGACTTGATGCCCTCATGAGCCACAAGCAAAGTAAGACATTGGCCAGAAGATCTTGCGACTTGGTTGAAATGAGGTGTTGTTCCACAGCCTCCACAATCATCCAGGGATCTACAGGGTGCTCCTGAGAGATTATGTAGTTGTGCCTGCAAGAAGTGAGATGGTGAAGGCCCTGTCTGCAGGGTCAACGGTCAAGAAACCTTGTACTGCACCAGAAAACACCACTGAACGGATTATGTGTTGCCTTGTCAGGAGGAAGTGCCCTTGAGGATCTTAAACCCACTGAACACCAACCAGGACATTCAGGCTGGGACAGAGTTAGGGAAGTGCAAGCTAGCAATGAGTGTATTGTGGCGCGATGGATCCTACCAGCCAGCACCAACACAGGAATTGGGGCCCTGGTACCCTGGCTAAAATAACTTGCTGAAGAGGATGGTCGACCATATCACCGCTCACAACTGGAGAGGGTCCTGCATTTACTTATGTAATACTAACCTGTCTTTAGCAAAAGGAACAGCAATTATGGTCACACTGACCAATTACATCATATTGACACCAGAGGCACCCAGCCTATCTGGCAAACACAGGCAGAGGTACAAGACATGCTGGAAGACATGAGATTTAGGGGAACCTTTGAGATTCTGACAGCCCTTGGTGCTCCCCTATAAACTTGGTGAAGAAGAGGAAGTGAGCTACACTTCTGTGTGGACTACAGGAAGCTGAATGCCATCACCAAAAATGACTGTTTCCTCTTACCACAGATTGACAACACCCTAGAGATACTTGCTGATACTTGGTGGTGCTCAACCTTGGACTTGAAATCGGGATACTGGCAGGTGACCTTAGATGCCAGAGACAAAAGGAAGTCAGAAATTTCAACTGACCAAGGGTTTTGGATATTTATGGTTATGCTCTTGGCTTCCGCAATGCGCCAGCCACTTTCCAGCACCTCATCAAATCATTTTTTTATAGCGTTTAACACTCGTATTTACTACTATGGCACCACAGGCGATGACCCTGATGATACAGCTGCCTAGGTGATTGGTGACTGGTCTAACCACTCAGCCACAGCATGGCCCTCATTGAATGAGTGACATGATGCCTGCCTGCTGTATCTGAATGATATCACCATCCTAGGCCACAACTTTGAAGACCATCTCAAGAACCTGACCAAGATAATGCAAAGGCTGCAGGCAGCAAACTTGAAGCTGAATGCAAAGAAGTATCAACTCTTCTTCAAGGAGATAAACTACTTGAGTCTCATAGCCTCACCATTTGCGGTGGCCACGGACCCAGAAAGAGCTTGAGCAGTGAGAGATCAGCCTCGCTCAGAAGACAAATGAGAGCTGCAAAGTTTCCTGAGGCCTATACAGCTACTACTGCCGGTTCATCACAGGCTTCTCCAACATCACAAAACCCCTCATTCATCTGGCAGAAGACTAACAGCCTTGTATGTGGTAAGAAGGAATACAGACAACACCCTCTAGATACTTTAAGGCCTAACAACTGCCTTTACCATTTCCTATGACATCATTACCTGGAGGCGAATTACCATTTTGCGAAGTTCGTTTGAAGGATTGTTAAGAGAATTGTTTTAGCATTCTTGCTAATTGTATGTGATTATTGCAGTGCATTATTTAGTGTAATAATGGTGCTAAGTGTTTTGTGCCGAACTGCAACAATAAAATCCATGTGTTCAAGTTTCCGAAACTAGAGGTTATGCGACAGAAATGATTGCATGCCATTTCAAGGGAAAGCTATAAGGTTATGAATTATTCTGTCGTAAGATTTAATTACAACATATTTAACCTACTAATTATTAGAAATGTAAGAATTTTGCAAATAGTAATAACTGAATACGAATCCATATTATAGCATGTAAACCTAACCTGTTGCCTTTAAAAAACCATTGCAGATTAATACTGCTACTCACATATCTGCAGTTATAAATAATAAAATGTGACTACTGTTAATACTAATAATAATACTAATAACAACAATAATAACAATAATATCAATAATAATAACAATGACAATACCAATAATAATAATAATAATAATAATAATCACAACAACAACAATGTTTAAAGCATTACAATTACCGGAAGATAGTTAACCTAACCTCTTCTGCATTTAGTTCAGGAAGTCATTGGTAGTGTAATGCTAAAAAACCTTAGATGCAGCTGCAATTGATATTCAATATCACTGTAGAATTCTAGATTAAAAGCAAACTGTAACAATACCGAGCAATAATTATACCTAACCTGTTCAGATTTATCAATTGAGTCCATTGGGGAGGTAATCCTACCATAACCTTAGCACCACCTACATAACCTTAAACATTTAGCAAGCCGTAAGGAAAGTAATTATACCTTAATCTTACTGCAGTGTAGGCAATGATAAAATCTAACATGTTAGATTTAGTAAGCCATTGGGGAAGTAATTTAAAAAAACAACCAAAATGTTAAATTTATCCAATCACTGAGGATATTAAGCTACCATAACCTTAGAAAAGCCTGTAGGTGATGATAAAACCTAACCTGTTAGTTTAGCAAGCCATAAGGGAAATAATTTTGCAAAAGAAAAAGACAAAATGTTGAATTTAGAAAATCACTGAGGTTATTAAGCTACCTCACAATCTTAAAAAAACCTGTAGGTGATGATAAAGCTTAACTTGCTAAATTTAGTAAGCCATAAGGGAATTTATTTTACTTTAAGGGAACTGAGTAGATGATCAAATCTGGCAGTTTTTGTTTTTGGCATAAAGGAATTCTCTATTCTTTCCTAATTTATAAAATACATAACCTTAATGTGTTTTGCTGCGTTTATGTTGTTAAAAAGAATATTTTACCTATCCAGCTATCTTTCAAATCCGGCAGAAGCATGTCCCTGTCTCTGAAAATCATCTCTCTTTTGTGCGCTAATATTTCACTGCTGTAAATGTTTTTCTGTACCTAGCCAAAAATATATATTGACTGTTAAGTGAAGTATTCTTTTTCCTTTGTTTCTCAACATGGGATTACATTGAAGAAAGTTTCCTTGTTAACTAGATTAGAGTTTTTGAGCATAAAATAATACATATATTCGTACTAAAAATCCCCCAAATCCTCTTTCCAAACATTTTTTTCTGTCTTTTCCTCCACAGGAGGTATTTTATGTTGGTATAATGCTTTATGTTTTTCTAAGGAATATGAATGACGGATTTGGTATAAATGCATAGTTATAAGCATGCAGGAACATGCAGAAATGCACTAAGCTTTATGGACATAGATTAATGATAAAACAATTGCAAACAAAAAAGATATCAAATTAAATAAATTAAATAAGGTTTTTACGGTAAGCATAATGCTTTTAAATGCCATTTTGTATAGGCTTTTGCTTATTAAATTTTATTGCAATTTTAAGTAAGAGATGAATGCAATCATTATAAAGCTTATATGAAATCCTGTTTAACTGCTTTCCTTGTTACTTTCCTTTTCCTTTTTTATTTATTTAATTTAGCCAAAATCACCAGTGTTGTTCGTGGTTTGACGATTTATACCAACAGCATAGTTTTAAAATGCACTTGGCTAAAAGTAGGTATACTATTATTGAACAACTATTCCATCTTTAAATCTATGATCACAAATCTTTACGACATTTGCAGGTCTATTTTGATCTCCAATGTTCATTAAAATACACTATTTATATTAAAATAGCATACTGTGTTGGAGAATGTGTAGAGAAATCCCTGTAAACATAACATCAAATGAATATCTAATTCTTAGCTAGACAGCAACTAAGGGCCAATTCTGTTGAACGATTCACGTGAAGAATGAGTTCTTGCTTTAATGTGTTGGAAAAGGTGTAGAGAAAGTCCTGTGAATGTAATACCGAACGGAATGTCGAATTGTAAACTGGATAGTAACTAAGGTTTAACTCTGTTGGAATTTTGTAAATGGATAGCTCAATTAGTATGAAGAATAATCCTTATCATCATAGTCGTTAGAGAATGTGTAGAGAAAGCTTTGTGAATGTAACATCACACGGAATATGGATTTTCAATCTAGAATAACTAAGGTTAAATCTGTTCGAATTGTGTGAATGAATATCTGGATTAAAATGAAGAATAAACCTGTGTTATCATTATGCTGGAGAATGTGCAGAGAAAGTCATATGAGTGAAACATAGAATGGAATATGTATTATAAGCTAGACAGCATTTTTTGCCTTGTGTTAAAAATTATCTGTGCCAAGTTTAGTCAAAGTCGGAACAGAGTAGAATTCTATTACAAATACATACATATGCATACATGCATACATACATTAATACATGCATACACTGACTTCTATATATTGAGATGAGTAAAATATTATTTGTTCATGTGTTTTGCGCACACAAATCAGTATTTATCATTGACAGAGTGCATGTCAATGCTAAGCAAGCGATTGCCTCTTGTACGTGACGTCACAGTGGTGTTGTGAGGCCTTTCCTATCTAGAAGGTATTGATACAGAGCGAATTCCAGGCACTTAAGTCAGCACTCTGCAGTGCACCTGTTTTAAGATTTCCACAACCTGTTACTGACTTTATTCTTGACACCGATGCCAGCAAAACCAGCATTGGAGGCATTCTATCCTAGGTCCAGGATGACCTGGAGCATGATATAGCTTACTACAGCATGATGCTCTCAAGGCAGAAAAGAAGTACTGCATTATGCGGCGAGAGTTCCTGGCAGTAGTGAAGGTACTGGAGCACCTCCACAACAACTGTATGGTCACCCATTCCACCTGAGGACTTACCACTCTGTCCTCACCTAGCTGTTGAGCTTTAAGAACCTGGATGGCCAGAGAGACCATTGGGTTCAGAGACTCCAAGAGTACAACTTCACATCAGAATATCAGAATGGAAGGAGTCACAACAATGCAGATGTCATGTCATGACAAACCTGTCCACGAGAGAGTAGCCACTGCAATAAAGTTGAGGGGAAAGAGCATGCTGCAGGTATCCATGTAACTTCGGCAGTGCCTGCAGCTTGATGGGATAATGGAGGCATGAGGAGACAGCAGCTGGCAGGTCGACTTGGAACCACTCCTGACAAGTGGAAGCAGGGACTAGACCGAGCTGGGAAGGTATCACACCCAGGAGTAATGAGTACAAGTCCTACTGGGCCCAATGGGAATCATTGATAACCAAGGAAGGAGTACTTTTCAGAGTAGATGTACACAACTCCCCTCTGCCCATAGTCAGATGGCATGGTTGAGCAGTACACCAAGACTCAAGAACAACATTTGAGGAAGGTTGTGGCTAATCATCAGAGAGACTGGGACGTGAGAGTGCCAGTTTTCTTGCTGGCTTACAGCTCAGACCATGACCCCAACAGGTTGACACCAGCCAGTTTGCTATTTGGCAGGGAGCTGCGACCTGATGTTTGGAAGTCCTCCTGAGGCAGAACAACCAGCACAACTACTTGGAGAATATCTTAGACCACCTTCATGACATGCACGAGATAGCACGTTAACACACCCACATACTGAGCAACTGGATGAAGACCTGTTACAACTGACTGGATGGCCATCAGCCAAGGTTTCCAGCAGGATGATTAGGTGTAGGTATGTCCCTGGACCAAGGGACACTGCCCCAAACTTCAACAACCATGGCAAGGACCATACCTTGTGGTGACGAGGATAAACGATGTCTACCGTATCCAGAGGCTGCCCTAGGGTAAGAGGCTAGTAGTACACCTAGAGCATCTAGCAAGTTATGATGGTGCTGGTCAAGTTGGCCAGCTCCAAGAATGGAGTAGTGTGACCACGCCCTGCACCTGTAGTAGCCAGACATGTGTATACAGCTTGCTTTGAAAGTCATTGCCGATTGTTGGCATCCATCTTTTCACAAGTGCATTAGTGAACACCTGTGATGCGGTATGTTCTTTTTACATTGCAGCTGGGGTTGTTGCCCCTGTGCAAGTGGACATGTTTTCTTTCAGAAGATTCTTTGAAATTGAAGCTGTGCTTTGTTAAAGCTGTGCGAGTTTTTGCATGTGTGGGTGTTTCTAGAAGTTTCCAGTGACATAACCAATAGATATATAAAGGGGCAATTAAGCCCTACCATGTATGAAGTATTCAATGTGATTGCATCGCATGCAACACTAAGTTCGACAGGAATTTTGTAGCGAGCTTTATTGAAGCTGTAACAATAAGTGACTATACAGCAGGATTGCTGTAAAAGACAGATATTTGTAAGCAGATTATAATCAGTTTGTGGGAAAAAAAAGAGGTGTTTGTTGAGAAACAAAAACAAGTTTTTGTTACAATATCTATAAATAACACAGCACAACAAACTGTATGATAGATGATGCTTTTTTGAGAATTTAACATCTTTTAACCAGATAGCTCTTATTTATTTAGATATTTGTACACAACCTCTTCTGACGGTGTTTACTTTGGAGGCAGCCATATTAGTCCAGAGGTTACATGCTCTTTTGCACCTGGCTGCTGGTTAGGTTTGCCTTTGTTTGTGAGTGATAATGCTGGGTGTTACGTTTATTTCTAAAATGTTTGTTATGGTAGTGCTTAATTTTCATTGTGAATGGATCCTCATGAAAAAGCAAAGCAAACACACTAACTTTTAAGATCAGTACCATCAATGGAAATGAAGTACCGAATTAAAACTCTTTTAATAGGATTTTAAAACCAAATAAATGATATACACAAGTAAGAATAATTTAAAGTGCATATTAATATCAAAGATTTGAAACAGTAAAGTAAGTGCAGGAGATAGACAAATAATTTTTATTTAAATGTATTAATAGTAAGTAATGAAATGAAGACCTGCACCATGTTATGTAATACTGACAATTTGTCATTTAGGAGCTTAAGTTTTTATGCTATTAGACTGTCGGAAAATAAAGTAAACTGAAGTAGACGCAGTACATTAGCAACATTTGGTATTACAGTGTGAATTGACCACGTGCAGAATTTCAGCTTTTTTTACATTACTGTAATTTCACAAACTCAAGAATATTGCCAGTAAGGTACCTGTGCTTTCAGGTAACTGCATTTGTAAGACAATGCAACAAAATTAATATCTATCTCTATCTCTCTCCCCACCCCCCCATTGATCCATAACTTAGTTTCACCTGATACACAATACTCTAGGATAATGCAATGCGCCTTTTCTGTTGGATATGAATAAACATACCCTTGATGCTTTTGTCATTTCCACTGCTGTGGTCATATTGGTGTCTTTTGACTGAAGGCATTTTTACTGTTTGAACTTTAGGAAGCTCTCTGTGGGTTTCTCATATGCACATTCAATCGCACATGCACACTTCCAGACTCTATGGAGAGTAGAGAATAATCCCAATTACAGAAAAGTTTCCACCCCACTGCCAGGGATTCAACCCATGATCTATGGGTGACAAGTCAGCCCACTGATAACTCAATTATAGAAGCAATCGATATCAAGTTTCAGTTTGTACAAATTAGGCTCCATTAATGCATGTATGTCACCTGACAAGTGTGACATGAGCTGAAATTTTATCGAGTATAATGCAAAAACTCATACCATAGGATACAACAATCATGTAGGCTGTCACGCAAACTCAACACACATCACAAGATCTTTCAGTTCATGTGAATGCTGCTGCAACCACATAACCTCAAGATATGGTGGCATCAGATGATTTTAATGGAACCAGGGTTATGGTTGCACGCTGATCACCTCCTGAGACTCAGTGACAAGGCATGGCTAAACTTTACCCTATTTTCTTTCACAAAACAATCAATGGTGCACAATACCAAGCCTAATTTTGGTATTTTTTTTTCCCCTCAACTAAGAGGAAGAGTGAATGTCAGGGCTCCAGCCCATATTTCTTTGATTAGTTTTGGTGACATGCAATCACTGTAGGGGGATACAATATTGTAATTTGCAAAATAATAATGCTATTGGTTGGCCTTGTCCATTCATCTATTTGTTTCAATTCACAAGATGGTCTGTGCAAGGATGAATTTTAGGCATGCAAGTACTGCGCCCCTGTAACCCCTGTGCTGCTAACATCATTGCTGTTTAATCTGATGGGCCAGTTTATTTTACTTCACGATGTTATACTGTGATCAAGAATGGAGTCAGTGCAGTCACTTTGGAAAACCCAGGGCTGTATGTAGTTTTTCACATTTCTGCATGGTTTGTTATTTCACATGTTCCAAGAGTCATCAGATTTGTGCTATTCAGATTTTTTATCAAGTATTGGCTGGGAACATCTTTAAAAGAAATTTGTAATAGAACTTCAATTTGGGATGTTGCCTCAAACAAATTACACGAATTGTATCAAGAAGAGCAATTTCCCATAGGTTTCTAAATAAACTGTCAATGAATCTTGCCTTGTTTCAAGCAATAGAACAACCAACACGGATTCATACTAGCTCTAGAATCAAATGCAGAAATGGGCTGATTGATAAAACTGATATGCTCAATAGTACTCAGCTGATCTGATATTTGATTGGTACAACACTTTTTATTCTTTATTTATTTACAAAAGAGGATACATTTTAATTTGGGATACTACACACACACACACACACACACTCTCTCTCTCTCTCTCTCTCTCTCTCTCTCTCTCTCTCTCTCTCTCTCTCTCTCTCTCTCTCTCTCTCTCTCTCTCTCTCTCTCTCTCCTCTCTCTCCCTCCCTCTCTTTCTCCCTCGCTCTCTTTCTCCCTTGCTCTCTTTCTCCCTCGCTCTCTTTCTCCCTCGCTCTCTTTCTCCCTCTCCATCGCTCTCTCTCTCCCTTTCTGGCTATCTCTCTCCTCTCTCTTTCTCGCTCTCCTCTCTCTCCTCTCTCTTTCTTGCTCTCCTCTCTCTTTCCTCTCTCTTTCTCGCTCTCCTCTCTATCTCTCTCTGTCTGGCTCTCTCTCTCGCTCTCTCTGTCTGGCTCTCTCTCTCTCGCTCTCTCTGTCTGGCTCTCTCTCTGTCTCCCTGTCTCTCTCTGTCTCTCTTTTTACATAGTTCCACATGGTATCGATCACAAAGTGAGCATATATACAGTCTTGACTTGGTACTTTTGTTACCTAAGAGGCAAATTTGTTTCTTTTTCATTACCGGTAGACACACTGATGATATAGCTGTTTAATGTAAGTGGAACCAATATTGACCCATAAAACAATAAACTAAATTATATCAAGGATTGGGGTGTTGCAAACCATTTATTTTAATCACATCAGAAAAGAGAAAAAATTTCAATTGGCCTGGAATCCAAATACAAAATAGAGGCACTTAAATTTTTGGGTTTCTATTTTGAATTTAATCTTAATGGGAGTATCACATAAAAAGTATTTGTACAAAAATCACCAAACTGATATTTAAATAAGTCAAGATACAAGATGAACTTATATTTCACTTATGGGGGATTTGGAGAGAAGCAAGAGACACATTGGTGGATATGTATAGACAGAATTTATTGCACAGATGAGAGAAAAAATTGTTGCAATGGTATAGTGTGGTGAAGGAAAATGTAGGATAGGAAGAGCATCTTAAAGTTTGCATGGTTCCGACTAGGATATGGAAGCTGAAAGGTTTGAGAGGAGGAGTGAGGCAGAGACTATGTTCAATTTGTGGAGAGGATGATGAATTGCACATAATGTTAAAATGTAAAGGGATGAATGAATGGAGAACGAAGTTAATTAAACAGAATTGTTTAGGGAGAGATAAAGAAGATATCCAAGGACCAAGGGCAGCTAAGAGAATTAGGGGAATTCTTATGGAAAGTTAAGGATGAAGTGGACAAGGCAAATAGATAAGGTTTAATTAATGAGAGCACATTGTGATTTATTTTATTGTACAGATAATATATATATATGTAATTGGAGGTTGGCAGTACACTCAGATTAATGACCTGGGCCATAGGAGATTGCCACCATGTTATTGAGCTTAGTTCCGAAATAAATTATTGTAGTTTATGGTATTATTGTCTTAGGAAATGACCTGAATGTCAATGAAGTCTTAATTCAGCAAAAGAATGCAATAAGACTTACCCCTCTAATTAAGAATCTACAACTCACTGCAGACCACCATCTAAAAAACTATGTATTAGTAATGAAGTGTCTTTTAAATATAGTGAAAAATAAAGGTAAGATCAAAATAAATAGTTTGATTCATATGTATAAATCTAGGAATGTTAACCAATCTGAGGTTTTAATTATATGCTTTCACAAAATTGAGTAAGAAACTATAAAATGCCTGAACCTCTTATATGAATGCTATGAATTATGAAAAAGTTTGAAGGGACATTAAAAAAGATTATATATACCTTTATGTGATATTAATGAATATTGTAAACTAATGTTCTTACTATTTAAGTCTTATTAATTTTGACAAATCCTATGTAATCTGTTCCTTGTGACTTTGACATGCATTGCAATATACATGTATAAAGAAAAAAGAAAGTTTTTGATTTCCGGACTGTAACCATTCTTAAGCTCATTCATTTGTTATAGTTTTCTAACATATTTTAAAACTCTTAATAGGTAAATATTTAAACAAGAGATGAAAGCTTTCCTTGGTTTTAGTAATTTGGAAAAAGGTTCAATCAAATTGAAGAGCAGCCATTGTAATTAAAGCTTTTAGAGAAAGGGGTCAGTAGATACATGATAGAAGTTTTAAAAGCTCTACATAAGGAAAATACTTTTTGTATAAGATTTGAGGAAGGTTTAATAAACAAAGACAACAAGAAAAGGGCTTAAAACAAGGATGTAAGCTAAGTCCAGCTCTATTTACTTTATATATTAATTACATATTGGAAAACATTAAGAAAAACAATAATTTTATGCAAGTTATAAATATCAAGATTCCCAGTGTATTTTTGCAAATAATTTGGTAGTTGGTTCCATTACAGTAATTACCCTAAAAACAGCATTGCAGGAAATTCGAACTACTACCCAGAACGGGACCTAACGATGAACCAAGACAAAATATAAATCTTTCTAGGAAGGAAAGTTGAGTACATACAAAAATTGGAAGAAAGGAAATAAGAAATATAAGGTGGTGTACACGATTGCATTTATTTATGGATAGAAGTGGATGGAGGG
Organism: Hymenopus coronatus; assembly: GCA_030762935.1. Lineage (NCBI taxonomy): Eukaryota > Metazoa > Arthropoda > Insecta > Mantodea > Hymenopodidae > Hymenopus > Hymenopus coronatus. The sequence goes on from CM060900.1 coordinate 287,875,099, forward strand.
GGAAAATGGGAATCCCAAAAAAGTTTAGTAATAGCAAAAGAGATAGCGGCTATATCAATTATAAAAGGATATATTTTTAAAATACTACAATTGAAAGTCAAACAGCTTGAAATAATGTATAATAAATGGTTCATGCAGGAATATTTTATGATATTAAAATTTGGGGAATGGAAAATTTTTGGGAAACTGTGGATAAAGTGGATTTGGCAAAGAAATTCTTGCTTTACCAGCTGCAGCTGTAAAAAGAGTTGCTGAAATAGAAACAAGAAAAGTTAACAAGAAAAGGTCTGATTATGGAGAGAGTTTTAAAATATTGGCATAGGATTTTGAACATACTGAAGATAGCCTAGTAAAAGTGTTTAATGTACCAAGAATTCTAGTTAAGGGGTAGCTGACTAGTTTAAAAACTGTTTTAGAGAGTAATAGACAAGTGTATATATGGAGGAAATGAGATACAAATAATGCAGGTTTTTGGAAAGAGGCAAGAAGCCATTTCAAAGATATATACGAGGGCCGTTCAGAAAGTAGCCTCCGATCGGTCACAGTGCGGGTAGTGGGGGGAGTAGCGACGCCATCTGTGCATTCACGCACTCAGCAGGTCAGTCGGCATCAAGCCGTGGTCGAGTGAAAGTCGTACCTGCGCTAGTTTAGTGTTTGTGGCCATTTGAAATGTGTACTGCAATAGAAAACCTCGCCAAATGTGAAGTGCGTGCTGTTATAAGGTTTTTTACAGCCAAAGGATATTCTGCAGCAGCTATTCATCGTGAGCTTTGTGCCGTGTACGGACCAAGAGTTATGAGTGAAGGAGTGGTCCGTGAATGGGTACGTTTATTTAAAAGTGGACAAGAAAACGTTCATGATGAAGAGAGGAGTGGTAGACCATCATTGGTCACGGACGAACTCGTTCAGACAGTTGATGCAAAAGTTCGTGAAAACTGACGTTTCACAATGTCGGAGTTGTCTACTGATTTTCCACAGATTTCTAAGACTCTCTTGTACGAGATAGTGACAGCAAGATTGGGTTACCGTAAGTTCTGTGCACGATGGGTGAGAGCTCAAAGATGCGGTCACAGGCTGGCTCCAAGCACAAGCGGGTGATTTTTATGCAGAAGGAATTTCAAAGCTTGTGAACAGATACGATAAGTGCCTCAATCGTTATGGAGACTATGTAGAAAAATAGTGCAAAGATGTAGTTGTAAGATGTATATATTAAAATATTTTTATTTAACTTGGTGAATTTCTTGCAATCAACCGGAGGCTACTTTCTGAACGGCCCTCGTACAAATACAAAAATGATTCAGTAATTTAACTGGAAAAATATCATTGGAATTCTATGTCAAGATGAAATAGGCATAGAAAAGGGAAAATGATATACATAAAATGAATAAGGAGGAAAGAGAGGGTATAGTATGAGCAAGAACAGGTGTTTGAAAATTAAAAGGTGAAATAGAGGGTTTTACCCAAGGATAATGCCCATTATGTGGAGGGAAAGAAGACTTGAAACCTAGTGTTTGGCTACAAGGAAACTGAAAACTGGAGAAATGAACTCAAAGTTTAAAAGGCACTACAGAACATTGTTGAACAGAATATTCATAAAGGAGAGCAGGAGTGTGAGGTCAATATTTATTTCAAGTTAAAATAAAAGGATATGGTCAGCTAAGAGAAATGAAGAAAATGTATACAAATAATAATTTAATAAGTATTTTATGTGGAATGGATGCCTACTGAATGGTTGGCCAGGAATAATTTCAGTAGGCAACAGTATATATTGTAAATTTCTTAGCACTAAATAAATTGTATCATATATTTTTCTCTGTTACAGTCAGAATCTTTCTTAATAGTATTTCCTCAAATAAATTCAACCAAAAATAAGCGTTGAAGTTTTCCTGGCAACAAACATTTCTAGGTGTTCTTGGGCTTCAAACCAGGTCAAGTAATGTGGAGCCATGAATGTTTCAGGAGCATACATCTCTCCCATCATCAGGACGATGAATGACTAGCCAAATAAAATGGCTTGTATATATAATGTGGGCTGAAGTGGCATACACCTCGTAGAAAACTCGCCCACTCTGGCTGCTACATTGATTGTATCTGTGTTTTTTGAGCAAGTTAATTTGAATATTGATGGCTGCTTTCTATGCAGAACTAAACTTTAATCTAGCATCCTGGTTCAGCATGCCCCTCTCAGAGGAAATAGCCAATGCCCTTTAGACCCTACGTTCCCTGTAGCTATCACATTAAGCTAAGATGGTAGGTCGTGGAAGTTGGGCCTATGGTCCTGTTCAAAGCTAGGTTCTGCCAATCCAGACTTATCAGCTTGTATTAAACAGATGGTCCTTTTGTGTTCTTTCACCTGGTGCTTATGTTTCTGCCGATTTGTCCTGTATATAGCACTCCACACTTGCATGGTATGCAATATGCACCTGGTACAATGAGGTCTAGCTGGTCTTTCATCAGCCTCACTATGTAGACTTCAATGTACCATGTATGTATTGCATTCCATGTGAGTGCAGAGCCCTGCCCATAGGACAAACTGGCAGGACCATAACCACCAGAGTCAAAGAACATAAAAGGATTATCTGTTTGATACAGCTGATCAACTGTCTACACGCTAAGTGAATTATTTGCAGCAGTGAATCAAAGACTTTATTTGAGACAAATTTTTGAATCAATAAAGACATTTATTACCTTGGTGTCAGGAGTGGGATAAAGACCCCATGATGGATAGATGCTTCCAAAATTGTAGGAGAAGACACAGGATGGGAAGTGAAATAGCGGCAGTGAACACTGGCTTGGAAGAAATGAGAAACGAAATGATAACAATGAGTTCCTCATTAGAGAAGCTGCAGACGGAAACAAAGACTGAACTGAAAACGTAAAAGAAGAAATGAAAACCAGAAAGGAAACCACAATGGAAAAGATGGGTGTGAAAATAAAACCCAGAATGGAGGAAATGAAAAACAAAATGAAGATGATGGAGAAGAAGATAGAATCCGGCAGAGAAAAAATTAAATAAAAAATGGAGTTAACAATGGAGAACCTGAAAACTGGACTTTCCACCAAAGTAGACAAACAACTGACCAACATGAAAAACGTGGAAGAATTTGGGGAAAAAGTGGAAGGGCTTGGTGGAACAATGAAAGGCCATGACCAAAGCCTTAACACGCTGGAGGGAAGAGTCAACAGCAATGACAAGTAACTGAATACTGAGGTGAAAAAGATGCTTGACAGAAAGTTGAAAGACTTGAAGGTTGGGACACCAGGACAGGACAGGACATGACACAACACAACATCTGAATGCATCAAGCCACCCAAATATGACAGGACAACCATCTTTGAAGTCTTTCCAGACCATTTGTAGGCATCGCCACCCACTACAACCAAAGGTCAGCAGAGGAGGAAGTCACACAGCCGATTGCAAGCCTTTAGGGACAGGCGGTAAAAGCATTTAATGTGATTCCATCAGCAAGCTCTGGGGAGATCTGGGAGGCCCTTGAATACAACTTTGGGAACTATTGCATAGTCAGCTTAAACTGAGGTTGCAACAGCATAATGAGACAATGCAGGAATTCACTCTAGCCATTGAACAGTTTGTGAGAAAAGCCCTGGTGAACTTACCACCTAGTTGTGTGTCCCCAGGAAGCTGCCTATTCCTTTGTCGATGAGGTGCATGGTGCCAAGATAAACAGTGTCTGATGTTAGGTGACTATAAAACGATCCATTAGGCATTAATGGAAGCACTTGGAGTGGAGGTAGCCATGAAAACAGCTGCACCCAGCTCAAGGACAATGAGTATTTGCTATGACAGGGAGAGTGAAGCAATCTAGAGATGACCACCTTCAAGTGGTTGTGCTGGAGGTGTTGCAAGCCAGGTCACTTAGTGAAGGACTGTCCACACCAAGATGAGCAGATGGAAAATGAATAAGGATGGGCATGGTGAGGGGCACGTTATGCCCTCAAGTGATTATGTGCCTTGTGCAGAAGAGTGGACAACAGCCTCATCTAAGATGGCTGGATACAAGAGCAGCTGTGCCAAATACTTGTAAGCACAGGTGCAGCTGTAGCTGTAATCAGACCTGACATGGAAAAGGGCTTGCTGACATGAACACCCATTAGGCTCCAAGAACTACTGATGGTGTCAGGGGAAATCTTGCCTGTGGAGAAGGGGACCCTGCTGGAATTAAAACTAGGACTGAACACTGTGGGTCTGTGTGTATTCATTGCGAGGGTAACTGAGGATACTGGGATTGGATGCCCTCAGGAGCCATGAGGTGAGTTGAGTTGGGTTTTGCAAATCAGGCAGGATGAGGTTTCGCTATGAAGCCCACAAGAACATACAGGATCTGCAGGGTGATCCAGAAGGATGTTGTAGCTGTGCCTGCAAGAAGCAAGGTGGTGGTGAAGGTGCACCCAGAGGGGCAAGAATCAAGTAACCTGGTATTGAACCAGAAGACATCACTGCACAGATTAAGTGTTGCCCAAGCATTGTTGCCTTGCTGGAAGGAAGTACCCATGAGGCTCCTGAACCTGATGGACATCAACCTGGACATCCAGGCCAGGACAGAGATTAGGAAATGCGAGCCAGCTGTAAGTGTATCACCGGGCAACAGATCCAAATAGCCAGCACCTTCATAGGACCTAAGGCTCTGGCAGAAAGGCTTGCTGAAGAGGGCAGCCGACCATCTGACCACTTCACAACTGGAGAGGTTCTATGTCAACTCAACCAGTAAGTCTGTCTTCAGTCAAGGGAACAATGATCATGGTCGTACTGACTGAGTACTCTAAAACATCGTCAGCGGAGACAACCGACCTATCCAGAAAACACCAAGACATGTTCCCCTTGCAAAGCAAAGAGAGGTAGCAAACATGTTGGAGGAGATGAAATCTAGGGGATTCATTGATGAGTGTGACATCCCTTGATGCTTCCCAGTAGTCTTGGTGAGGAAGAATAATGAGCTACACTTCTGCATTGACAAGCTGAAGGCCATCACCTGAAAGAACTTCTTCCCCTAACCACAGACTGATGACACCCTGGATACACTTGCTGGTTTCCGCTGGTTCTTGACTTTGGACCTGAAATCAGAATACTGGCATGTGGCCTTAGATCCTAGAGGCAAGGAGAAGACCACATTCTTGATTGGTCAGGGGTTTTAGCAATCTACAGTTATCCTCTTTGAACTCTGCAATGCACCAGCCACCTTCCAGTGCCTCATGAAATCAAGTGATGAGAAGGCTGACCTGCAATGCCTACCTGTTCTGTTTGGATGACGACATCATCATCATCATGGGCAGTAATTCGAAAGAACATCTCGAGAACTTGACCAAGATACTACAAACTCTGCAGTTAACCGGAAGTTGAACTCGACAAAATCCAACTCTTCTGAAAAGAAGTTAACAACTTAGGCCACATAATCTCACCACTGGTGTCACCCAACAGACAAATGAGAGCTGCAAATTTTCCTGGGCCTATGCAGTTACTACTGCCAGTTTGTCAGAGGTTTCTCCAACATGCAAAACCACTCACTTGTCCAATGGAACGGCACCAACCTTACACGTGTTCAGAAGAGCAGAGATCATGTTACAGGGGGCTAAATTCAGCACCCTGCAGTGCTCCTATACTGGATTACCACAACCTTGTGGTAGGGTTGCCAGATCTCCAGGCACCACCACCCAGAGTGCCTGGGTTTGGAATGAATTCTCCAGGTATATGAACCAATGGGTGGTATGAATAAAAGTGAGACACGTCTCAAAACTTGCAATTTTCGAGATGTGTCACACTTTCGTATGAATAAAACTCGACTACTCAAGATGGAGGTGACCTTGATCGCGACTGTCTCACTTTCATGAGATGCGTCTCGTGATTTGTTAAGTCACTTCAGAGGGTGTCTCAACACATGAAACACAGCTTCTTGCAACAAATTATAGGCAGATTTGGTACCGGTTTTGGTGTTTTTTGAGCACAGAGCGAAGCTTTAGTAAACCAGGAGGGACTCTAAAGAACCAAATTATAACGAACTTCAAGATTAAAATAAAATGTGCAGTGGCTTTTCATCACAAAACAACAGGAACAAGAGGTGGAGCTTTACGCAAAGGAGCAAAGATTAGAATATTATTGTAATTTTTTTTTAAAATTTATATACCCCCTTTAATTTCTATGGTCATATCTGGGGTTTTTCTTTACAAACAGCTGCTGGTGATTTCTCGCTGAAATGTTAGGTTTCTTAACGTCTTTTTTCTCAATGTTATGCTATTTAACACTCACAAGCATACTTAGAGACTCTGTTTGAATAGCAGATGATTCTAGTTAAAAAAAAAGAATTCCCTGCCCCAGCCGAAAATCGAACCCAGGATCTTTGGGTGAGAAGCCAGAAAGCTGACCATTCGACCGCAGGTAGTAAAGCCTAGGTTTTAGTGTGGAATCGCAGAAGAAACAGATGCCTTTCAGAATTCAGTATTCAAAACTTTTTGGAACGTTGATCTGTTGTAACTATATAAGGGTACGAGCGTTTGATAGGTTCAAATTTCTGGAAAATGCTGCTGCATTTAATGAAACTAAAGTGATATGGCAACAGTGCAATATATCCACTGATGCAATTGGAGCTCCGATTATACCCATATCATAATCAAGAAACCCGAAATTTCAGGTAGACAAAATATTTTATTGCACATGAGAGATAACACTTCCTATAAGTACTACAAGAATAGGCTGTTGCACTCCTGAACACAGTGGAACTTTTATGGAAGCATTTTATTTAAAAGTAACTAAATAAATAATAGATATGTAAAATAATATCTACATGTTTAATATTTTATTTTTAACTTTCACTGTTTTCAGAGGATTTGTTTCTCCCATCAGGTCCAAGGACTTTCTTTTCTAATCTTTCATGTGTATAGAGTTATTGTCCCTTTTAAAGCATTTGCTTTTTACTTTCGCTAGCATGTACATAGTAACTAGAGAAGGTATTGTATTCCACCCAAAATCGATGTCCAGATTTCCCCAGAAGTATATTTTAAGGTCCCCTGAGTCCTAGAAAAGAAATTTTAGAAAAAGGTCAGTGTGTTGGTCGGCAGTATAGCTCAAAAGCTGCTAAATACCAGACTTGTTATTTACGTTTAGATCTTCCAAAGATGCAATATGAAGATTTTCAAGAAAGCTTCAAACTACCCTTTACATGGAAAAAAAACTTTGAAATTTTTGTTTTTATAAAAAATGGCTCTAACAATTTTGATTAAAATACTGTAATGAAACATATTTACATCAAAAATAAAATGTATTCCTTGACTTTAAATTTTCTGGGAACAGCCTCAGAAGATTTCTTCATTCTGGATGAGTTTTGCAAAGCTGGTAAACCATAAGAGATAGACTTCCTCTTACCACACAAAAACATAGATCTCCTTTAAACACATAAACCTTAAAGATATATATCCTCTAATTAAACATATACAGATTGCTTGTAGAAATATAATTAATCCTATAGATAAAGGATGATTTAGAAATAAAAATATGATTTTTAGAGTTAATATAATTCTTAATATATATATATATATATATAATATCAAAGGGTAGTTTAAAATAATTTATGTCATATGTTTTTCTTGTAGAGTTGACCATTTTTGAGATATTCCTTGTTATTAGTTTTGATTTTAAACTATGTTCTCAAACAGGAAGCCTACTTTTATTTTGTATTTCTAGTTTTACTCCTGGACATGCAAGGGGCACCGTACTTGTTTCACATGATGATCAGCTTTTCAAATATTTAACTAATCACTTTAGCCTAGTTTATTCCCTTATTCCCCTTCTACAAACAAAGAATAATAACAATTCAACTAATGGGTGTATAGATTAGCATGATATAGATAAAATATCAATATTTATAAGAATGGTTTTATGTGGAACGGCTAGAAAAAGTCATGAGAGTGGAACACATCAGATTTTTGTTTTATTCTGCTCTTAACATTATTATTTTCCCAAACAAATACATTTCATTTTCATTCTTATCAAGAACTTTTCCTGAATCTTATTTAATTTCAGTCATAGCAAGTTTCTAATTTTCTGACAATTATGATTTTATTAAATAGCCTTTTAAAACATGTGAGAAACGTGATTAAAATGTTATGTTTCCTTCTCCATTTTGACGTTATAAGTCGTATAAATTGATTCATAAATGCTGAAATAAACCCTTTCCATTGATGCAACAATACATTGTTGACCTGTTTACACACAGATAGTAAATGAGATGCAGGTAGCGCGTCTCACTTCGGAGGGGAAATTTTTATTCATACGAAATCAGCGAGACACATCTCAAGACTAGCTGCGTTTCACATTTTCTGCTAGTGGTGTCTCATAAGACGTGTCTCGCTTTTATTCATACCACCCAATGACTTTAATCTATGGGCTTGAATATCATCTTACTAATGAGTCATTTTTAATAATTTGGTTTGAATGTTAATTACTAATTGTAACAAAATGTACGTTTCTATTCTTATTCTGGCAACTTTTCATTGTCATGTCTGTAGTATTGAGCTCACATTATTAAAGAAATACTAGTAAGTTACGGCTTGTTCATTGTCACTTGTCAGTTAACAGTTTACCGGCAATTATTGGAATGCTGAGTTCGAGAGTGGACAGACTACCACTACCTTTCACCATTCAGAATAGTTATAGTTTGTTGTTCTGTGATAGTGAGTCATAACAGTGAAATGAAGAGGCGATGTCCAAGTTCGTTCCGTGAAGAATGGTTGGAGGATGAAAATTATAAAGAGTGGTTACAAAAAGTTGATAGTAACGAGTGTATAAGTGCAGAATATGCAGTATTTCATATACTGTTACATATGAAGGATATGAATGAACATTTACAATAAGAAAGACATAAAGCGAAAATTATCACACAAAAGCACAATCAATCTCTTCTTAAATTCTTATCAAAACAATTTTCTGCAGAGGATGACAAAATCACTGCAACGGAATTAACTTTGACGTAACATGGTGTGAAACACCACCATTCTTACAATTCTCAAGATTGTGGCAATAAATTATACCCACATATTTTCAGAGATTCTTCCATAGCAACGAAAGTAAGATGCGGCCGAACTAAAAGCGAGGCCTTAGTAAAAAATATACTTCTGCCTTATGCTAAAGAGAAGCTACTGGGCAAATTAAAGCAAAGTGTTCGGTTTACATTAGGTTCCGACGCTTCAAATAAAGGCAATAAAATACATTACCCAATAGTTGTAACTTACTTTTCCAAAGATAAAGGAAAATGTAATGAAGTTCTTGATTTCTATTAAGATGTAAGCCAATCTATGGAAGCCATTTCAAATAAACTAAAATCCATTTTATTGGAAAATGGTTTAGCACTAAACAACGTAGTTTCTTATTCAGCCAACAATGCTTCACTTAATTTCAGTAAACATGATTTTGTCTTTACCAGATTAAAAAAAAGAAAATGCAAACTTAATCAAAGACAATTGTTGCCATATATTACATAATTGTGTTAAATTTGGTTTCAAGCTTCTAAAATATGATGTAGAAATTCTTGTTCTTAAAATTTATTCAAGCTTTTCTTCATAACAAAAAAATTCTGAGTTTGCTCAGCATGACTACAGTGAAATATGACACATTGTCGTGCAATGGTTGTCTTTGCAGTCAGCTGTAGAGCATCTTATTAACCGCTTGAGCGATGGTCATCTAAATGCTGCACAGCCAGTAATGGATACCCAATAAACAATTCAAGGCATTTAAATTGCTAAATGTAGGTAAATATGCTTCGTACATAAACATTTGTATCACTGGTATTTATGAAGATAGTTTAATGAAACAAAAACTGGCTTAAAGCTCATTAAAGGTACTATACATCCATCATAGAAACAAAAGAGAGACTATATTAACAAAAGTTTAAATATCACTAATTTTTTCCGTGTAGTAAGTCATTCTGTACATCGAATGCACCTAATTTGTGCTTGTGCCATGCACATACAAATGTATATACATAGAGCTAGCTAAGCACAATGTTCTCGGCTTCAAGGTTTTATCATTCTGTTTATTGCTACGACAAAATTACTTGTGTGTGTTTGTGAGGAACACCCAAGCTGCAAAGAAATCAAACCTCTCTGTCAGCATTTCTATTTATGCCTTAGAATAAATACACAGTGGGGATTTATGGTAGAGCCATGTAGCTACGGGGTTCACAGTTTTTTGTTTTAGCTATCAGAAAAGCACATTTGAAAATATTATATCTCAGTTCCAACCATGGCTTCGACTAGCAATGTAGCTAACAAATTAGCTCATGTAGGCAGTGTATGGGTTTCAGAAATAACTTCAGATAATGTGGAGGACTCTTTGCTATATGATAGTGACTTCGATATTGACAGCAAGTTTACAGATTTTGAGAAGGTCGTCGAAGATATAGGTAGCAGTGAGGAAGAAAGTGACTCTCTTCTTTCAGGTGTTCGTGAAGAAGCAACACTGTGGGGTAGTTAAAATGACTCCAAAACAAAAAGGCATATCCACACGAGCACAGCCTCTGGTGTACAACCCCAAACTCAGCTGACTTCTAACAGCCAACAAATTGATATTTTCACAAAATATTTTACTGCTGACTTAGTGTCTCTCATTGTTACAGAAACAAATCCATGTACAAGTAAGGTGAAGAAAGACCTGAATATTTTGCATCATCACATGGGAAGGGTATAGTTGGAATTGGTGGACAAGCTAAATCCCTCGTACAAACTTATGTCATGAGTACATCAATATCTGCACAAACTGTCCAGAATGCTGAAGATTTTGCCAATGTTGTTAAGATGGCACTGCCTAAAACTAAAGTTCTCCTAATCAATGAAGATGGTATATCCAGAAAAAGAAACTGGGAAGAGCTGTAAACTAACTTTTTTAAGTAGCCTGTGAAAGCTGACAAGTTGCTATATTCACCTAATCAAATTATGACAGTAATAAAACCTCCTATAAGGTTTCAAGATGTTACATTCGGACATGTGATGCACATGACAAACAAACAATTTTGGTGTTGTGCAGAGGAAACAAATCTTCATTTGATAGTACGAGGGGCATACTGAAAGTCATGAGCAACACTGTTTTACAATCTTAATATTTATTTTTAAGCCAAACCAAATACATCATCATAATCTACAGACTTTCTTTCACTTTTCGACATAGTCTCCATTGTTTTGCACACATTTTTCCCATCGTTCTACAAGTTTGAAAATGCCCTTGTGATAGAACTCCGTTCCAGCTAACCGCAGACCCTGATGCACTGCTTTCCGAATATCCTCCAGCGTCTCGCAGCATTGGCCACGCATCTGCTCCTTCACAGAACCGAAAAGATGGTAGTTGGAGGGTGCTAAGTCGGGACTGTAGGGAGGATGTGGAAGAGTTTCCCACCCTAATGCCCTGATCTTCTCCATAGTGGCACGGGCTAAATGCGGACGCGCATTATCCTGTTGAAGGATAATCCTCTTTCCAGGGCGTTTATCACGCAAAGCCCGACGGAGCTTCAGAAGTGTCTTGATGTAGCAGGCAGAATTTATGGTTTGTCCAGGTTCAAGAAAGTCAACCAGAATGCAACCTTGTGCATCCCAAAAGACACTTCCCATAACTTTTCCTACAGACTGCACTGTCTTCGCTTTCTTCTTCGATGGTGAGTTCAAGTGGTGCCATTCCATACTCTGACGTTTCCTTTCTGGCTCATAGTGATGGAACCAGCTCTCATCTCCAGTCACAGTATACATCAAAAATTCATCACGTTCATTATGAAATCTCTGAAGAAGGTTTTGTGCAATGGTTCTTCTCTGAAGTTTGTGGTCTTCAGTCAATAAACGGGGGACCCAACGGGCACAGAACTTTCGATAACCCAAGCTGTGGATCATTTCTTACACTGCACTATGTCCTATTCCAAGTTGCACAGCAATTTCATTCACAGTGAAACGCCTATCTCCTGTAATGAGCTCATCAACTCTTTCCTTGTTGCATTCTGTAGAGGCAGTTCGAGGACGCCCGCTATGAGGCGCATTTTGCAGGCTCGTGTTTTCATCTTTGAAATTCTTCACCCATCTTCTAACACTGCTGGCACCCATGCAGACACCTCCATACGCACGTTGAAGTCTGAGATGAATTTCAGGAGCAGATTTTCCTTCTTTCACAAGGAATTCAATGACAGCACGCTGTCGAAACGAAACATCAATGTCAGCCATTTTTCAAACAGCGTCTGTGGTCACGTGATAGAAGCTAATGACATCACAATATGTCAACATGTGGCTTAAAGTCTGTAGATTACAATCCTGCAATTCGTTTCGTTACACTGTTGAAATTTAAAATTTTACAATGGGTTGCTCGTGACTTTCAGTATGCCCTTCGTACTTAAAATTAGTGATTCCTTACAATAAAAATCGAATACAGTTTTCAAACCTAGAACTGCAATCATTTAATCAGAACATTAAAGAATTCAAGTTTTATGTAATGCACAGGGGCACTTGTGTCAAGATGTAGGAAAGGTAGTATTAAAGTATACAAGGTTGTTCATCTGTTCCTTATTATTTTTGGAGATAGACCACACTTCATACTCTGAAAGTAATAGGGCTGAAATTACCATGCTTGTTGGCCATTTGGTAACCATGCAAATCTAGCCTGGTCTTCATCAGATAATAGACCTTAGCAGCAATAGTTACGTCCATTCCAAAAACATGTGCTTAATAACTACAGACACTGATACATCAATAGGATCACTGTCATACCTTCTGCAACACAAATTATAATGAACGAAGGCTAAATGAATGGCTGAAGCTACAAAATGGAGTCCACAACAGTTATAAAGAGATCAGATGTGGAGAGAGAGACATGTGTGATACTATACCTATAAGTTTTAATGGAGCAGGTGGGCGCAATGATTGTAGCTCAACTGGTTAATTTCATGTTCCCTCATCATCTCCAGCATGTCAGCGGTTCAAGTCCCACAGTCTGCATTTACTTTTTTTCTTCTTTATGTATTATCAGTTGAGGAGCACAGTTAGTTCAGTGTTTGCCACTTTTATAATTTTAGATGAAAACAAAAAGGTATATGAATGAAGAACAAACAACAGTTCATTTTATGTGTTCTTTGATCTTCGATCTTCGATGCTTAATTTTCTTTCTAATTATTTTGAAGAAACTTCATTATGGATTTAAACAATAAAGGAAAATTTCAAAACGTATGAAGTTAATAAAAACATTTAAAAATACTAAACACCTAACATGTTATCGACTGTTTTTCGTAGTTAGAGAATGTTCTCAAAATTTTGGCAGCTGGAACCGTAGGTGGGTTAGCAAATAGTACTGGAAGACACTTTAGGTCTAGAAATGCCCCAATTAGATACAAATGCACAAAATAAATATGTAGGCATGTGCTATACCTACAGCTAAGGTTATCTCCTATGAACCTCACAGCCCATTAGATAGGCAGACTCAGTCGGTCCTGAACTCGCCATGTATTCCAGGCTAAACGTATGTATGGAAATCAATTTCCAGAAAGACAAAAACCTACACACAACACTTTTCGGAATACTGAACGACGTTTACGTCTAACAGGAGCGTTTGAAAGGTAAGGTCCTATTAGAGAGGCACCAGTTACCTCTGGGCACAAAGATGATATAATTTTAGACACTGTCTTAAACAATCCCCACATTATCACGCAAGCACTGGCACAAGACACAAACATCAGTAGGTAATCATAACATAACAATGCATTTCACACCCTTACTGCTTGCAGCTACACTAGGAAGTCCATGGACGTGACTTTGAAGCTCAAGTAGATTGCTGCCAGTGGGCAGTAAGCAGTTTGAAAAGTGATGCAGTCTTTTTATCCAAAGTTCTGTTTACAGATGTATCATGGTTTCACAACAATACCACTGTGAACCACCACAACATACACTACTGAATGCCTCATTGGGTAAGACAGGCAGATTTTCAAGACCAGTGAGGAATTAATATATGCTGTGGCATTTTGGGTGATCGGGCCATATTTTTTCGAAGGCCACCTTATGGATCATGCTACCTTCACTTCCTCCAAAACAATCTTCCTCCATTACTGGAGCATGCATCATTAAATGGAAGATTAAGAATGTGGTTTCAGCATGATGGTACTCCACTGCACCAGTCTACAATCGTCATAAATTATCCTCACGGCACACATCCTCAAAGATGGACAGGTAGGCAAGGACCTGTCTCGTGGCTTGCCAGATCTCCTGATCTTATGCCACTTGATTACTTCCTATTGGGTCATTTAAAACAAATGGTGTACAGTCAACGGCTGCATAACCTTAATCAGGGAGGCCTGCAGGACCGTCACATCCCAGATGTTACTGCTTGCCAGATTGTCATTGCAACTCTGAATCAACAAAGGTGGTCATCATTTCAAACAGCTGCTGTGTTAAATGAAAAAGTTTCATCACTAAGTTTCATGTCGGAAACACTTTATCCAGTGGATATTGTGAAGTTTAAGTTATAGGGATTAAACCTAATTTTCTTTTCAACTGAAAGTATTGGTGAATACCTATGTATTTGGCATAGTTTTGTGATTCTCAGCTTAGGTGTTTTGTGTATTTTTCGTTTTAGAGATATTCTGAAAATGGGTCTGGTGCAGTAGTATTATCCAAAATACCTATGTTAGTTTTAAACATTGCATATTTAGAAGAAACTGAATGAATATGCATCAGAATGTTCATTTGTATTTCCTGTAACTGGACTGATTAAATTAGAATAAACATAAAGAAAACAACAAAGAAGGAACAAAAAAGCAGTTAAAAAATGTTCCGATATCCCATCTAGCTTTGTGTTAAAATCAGGAAGAAAGTGGGGGAAAAAAATTGTCAACATTTTGATAAGATTTGAACCTGAATTGAGCATCTTGAAACTCATGCTAACCTCGCACATTAACCAAATATGCTACTGTTTAGCTATAACTTGGAGTGCCAAAGTCCATTATGTTAGTATACAGAAGATGATTTCCAGGAACAATGTTTTCAGGTTAGACTGTAATCTACAAGTTGCATAAAACCAGAAATTAAGGGACAGGTGAACCACCTTGTATAGTGTCTTTGGAAGTAATGAGTTGGACTTGTTAACACTACATCACTTCATTTTATTTTTTACTTGAATAGGTTTTGGAAACATTTTGTTTGCATCATCAGCATTTATCCAACTAGCTTGATCCATGGTTTGTTAAGGTAGGTATACTGTCTATGGTGGCATCTTGTGGTTGCAAGATGAATTTCCATAGTGAATTTCCTGGCGGTAATCAAAATTTAACATGTATGATTTGTTTTTTTTTTTTTTTTTTTGTGAGTATCTTTTCCCATGTGTCAAGTTTGGCTGTATCTCAGGCTGGTTTTGGACACAGTAAGTTTTGGATGCTAAAACTGTTTTTTGGTGCTAAGGTAATGTTAAATTTCTTGAAAAAACAATTAATAGACAAGAAGTCAAAACCCCAAAACACATAAAAGAGAATACAAAACCGATACAACAGAAAGATAAAACACAGTTTAGAAAATCACATACATCTTACACCTCATCAGAAATTTGCCAACATCTTCAAGAAATTTAGCACTATCTTAGCCCCAAAAACAGCTTGTGTCCAAAACTTACTGTGCAACAATTTAAAACACTCCACTCCGGAACATACAAAATCAGGTGTATACAGGATTGATCGTTCAGTTGCAATAAGTTTTACATCAGAAAAATGAAAAGAAGTATACAAACCAGACTACAAGAACACATGAGATGTGTGAAATACAAACAAACAGAAAAATCTGTGATAGTCCATCATTTCTGGTCTACCAATCATGAAATCACACCAAATGTAAAACTAATAAAACCAGCCAGAGATAAATGTCGAACTTGACACATGGGAAAAGATACTCATCATAAAAAACAAATCACACACATTACATTTTGATTTACTGCCAGGAAATTCACTAAGGAAGTTCATCTCGCAACCACAATATGCCACCACAGACAGTTTACCTAGCTCAACAAACCACAGATCAAGCCAGGTAGATAAATGCTGACAATGGAAACAAACTGTTTCTGAAATGTGTTCAAGTAAGAAAAACAGTTAAGTGCTGTAGTGTTAACAAGACCAACTCATTACTTTTAACGATAAACACATTACCATTATTAACCATCTACTTAATAATATTATATAGTGTCTGTTTATTGGTATGTTTCTGTAAATGAATTTACTTAGTTTTCTTGTGGTTTCGTCATATACAAATGTCGAACAAATATTGTGAAGAGTTATTTTTTTACACGTGTTTAAATACTAAGTACAAAGTGACACTTTTTTCATAGCCTGCGATTTCAAATTTCATAAAAGCACTACTGCCATATAATAGTAAAGTACTAAGTAAGGTTTTTATTTTACATTAATGTAATGTGTGTTCTTCCTATTAAAAATAAAAGAAACATTTTTTTCTAATTTCAAAATTTGGTTCCATGGTTTCACTTTCCAGAGAATTGTCCTTTACAAAGATTCAGCTAGAGGGATCAGTAATTTGAATAGCCCTTGTAATGAGAGCCCAAGATCCTGTATTTATACTAGGAAGGGATAACTGCGCTGCTTCAAATGAAGTTCTGTTCTAGGGAAGTACCTACAACTAAAACATCAGTGGTGGAGGGAGACGAAAGACGACATTAATGCTCTCAGCTGTATACCTCCCTTATGAAGATATCGAACCACCATCTAGTGTAGCGAGGGATCTTATCACTCACTGCAGTGGAACTGGTAGGAGATAATCCTAGGGACTGACTCCAATGCAAACCATACAATGTAGGGGAGCGCGGACATCAATCCAAAGGGCAAAAGGCCTATGAAATATTTGGCAAGTATTGGCCTTAATATTCCTACTAAAGGTAATGAACCTACCTTATAACCTTGTGCAAGAAGGAGGTTATTGACATAATGTTAGGGACCTATATAACTGAGAACCTAGTTTCAGGGTGGCATGTATCATTGGAAATTACTTCTTTTGGTCATAGATACATATGCTTCAACATTAAACAAATAGTCACAAAATCAGTTGCATACAGAGACCCAAGGGAAACTGTTTAGGATGGATATAAACGAGACCCAACAGCACTAGTATCAGGTATTTCACAGCCATTCATTCGATACTGGTTGTGGAGTTTGCTGTTGGCGAGTTGTAACAAGTAATTCTCATAACTGTCAAGCTAAGGTAGCTTACTTGCCAAGGCAGGTACTTTGGTGGTCTCCAAAGTTAAACAAACTTAGGAAAAATGCAAGGAAACTTTTTAGAAATGAACTGGTGATTGGGCATCTTATAGAAAAGTACTCACCAGTTATAATGAAGAAATTTGTAAGGCCAAGAGGACTTCGTGGAAAGAGCAATGCCAGGGAATGAAGAACATTCCCAGCTGTGCAAGGTTCATGAAGCAAATAGCAAAAGGTGCCTTCAAGACTGCAAGCTGCCTGATAGCATATATACACAGTCCGGAACTGAAACGCTCCTACAGCTTACAAGCACTCATTTTCTGGACCCTAAGGTAGAAAATGACTACTTAAACTTTGGAGACATAAGTTGAAAGGCATATTAGGGACAATATTAGTGCAGTATATATACCAATTTGCCTATCATTCAGGGAAATTCATAGAAGCAGCACTCCAAGTGGTTTCTACCATTCAGAAGGTGCTGGATATCAAAGAAATAGTCACAGACACATTTCATGATATTAAAGGTGCCTTTGATATGACATCTTATTATGCGGTATCGAAGTCCCTTCAAGAGCATAATGTGCCCACGCTTTTATGTCGCTGGGTGTATTTTGTACTAGAAAATAGGACTACCATGAGTCTCCCTGGAGAAATGCTGTGTGTGTCCGTGGCAAGGGGATGTGCTCAGTGGAGTGTTTTTTCACCCTTGCTGTGGGACCTTGTTGTGGATGTGCTTCTGTGTGAACTCATTGAGAATGGCTACTGTAAAATTGGTTTTACAAAATGATATTGTAATAATCATAAGAGGGAAGTTTTCCTAAATGATATTGTAATAATCATAAGAGGGAAGTTTTCCTATATTCTGCTACGTATAATGGTGATAATGTTGATAGTGATAAAAAATTAATGGGTACACATGTAGTAATTACCTCTAAAAAGCATGAGCGAAAAAATAGCATCTATGAGATAACTTACATTTATTCGCTCTCTGGAAGCCATTCTATTCCCTCCAAATCAGAATCGTCATCTGAGCTGTTTGTGCTGCTGCTTTTCACTCCAAGGTTGATAACCAGATTAACAACAATGGTATCGCTTAAACTATCCACCTCCCTAAGCAATGCTTCTTCTTTCGATACATTTATAGCAACTTCAGCAGCTTGAAATTGTACACTATTATGCAAATTACATTCTTCATAAAATCATCACATTATTGCATCACATATTTCACATGGTTTCCTTTTTTACCGGATATAACCACTTTTTCATTTAAGATTTTTCTTTGTGAGCCCTGTTTAATATCTGTAGCCGAAACAACAGTGAACTCAGATGTTAATTTCACCACTTCTTTCATGGGAAGTGTTGGATATTTCTCACAAAACTAGCAATAAACATTCAACACTATAGTTTTACTCCACTAGTACAACCTTATGCTTTATGTAACTCAACGAAGATGCAAGAAGAAACTCATAGCAACCGTACTCCATAATTCTAAACAGAAATAACCAGCAATCGTTACTGTGCAAACAATATTGCAGATATCAGTGGTTCATACAAATAGCATGCTGGGACTTGTAGCTCTGTTTAACAGTACAAATCGGTGTCAATTTAACTCTTAGGTATTTGTATAGAATTTAAGAATAAATTCATTCTGCAATTTAGGTCGTCAGCATGGGATTACATTCTTGCACGCACTGCTACTGTGTTGTACTGCAGAGCTCTGGCCACGTGGATCCGTTTTGGCACAGATCAACCTTAGAGTGAGTAGAAATTAGGAAAGTTGAGGCTTGGTGCAACACGACAGGGTTATCTGTTAAACCAAGAAAAAAGTAGTGGTGCCCTTCGCCAGGGAAAGAAACATTGATTTGTCCAGACTGACTCTCTTTGGTGAGGTAGTACCCTACTCAACACAGGTTAGGTTAAATATCTTGGACTTGTTTTAAACAAGAAATTGAACTGGAAATGTCTTATGGAACATTGTATTACCAAGGCCTACAAAATCTTTTGGATATATAGCAGAATGCTTGGCAAGACATGGGGTCTGACGCCTAGTATAGTGCACTGGATATACTGTCATAGTCAGACATATTTTCTATATGCTGCACTTATGTGGCAGCCAAGAGTTAAATTTAAGAAGTGCAGATTAGAACTTAGTCATACACAAAGGATTTTCTGCATTTCAATAATAGGAGCTTTTAAAACAACTCCCACTGCAGCAATGGAAATGCCGATTGGAATCACCCCTCTCCATATTTGGATTGAGGCAGAGATCATGTTGGCATATCAACGAATTTGCTGGCAAACTGAAATATCTGATGATGGATACATAAGATATCTCAAGCTACCCTGGGACAGGAATGTTTATCAGATACTCTCAATGAGGACTAACATTCTGGAACCAAGAGTTAAGTTTGATATAAATTTTAGTCTCCTACCCACATCGTAGCTAATGGAATAGACTAGAAAAATTGCACAAAAACAAGGACCCAGTCTGGTATATTGACAGTTCTAAAACCAAATCAGAAACTGGGGCTGGTGCCAAAAGTTCCTATAGTTCAGGTACACTTGCCACAGTTTTCCAAGCAGAGGATTTTGCTATCTTAGCCAGCTCTGTGGGAAGCATTAAGAGGAGAAATAAGAACAAGAAAACTCTTATTCTCTCAGATAGCCAAGCAGGCCTTAAGACTCTTGAGTCATTCGTAATGAAATCAAAGCTTGTCTCAGTGTCAGAGTTCCCTCGTGACACTGGTAGAACACAATACAGTTCAAATGATGTGGTTGCTGAGACATGTGGAGAACCAGGGCAATGAGGAAGCTGATAAGGCAGCCAAAGAAGGCAGTGAAACCCCATTTATGGGACCTGAGCCTGTGCTGGGAGTATCATACAGACTAGTAAGGCAGACTATCAAGAACTGGAATCAAAATGAGTACTGGAAATACTGGAACTGAAGAGAGGGTTGCATACCCTTTAAGAAAGTTTATTGCAGACCTTGACAACAGCAGGGCCAAGTATCTGCTCAGATTTAATACAAGGAAGCATTCATTGGCAACAGATTCATTGCTGGACACTGTGCCCTAAAACATAATGTATACAAAATGTGGCTACATAATAACCCAACTTGCATTAGGTGTTTTCAAGGAGATGAGTCCATTACTCATCTGTTATGTGATTGCTTTGCCTCTTCAAAGAGCAAGAATATTTGGCAACCACTTTCCTAAGATAGATGACCTATCTAAAGCCCCCATTAACAGTCTGGTTAGGTTCATTTCGAACAACAGACTTCTTAACTGAAGGCACACAATAATGGGGAAGCACAATAGATCTACAAAGATTGCAGTGCTAGGCCTATTTTAGCACGTGACAAACAAACAATTTTGGTGTTGCAGTAGTTGTATCATCACACATTCTGTAACAATGAACCTCCATTCTGTGGAGGTAGTAACATGCACTTGCTGAGCTGGTCCAATGATGGGAGATCAATATTCATAACCTCATCCTTGTATTCTAAAATATGGATGCTTTTCCATACTGAAGGCTTAGTCAGATATCTTTCTGTTCTAAGGAAGTTAGTTTCTGGAGTCATTTCATTTTTGATTTACCAGAAGTGTGCTGCTACAGCTAATTTTTCAATTTGTTTACATTTTATGTAATGGAAGTGTTCTTTTAGTCAGGTTTTCAAGTTTCTGTTTGTCTTGCCTATGTGAACTTATCTGATCACAGTGAGTAAATGATTTGGTATATTTCTAATGGTTCAGTTGGAGGTTTTATTGTTTAAATATGTACAAAATAAGTTTTGCATGCCTTGTTTGCTCTGAGATGCTGGTGTTCTTTCTTTTTTTTTAAGTATTTTCCTAAATTTATGTGGGGCTTCTAATGATGGTTCTGATAGTTCTTGTTTTTGTTAATCTTATGTAATAGTGCAAGGACTGAAACCATTGACTGAAGCTAAATGGAGTATATATATATATATATATATATATATAGGTACTTCTTGCCATGTTCCTCTTTGCTAAGGGAAAATTAAGTAATCTGTATATTAAGCAAGTTGGTGGGATTTTGGGAAAAAGTTGTTAGTTTCATATTGTCTGTGGGCAAGAGTTTCCTATAAATTTCAAAGGTGAGTTCCTGGTTCTGCCTGATGATCTTAAGGTAAAATAAAAACAAAAAACAATCTTTGATCAGGTATACATAGGTAAAACAAAGATAAACTTGACTATCTTTGAAAACTTGAAAATCAGACTAAAAAGGACATCTTCATTGCAAAAAATATAAAAAAAAATTGAAAAATCAGTCATAGGAACAAACTTTTGCAATTCACTCTAAAAGCCAACCTCCTTGGAGTAGCAAGACACCTGACTGAGCATTCAGTACATGAAAACATCCATATTTTTAAAAAAGGACTGGGTTATGAATTTTGATCACTTGCCATTGGCCCAGCTCATCAAGCTCACATCTCTAAAGCTCTCCATTACTATTTCAATGCAGAAACTAGTCAGTTAATGGCTGAAGATTGAGATGAAGATTCCCAAAATTTGTCTAAGTACTTAACAAGCGAAGTATTTTGAGTAAAAAAAAACAAAAAAACTGATGCTCATTTTAATTTGAGTCACTTCACTTTTAAAATACCTCCATTTATCATTGAATTGTCTTAAACAATTAAAGTAGCTAATAATTTTGCAAATGATATGGAAGACATAGCATCCATGTCCGCAACTTATAAAAACAAGCTAATGATTCTTACCTTAATGATTGCTTTCCACCAACCACAAGCCTCTTGGTCATTGGCCCTTGAGTAAACTTCAATCTCTTGATTTTCTGAAAATTCATACTTCCCTGGAATACCCTCTGGAGGAAGACGCACTTGGGAAAATGGGAATTTGGATTCTGGTTGCCAGCTAAGAACAAAAATATACATTTTTATTGTTATCACCTTATAAATGTTCAATACAGGTTATTAGTATTAGTTCCATTTAGTGGAAATACAAAAATCTGATATAAAATGTAATCTGTAGCTAATTTTCCAAAATGTTAAACTCATTTTTTGGTTTAGATGATAGATGTATTTAAAGTTAACTTATAAAAATTGGAGGTTTTGTGTTTTACAAAAGAATTGGGGTAATACTTTTTAAAATATCTTTCACAGTAAAATATAAATCTCAAACTACAGACCAGTAGGTTTGCTACCAGGTATCTTAAATATTATTGAAAAAGTTATTTATATTTTATAGAAGATTACTGGACTTTATTGAAAAGTATAAAATATTATCTGATACACAACATGGGTTTAGGAATTGCAAAAGGGCAGTTTCTGTGGATCTGCAATTTGTAAGCTATGTGCTACAATTGCTAGAAAAAAGTAGAAATATATTGCATATTTTTCTAGATCTGTCTATAGCTTTTGATTTACTGAATTACATTATTCCAAAAACTGCAGCGCTTAGGAATTAGAGGTCATGCATTAAATTGGATCAAGTCTTATCTTAAAAACAGACAGCATTTGTAGACATTACTCACAATGAATATGAAAATCTAAAAATCTTTATATCAAAGTGCCATTGTATCAAACATGGCATTCCACAAGGATCAATTTTGGAACCGATTCTGTTTTTATTATTTGTAAATGATGTGAAGGAAAATGTACAGCTATGCAAAATTATGCAATTTGCAGATGATACAAATATGGCTATAAATCATATAAATAGGGAAAACCTTGAAATGCTAACAGAAACAATACTGGAGACATATATAAATGGTTTGAAGAAAATAAGCTCATTGTGATTATAGAGGAAACAAAGCACTTTCGGACTGCTCAAAATAATACTTTTTTGGAACCAATAGTAAAAATTAATAACAAACCAATTGAAAACATTGACCATAAACAATTTCTTAGAATTTGGACTCAGAATAATTTAAAATGGGATAAGCATATTGGCACTTTAATAAGTAAACTGAATTCTATATGTTATAACTTTTGAATATTGTTGGATAATTTTGGAATTGATAAACTTATGACATTATGCTTTGCTTATGTCCATACTCATTTCAGATATGGAAAATGGTGGGTAAATTCTTTGACTTCTAAAGCCCTATTTAAAAGCCAAAATGAATAAGAGTAATTATGGGTGTCAACTGAAGAAATTCCAGTAGACCATTATTTACACAACTCAAAATTCTCTTTCTTCCATATGTTAATGTTTTTGAATATGCTTTACACTACCACTCATTTATTTCAATACACCTAATAATTTACATGCAAGTCTCTGTAGATACAATATAACACCATGGTTATGGTTGAGTAAGCAAAGGAATAGTATGTTAACATGCCAGGTTTGTGTGTTTGTGTTCCTCTAGATGCAATATTACCCAAAACGAAAGTTGTGTAAATAAACAATAGTTACCAATCTGGTATGTTTACCTATTTGATGACTCAAGCCCCCTTTGATGCACCTCTAATGTTCCCTGCAGTTGTGATATCCACAGTGAACTTCAAGCATTGCTAACACTAATAGTATTTGGTTCCAGGATTTCAGTTCCTGAGTAACAGTCGAAGTGTGTACATCATTAGTATGGCTCCAAGAGTAGAGATATCCATAGAAAAATGTGCTGCAGTTGTAGCACTTACACAAGCAGGTTTATCAATTCACCAAAATGCAAAACAGTACAGTGTGTCTATAGGGGGAGTGCAATACACCCTTCACAGCCAGATGACAACAGATAGCAATAAGGACATACCACGACCAGGACAACCTCGTAAAACAACTAAAAGTGATGATAAATTTATCAGAATTACTACTAAGAGAAACAGATTCAAAACAGCACCACAAATTCGCATAGAATTGGTAGAAATGAATAATAGGACAAAAATATCTGTTGCAACAGTAAGAGAACGATTGAAGCTGGCTTGAAAGTGTGTGTGACAGCAAGGAAACCCCTTCTGAGGCACATAAATAAAAAGAAAAGACTTGAATGGGCTAGATAATATTGTAATGAACATCTGAAGAGTGGAAGAAAGTGTTATTCACAGAAGGATTGAAATTTGAGATTTTTGGAACCAGAAGGAGGATATTTGTTTGCCGATTTAAAGGAGAAAGGGTAAGCCAGCAGTTTCTTCTACCAACAATTAAACATGGTGGGGGTTCTATTATGGTTTGGAGGTGTTTTGCTGGAGATAAAGTTGGAGACATTGTGAAAATAGAAGGATGTACAAATTGGAAACACTACCACTGCATACTTATGTGTCACACAATACCAAGTGGATTGCACTTAATAGGGAAAGGGTTCACATTACAACAGGATAATGACCCGAAACATTGATCAGAGTTCTGTAAGAAGTACAATGCATCAAAGGAAAAACAGAGAGTACTGAAAAATGTGTTCTGGCCTCCCAAAATCCCTACTGTAATCCCATTGAAATGATCTGGGATGAAGTGGACAGATGTATCAAGGAAATTCATATATCCAGCAAGGAACAACAGTGAAACATTGTTAAGGATGTGTGAAATTATATAGATTCAGAATACTTATAAAAACTGAGTGGCCGTATAGCTCTAGTTTGTGAGGCAGTCATTAAATCCATATGAGGATATTTTGATGAAAGTAAAATATAATTATTCCATTTGTGTTATATATGTATAAGTGTATATAATTATATTTTTGGAGAAATAAAGTTTGATTTGTGTTTATAACTGAAATATGAGATAAGAGTCATGGTGTATTGAAATTAATGAGTGGTAGTGTATATGCAAAAAAAAAAAAAAAATCACTGGGAAGTAATATATTCCCTAAAAAAATCAATGTGTTCATAGCCACAACACACGCCAAAAATCAAACATACATGTAATAAAAGCAAATACAAAAATTTATCAGGATGGAAAAGTATATTCGAGTACCAAAATGTATAAGTTACCATATAACATAAAATCAATAAAGAAAATTGAATGTTTCTAAATTAACCTGATGACATGCTTGCCTAACACTGCTTTTACTCAACTGAAAAAGGTCTTAATTATCTTGCATGGTAATTGAGTAACATATTTGGATTGTACACTACAGTGCATTCTCTGATCGACCGAACTGCCCCGTGGCTGCACCGTAATGGGCGAGGGCTGGTGCGCTCTGTACCAGAATTATGCCTAAAGGACCGGCAGGTAACGTGTATGGAACTCTAACTACTGTACTAATTTACATTAGGCTTAACTGAAATCACAACAGATGTTGAAATTGATGACCTTCAATGTGAATACATTCCCTATATCTCCAAAAACAGTTCTCGTTCACTCGAAGAAGTTCATCTTGACTGATTGCCTGTATTTCTTCCATGATGATGTCCTTTAATTCTTGTAATGTGTGCGGGTTGGATACATACAATTTTTTCTAACATTCCCCATAAATAAAAATTACATGGAGATAGGTCAGGAGAACGAGATGGCCACAATCCTCGACTAATTATTCAGTCAACCATACATACTTTGCAATTCATGTGCACTGTAGCCGAGTCCTGCTGAAACCACACACACAATCGTTCATCTGTTTGTTGCGGAAAAAAATGTATTAAAAATGGAATTTACATACACATGTGAATCAACTGTTGTGTCAAAACTATAGCAATTGCTTTTTGCAGTCTGTTTATAATAGTGAAGTGGATCCACTTTTAACATTCTTCACCGATGAAGCATGGTTTTATCTTCAAGGACATGTTTCTATCCAAAACAATAGATACTGGGCTACGGAAAATCCCCATATTTATGAAATTGCTCACCACACTGCAAAAGTTGGGGTTGGTGTGCAGTAAGAACGCATAGAATTATTGGTTCCATATTTTTCGACACAACAGTTGATTTACATGTTTTGTACATTCCATTTTAATAAATTTTTTTCTGCAAATAACAAGAGATGAACGATTGTGTGGATGGTTTCAGCAGGATTCAGCTACAGCGCACACTGCTGCAAATTCTATGCACGCATTGTGTACAGTGACAGAATAATTAGTCGAGGATTGTGGCTATCTCATTCCCCTGACCTATCTCCATATGATTTTTATTTAAGGGGGAACGTTAAAGAATAAATTGTATGCATCCAAACCAAACAAGTTACAAGAACTGAAGGACAACATCATGAGAGAAATACAGGCAATCAGTCAAGATGAACTTCTTTGAGTAAAGCAGAACTGTTTTCGGAGATACAGGGAATGTATTCGCATTGAAGGTCATATATTTTATCATCTATTGTGGTTTCAGTTAAGCCTAATGTAAATTAGTATAGTAGTTAGAGTTCCGTACACGTTACCTGCCGGTCCTTTAGGCGGAGAGCGCTTAAAAGCTTATAATTTCTACAAATCAAGAATAGCAGAATTTAAACAAAACGATTGATGTAATTTAAAAACACTCTAAAGCTACTTATTGACATCAAATGCGCTCTACAACTTACTCAAGTATTAAGTGTAAAAGTTGTTAATTTGGTGAATTTTATCACTTCCCCGATAAAACTTCAAAAACGAATCTTCAAGAGCGGAAGAACTGTATAAGCATATCTTGGCAATGTTTTAATATTTTACTTTTTATAATCATGTTCAAATGTTTATTGTGCTTAGTATCTAAGTACATGTTAATGTTTTAAAACTAAATTATTAAATGATTTTTGACATGCTCCATATTGCAGTATGACTAAATGAAGTGTACGATTGAAGGAAAGGAAAGTTTTTGAAGTTTTATTGGGGAAATGGTAAAATTCATCAAATTATCAACTTTTACACTTAATATTTGAGCAAGTTGTAGAACACATTTGATGCCAATAAGTAGCTTTAAGTGGTTTTAAATTACATCAAGCTTTTTGTTTACATTGTTATTCTTGATTTGTAGATATTATAAGCATTTAAAATGAATATGAAAAATATAAAGAAAAACTTTTGCAATTTCAAAATCCTTATTTATTTTGGTATACCCCAAGCTTCTACCTGAAACTAGAAGTTAACTGTTGTAATAATTCAACATGCATTACATAACGAAAGAGAGTAAGTGTTTGAATGAATGACCGAATGAAAGAAAGTCGTGCCAAAATTTTTGTCTATAGAGCATTATTGGAACCTTCATCAACAGCGTACTCAGTTGTCAACAAATGCTATTGGGAGAAATCCACATCATGTCCTTCTCTGCTGCACTAACTGGAGGGGACGAATCTCATGTTGTAGGTACACTGAAGAAACTTTCTTTTTAGATCATTTTTTCAAATACATACTGCTAAAATTTTCATTGCTGAATATTTTCTTATACAAAGTACAGGGTTATTGTGAATGATGGACCCATTTTGTAACATTCACATTAATTAAAGCACACATCCAAAATGAACAATCCCCATAACACCGAAAAGAGGAAGGTTCAAATAGTTTTTTCCGGAGGGCGGTGATGGTTCTAGAAGTGGTCAGTAGAGTTCTTGTGGCAATAGTCCGCATTTCGTTTCACTGTCAGTACGTAGTGAAATGGCTACTCTGGAGCACAAGGTTTTCTGCATTATCAAGTGTGCAAAAAGCGAGTCGCAAATTGTAGTACAACGGACATTTTGTAGCAAATTTGGTACTGTACCACCAACTAGAAAAAGCATTAGCCATTGGTTTATACAATTTAAACAGACTGGGAGTGTGTGTAAAGGAAAAAGCATAGGCCAACTGCGTGTATCAGAGGATGACATCAGATGGATTGAAGACAGTTTTTTTTTTTTGCAGTTCACATAAGTCTACCAAGAGGGCTAGTAGAGAACTTGCAATACCCCAACCAACTGTATGGAAAGTTCTGAGACGAGTTTGCTGTACAAGCCCTACCGATTACAACTTGTGCAGGCTCTCAAACCTAATGACAAAGAGAAGTGTCTTGGATTTTGTGGTTATAGGTTAGGAATGATGGAGGATGATGCGTTTCTACAGCACATCATATTTAGTGATGAAGCAACTTTCCATCTTAGTGGAAAAGTCAACAGACACAATGTTCACATATGGGGTTTGCAAAATCCACCTTCAACATTGCAACATGAAAGAGACTCACCAAAGATAAAGTGTTCTTATCCCGTACAAAATTTTATGGACCATTTTGCTTTCCGGAAAGAACTGTAACTGGAGGAACATACCTGGACATGTTGGAACAATGGCTGTTCCCTCAAGCTATGGAAGATTCACAGGACTTCATTTTCCAACAGGATAGAGCTCCACCCCATTGACACATCAGTACACAAGGCTTTTTGAATGAATCCCTTCCTCAGCACTGGATAGGTTGCAGGGGAAATGAAGACCTGGCTCTACATTTCTGGCGACTGAGATCTCCTGATCTCACCCCCATGTGACTGTTTCTTATGGGATTATGTTAGGGAAGCTGTTTACGTCCCGCCTCCACTCTGGACAACCTGTGAAACCGTATCAATGCTGCCGTTCACAGTAACAGAAGATATGCCTGCTTGTGTGTGGGACAAGTTTGGCTATCACATATATGTTTGCTGGTCAGCAAACTGTGGACACATTGAACATTTATAATGTATGAAACAAGACCTTGAAACTCCCTCCTTCCATTGGCACAAAGATGGTTCATGTTGGATTTGTACTTTAACAAATATAAATTTTTAAAAATGGGTCCATCATTTAGAATAACGCTGTACATTTCAGAATACTGTCAAACCAAAACAACTGGATTTGTAACCATACAAAAGAATTTTGCCAAAAGAAAACATCATCCTGAACCATTCCATCATTTATAAATTGAATTTTCTTGTATGTCATATTGCATGTGCTATACCGGAAGGTTGGAAAACCGCCATTGTAGTTCCAATATATAAAGAGGGTAATAAAACAGAAATAAACAATTACTGACCTGTTAGGCTAACTTCAGTAGTGTGTAAAGTAATGGAATTTTTAATTACAGAATACATACAGGAGGAGTTAGAAAAAAAGAAATGGTTCAAAGAAGCACAACATGGGTTTAGATCTGGGTATTCATGTGAAAGTCAAATAACCTCATTATTTCAGCATTTGGCAGATGAGGTGGATGCAGGGGGAAGGATTCATGAATTGGTGATACTTTTCTAAAGCTTTTGACGTAGTGTCTCATAGTTTACTCATCCAAAAGCCAGCAAAAACAGGAATCAACAATTGTGTAGTATCGTGGATAGAAACTGTTTTTAAAGGAAGGACAAGAGTAGATAAAGAACTATCTGAAAAGGGTTTTTTTAATATATAAATTCCACATCTAGGATAGTGTGGAAAACTTTGCACTTCGTAATGAGAAGGGGAGTGCAAAGTCCAAGGAAATTGACTACAAGTCCTTAGTGTGGCAGGTTATGGAATATGGAGTAGCATGCTGGGACACATACAGGGTTAATCAAACTGATTCGCTGGAAAAGAAACAAAGATGGGCTGTTAAAAGGTGAGGCGTAAAACACACAGTTTCATCACATTATTTAAAGCTTATACTGGTTTAAATGCATGGGTGGACCTTAGAAAGAGGTTAGAAAACCTGGCATACTACGGACAAAATGGATTATTTATATAAAAAAGTACAAGGTACAGAACCGACGAAGGAACTTTTTTTTTTTTGTTAATAGGACCATTGAAGAATGGAATATATTGCCTGTAGCTGCCTTTTAGGGCTGAAGTCTAACACTAAAGAAGTTTAGGAATAATTTAAAGAGAATAAATGATAGTTAATTTGAGTCAATATTGTGAAGCAATTAAGGATCTCAAAAACTGTATTAATATATATTATTATTAATGTATATATTAGTAATGTATAGTATTAATGTTGAGATATCATAATATGCGTCGATAAAAATGCTGGTAATTGACATAATTATTGCTATACTGAATAATAAGTAGTTAGGTATTAACAACAACAAAAAGCTATATAATAAAGTTAGTTGTATTACTATTCTTACTATTCTTGTAGGTGAATTTTGAACATTTAACTGCCACAGGGTGGCATACAATTGCAGAGAAAAAAAATTGTGTGCACCCCCAACCACACCCACACACACATCCAATCAAATTATATCACAAATAATATTTGCAGGAATAATTTTATGCTTAATAGGAAATATTGCTAGGCCAAATTGCTCTACTAGAGCTTTCACTTTATTATGCCCATTTCCATATTACAGTAATTTTTTCCTATCCGAGTAACTGCTTCATCTTGAAGTATGTGGCTTTTCCAAAGGTTATATAAACTGTTCATGGCACATATAAACAAGGAGACTAGGTTTCTCAAATTACAGACTAAGAGAGCAATGGCGAGGGACAGGTAAAACATAATGTAGGGTTTACTTTTGTAACTTTGTGATACCAGTAACAGCAGGTGCAAAACTTTTGGAATCGTGACCCTGGCCCCAATCCAGCTGCCAAGCCTAGCTTACTAGGGGTTTGCAATATGATACCTTTACTCACAGTCAGAGAGAGCAAAACATTCTACAGTCTGCATCGAAAGTGTACTGCATCTGTTTATATTTTCAAAGACAGCAGTAAATAGTGTTTATTTTATTTTTGTCACAATAATCATGGCTACTACTTTTTAAAGTGACAAGATATTGCATACAGCAGAGAAATAGTTGCAAATGTCCCTGACTTCACAAAACAAGAGGCAGAGATGAAGGAAGAAAATATATGTTCACCTGAGTTCTCTTGATTCCTCGCAAAACAACAGAGACTATTACATTGTTTATTCTCATAACATCACGCACAATGTTTGTTGTTCACAGTTCCCACCATATGTTATGTCACAAAACAGAATACCACATTCAAGAGGTCGCAAGTTTGAATGTTGCTTAGGGTGTTACTCCGATAAAGGTTTTTTTCAGGGTTTTCCCTTTTACTGAGAAGATGATTCTCTTGTGACTTTAAGCTCCATTGACACTTACATCATTTTTCTAATTTCATTCTTTGTCTGATATAACCAACCAGGTAAAATGATATAAAATAAAGAAAGTAAAAGAAGAAAAGAATAGCATATGGCAGGACCAGAATGTGTGTGCAAACATTTTGGTGATGTGTGTGATAGCATTTGGTGTTTTGTAACATAGGCACTGACAAACTTTTGTAATGGAGGAAACTGATTCATTAAGTTCTGCACATTATGCGCTCTCCTTTATTCAAAGACAAAAGGACTGTCAGGTGTGGAGGAATTGCAGGCAGACAATTGATATTGTTTTTATGTTGGGCATTTGTACAGTGGTATTTGTAGGTAGATATGAATGTATACCTAAAGTTTAACAGTGCAGCGAAGTGTGATGCAGTGCATAAGTGTTGACATATCTGACGTTGACTGTGACATACAGTCCTCCCGAAAGCATGTAGTAGACTGAGGAACTACTTATCTGGTAACAACAGATATACAATTTGCTTCCTAACTCTCATTAAGAATTTTATTTGACCAGATCCATTGCATCAGTTATACAACAGTAACAGGGACAGAAAGTAGTAACTAATGAACTTAAGGTCAGAATGCAACAATATTTTTTCTTAACTAGAGTAAACTACAATAATGATACACTAATTTGAATTCTCTATCTTTAAAGATAATCGCTATGCTTTTTTATCAAAGATTTACAGAAAATTCTAAACCTACAGAGCAGAAAAGTGAGGCAGTGAGAAAGCGTTTTATTTTGGACTTACAAAGGGAACCAAACGAGAGAAAATTTTGACTACGGCTGGAGAAAGCTTTCATAACCAGCCGGAATCATGTAACTTCTAGAACTCATATTCTGTAACAATAAATGTCATCTATCAATTCCGTTCAGTTGCCAAGCAAAAAGCAGATAGCATACTTAAGTAAAAGTTAACCTAAGTTTGTCAGGAAGTGTTTATAGTATGTGGAGCAGTATGAAGTGTTAATGCAGGCTATTTATTTTGTATTTTACATAAATACTTACAGTTATGGAAGCAGAAGTTTGTAAGGGATGAAATGTTTGTAAACTAAGAATAAACACAAATAATAACGAATGCATTAGATTATTCAAGTCAAATGAGCTTTAGTCAGAAAATAAATGAAACAGCTAAAACTACCAGGTGTTCAGAAACAATAGTCTGTCGAGATACAAAAGAAACTAATGACATGGCCTATAAGGATACCATTAATAATGAGGATGAATCAGAGTTCTGTGTAGGCACATCCAAGCAGTATGGTGAAAGGGGGGCTGAAGGGCGGTGTGTTAGGCAGGAGAAATCAGCTTGGTTAGCTGCTTTGATAAGTTTTGACATCAGTAGAGTCATGAGTGAACAAGAGGTTCCTTTACCACTGCACAACACATTATTATAAAGTTTTTAATCCCTGAAAGTTTAAACCCTCGAAGATTTTAACTCATTTGAAGGCACAGTCTGGAGGTGCTACACTGTCCCATGATCAATTGTTTCCCTGGGCCAGACAACTTAAGGGCAGGCGAGAAATTGACAAAGCAAAGGTCATGTTCAGCACCCAAGGTCAAGTCTCACAGACAACATCCATGCCATTCGAGAGCTTATTGAAGGTGATCGCTGCTGCAATGCTGAAGAAATTGCAACAGAAGCAGGTGTCAACATTGTGAGTACTCATACGATTAGCTCTTGGATTTAAAAAAAATTAGTGCTTAATGGGTTTCAAAGTTAACCAAGCAGCAAAAACAAGTCAGGTTGCAGACTTGTGAGAGACTTCTGAATTGATCCCAGCAAGGACAGGATTTTTTTTTAAGTGCATTGTCGCAAGTGATGAGACATGGGTCCACATTCCACTCCAGAATCCAAAATTTAGAGCAAGGAATGGCGAAGAAGGGATAAAGCCTGCCCAGTGAAAGCTAAAACCCACCACTTGCCCTGAAAAGTTCTCAGGACAGTGATTTTCTTCATAATTGACACATAGTGCCAATTGTTAAGGTCAGCAAAAGCCACCTACCGAAACAAAAGACACTGTATGCTCATCAGAGATGGGCACATTGGAGGACATGCACTGGGAAACCCTTGAATACAGTCCTGAATTGTCCCCACCAGACTATTCTTTATTTGCACCCATGAAAGAATGCTTGGAGGAGAACGATTTGAAACCAATAATATGTTAAGGAACATGTGTGCAATTGGTTGACAATGTGCCCTCACACTTTATAACAGGGAATATTCAAGTTTCTAAATTATTGGCAAAAGTGTGTAGAGCATGAAAGAGGCTATGTAGAGAAGTAGAGGTGTCACTTGTGTACATGTGTAAACTACACACACACACCCACCCACCTACCCCCAACCCCACACACACACGCTTGTATTACCCTCTGAATGTAATTTTGTCAAGAGAAAACAATGATAATGCCCTAAAAATGTAAATCTTTCATTTTATATCTCCAAATTTAACTTTTATGGCTATAAGAATATGTTTCAAAGTACTAAACCTATAATGAGAAGAAATAAAGTGCAGGTGAAAAACAAATGTCTTACAATAACCTTAAATATCAGTGCAGATATTTCACTACATATTTGGTAGTGTATAATTCACAAGATGACATTGAATTAGTAGACCTATTACAGATGAACACCCAAGTTCTTATGTACATGTGGCCAAGTGTATTCCTTTAAAATGTACTGTCTTCTAAATTTGAGATATGCTTTAGAAACTAAAATCTATCATTGTAATCAGGATGTTAACAGAAGAAGGGAAACCTATTTGTAAGAGGCACAGAGTTACAGTGACTGCTGCTGGTACATACAAACAAGCATTAACTTACTGTGCATGGTTACATCAAATCATTACTATAAGTTGTAACTGTTAATCCAGTAATTGCTTAAGTGATAAATTGCTAAGCAGCTAATTTAAAGTAACTTAATGTATAACCACTACTTATAACCATTAACATAATGTAATTGTTGCAGGTATAATCATTATGAAAAGGTAACTACCACACTCCTAGAATGGCAGCAAGTGTATGCTAAAATTATTCCTCTGTTTCACAAGTTATGTGGCTTTCTCTTAAAGCATAAAGGACCCATTCATTGGCACAATGCATTTGATATACCACTTCCTCATGAGTACCCCAAGAACCTCTTTAAGCCAGCTCTTGTTGCAGTTTGATTTATTTTTCTCTGAATGGCTCAAATGCACTCAAACATGCCAACTACACACAGGATTTAGTTTAAAATACACTTCTCTTTTGCTGTATTATTTTATACTTGAAAAGAAGGCCACAGCAAATAACAGACTTGTTCTACTTGTTTAAACTTGCCATAGTATACTTTTTTCCACAAAATGAGTAATAACAAATACCATACAATACGAATACAGGAAACTTAAAATGATTTTACATGGGAAAAGCCAACAAAACACAATGTTATCATCATATAGTGCAGCAGTCTAAAGCATGTGCAACAGTCATTTAATCAATAAAGGACATTGTCATGATGTTATAGATCAAACAGGCATATTTTGGTGAAAGTAGGCTTTCTTTCACATAGGACCAAGAAAATTTATTTACAAATTAGAATGATTCACTAATAATTAAAAAGTATTAAACAACAGAATGTACAAAAATTAGCAACCTTTATCTCTTCAGGATTTTTAGAAGTGCCCATCAGTGGTAAAAGTTTAAACAAATCTGCAGCTGATTTTCTCCTTGTGGCGAAAAATCTTGCTTGTAAGTGATCTATAGTGCAGTGCGCAGATATTTGTAGCCTCAAGTGTGACGCAAAGTTTATCAGTGCCAGGTATGGAACAAGCAGCTGATAATTGAGCAGATGACAGACCCAGTCAACCAAATAACTTAAAACGTTGATATCTTTTTACCTGGGAACACCAAACCTGTGGGAGAGAAAGCTGAGACTTGGGTATTTATTGTTTTCAATATATTTTCTCTATAAAAATTGCAGCTCAATCTGCAACATTAATGTGATAATGGCACCTTGTAATATTTAATATTGCTGTAACGCACGTCATGATTTCTATTAAAAGGGGATAAGTATGTTATTTATGTATCTTTTTTTTATTCTAAATGCAGATCACAAACAACAATGCAAGCCAGCCCACCTGGGTAGTGTGGTGTTAGAGTGACTGCCTCATATCAACAGGTTGAGAGTTCAAATCTCACTTGGGGTGAGTTACTCGCATAAGATATTTTTTGGGTTTTTTCCTTATCCTGAGAAGACGAATGTCAAGTAACTTTAAGCTCCATGGACCTCAAGATAATTTGAGCATCATTTCACAAATTTCATTCATCGTCCAATATGACCAACCAAGTTAAAGGACATTAAGCTATATATACAAAAAAAAAATACTAGCCCTTATGTTTCAAGTGTGGATTGAGGTCCATGCCACACAACATAATTGTCTACATTACTTCTCATTTAGGTCTAAATTGGTAGGAAGGCAATTATTATTAGATACACTTTCAAACTTGATATATAATCATTCACACATTTAATGGTGCTACCAAATAAAATTTTAATTTAACACAACTGTTTTGCACCAAAAATATGAATATTAACAGCTATCGGGCATATTTTCATAAAACTTAATTATGACCCAGAAACCTGTTAAAGCTTAAAAAAGCTGAAATTCATTGTGAATGCCATTCGAACTATGCACCAAACTCAAGGTAGCAAAATGCAAAAGTTTCTTTATGAAATGCTGTTAGGACTTCATTTCAAATTCATTTTGAAAGACAGCAAAATGCACAGGGAAAAAAAAAAAAAAAAAACACAAGACACACACACATGAAGCTTCATTTACAAATTATGGTCATGTGAATCTGTGGAACATGCCACAATCTGCAATTGACTGTAATCTAAAATGTGATAAAGATGTGTTTCCAATCATCAAAAAGCTATTGAAGATGCTATTCACTCTTTCAGTAACCAATTTTATTGTACAAGTGAGGATCATTCTCTAATTTTTAATGGCTGAAAATAGATCTTAAGACTGGCATGTCTTATTACCAGAGACCAGATTACATGCATTTGCATATTTAGCCCCCTTTCACTGGTTACTGCATATTTTAACAACAGCAACAGGTTACAATTGTTATGATTGGTTGCTGAATGTTTTACTGCTTTTCTTCATCACAAAATAGTTCCTCTTAAATTGTAGAGTGAGTACAAATATATTGTATTACACTAAGCAATGTTGTCTAAATAATATAGTATGAATGATTAAGGAACAAAATTTACTGATCATTTAATCATCATTTCTTTATGTAACAATGCAAATCCATTATGCAGTTTGTTTCTAATGGTTGCTTTTGGTCAGCAAGTAATGGCGGAAACATGTAATACCAGTGTAGTGAAACATAAGGAAAGAATTATTCCTAGTGTATATATAAGTTTTGTGAAAAGTATCTTACCTTTTTCATTAAACAATGTTCTTAGCATAACGATAGAATTTACTGATGTTTCCGAAAGCAACATAAAGTGTGCAAAACTTTTAAATTAGCTGCGGTGCGACATCTTGTGCAGTGAATGTGTGTCACATTGTTCAGGAAGAGCAAACAGAGTGAGATTTGGAGGGAATGTTGGACATTGTCCTTGGCACACTAATTGTCAATTTCTGTGATGATTCAGACAGTTTGAATGCAAATGTAGCAAATGACTCGTATCTTGAAGGAGTGGGACCTGTTCCGTCTTCAGATTAACTCTTCTGGTAAGATTATGGCATTATGTTAAAGAAATGCACAGTGTATGGTTGTGCATATGTGAATGCTAAAATTTGCAAAAAACTGTTGGGAGTCATATACATATGCAATACTTCAGCAAACTTTCAAAACAATATGTCTCTATTTATAATTTTACGGGAGAGTTTTATATTTTGGACTAAATATATAATGACTCACCTACCTGTTTTATTGTGTTTTACTTATTAGGCATTAAATAGAGTTAATCATTATTTGTGAATAGTGAAAGTAGGTAGCTGTTTCTTTTCCTGCCGAATGTGGGAATGTAGTTTTACAATGTACAACACACAAACCAGCTTAGCATCATGTGGTGCAAGCACATGCATTAGCAGAAAAATACATTCTGATTTGTTTACATCACCAGTGAAGTAAGGAATGGACAGATAATATGCAGTGATAGGGTGGAAACCTTGGAATGAGGTTCAGTACCAGTATACTATGCTCTTCCATGAATGAAATAATATCTTGAACCCTCGTGCTCATGCAGGGAATTTTAAATAACCGCTGTGAATGGTAGCTTGCACTAACTGTGACACATTTGCTGTCACTTGACAAGTTCACAAGCAGACTATTTAAAACCATTTTTCAAATACTGCTGCTGTCATTTCATCATTACTGTCAACTTTGCAGTCTCAATTGTTCTTGGCCAACAAAAGAAAAGGCAATTAGGCACTCACTCTTCACTGCCTCCAGCATGAAGCACCATAACACGTTTCCCTTGTGACATTGAGGATTTTGGAACACAGTTGCAAGTATTGTGTTCCCATCCCATCTTCGCAATGTCATGTGTGTCAAACCAAGAATCTTAAAACCGTGCAATCAAAGTTCTTAAGGTCTATGAAGGAATTGGTATCTCCAAGCCTCTATTCTTGCAAATTCCATTAACATATTCCTCTTCCTTAGATGATGAAAATGAAAACAAAGCTTCTTTAGCAGTTCATGAAGTATAGTTTCCTCGTAAGCAAAACCTCTACTTTTTTCAAGTGTTGCAATAGTTCACAGACAGTTGGCAATTGCTCTTTACTATAAAATTTGTAGATCTTGCACCTGATAAACCCAGAACCAAAATTATCCACCTTATTAAACTTGGCCCTTTTTTTTCCTGGCTTTTTAGGAGTCACTAGACCTCCCTGAATAACATTCCACATAGTTTTTCTGTTCAACTTCAAGATTTTTGTGGTCTCTGATATTGTACCATACCTAAAAGGTTCTTTTCCACATATTCGTGAACATTGCTCACAAAAATCTGGCTTTGCTTATTCAAAGCTTTTGCAACAGTTTCCTTTGGGGTCTTGACACTACTAGTAATCGGCATGGGAACAATTACTGGTGCGGCCGGATCAGCAACTTGGTTATTTTCCAAGACCTCCACATATTTATTAAACTAAAAAGTACTAGATGCTAATAACTAATAAAATACTGAAACTTACAAAACTACACTAAGTAAAAACTATATAACTTCAATGAAGATATGTTTTACTATAAGACGAAAGAAAAACATATGTCCTCAGCAAAGCTGCTAAGACATACTTAACCCTTGAAGAGACCTGGAAATGACATTGCAACAGCAGCCAACTTTTGGTAGCAAGTAGTGACAAAACTATGTCTATAGTTGGGACTGGGAAAATTCTAATAATAATTTTACAATGAGTTTGTGGTCAGGTTTCGAAGTATTCCTTTTAGCTCTGATGCCGAATGGGTACACGTTCAGCACAGCCAGTACACAAAAAGTGTGAAATCATGATTAGGAACATCTATACTGAAATATTATCCACAGAAAAAGTATATTGTGGTAGTAGGTCATGAAAACTGAGCTTGCTTACCCTTCTGCCTGAAAATATTTCCAAAAAAACTTCAATGTTGCAGCTGTCAACGCTTGTCAATGAGTATGGCAAAGTTGCAAAACTGGTATTTGAAGCACTGGATGCAATAAAAACAACCGACAATCTGTTACAGATGCTAGTATTATCACACTTGTCTCTGTTTGGCAAGACTTACTACTTTCTAAAAACTATTCACTTTCTGTCGCTACTAATTTTGACTTCTGCTGAATGTAAAGCAATTAAATCTTTCCCTATCTCTTGTTAGCAACCGTAACACCCAGGATGAGTGCTGCACACTTCCACTCAGAGTAATCATAAAATGATGCTTTGTCTATGAAAATTTGCCAACCCACTGGAATGAAAATGCGGTCCAAGTTGTTAACGATTGTATCAATACCACCCTAAGTATAGCTTCGGTTGCTGCCACCTTTGGCCATGTACACCATAAATATTGTGCTGCCACTGATACATTTTTTATGAAGCTACTTTTGCTATAATTTTTACATCCTTTTTGCAACTATGCCTCCACCTATAAATAACTAACCAGACAAATGTGCCTCAGTTCATTGTTCAGAATCTTGTTTTGAGTTCTACATTGTTTTAGCTCCAGCAATCTCTGAAATATATTTCCAAATTAAACAAAATAAGAATTCAACCCTCCGTTGTCCATAGCACCCTATGAGACAGAATAGAGACTATTATGGCGAAGAAGCAAAGCTATTACCTATAACTAGCACATTATATAAGACAAAATATAAATTACTTGAATATGAAAAGGAAAGAAATTACATTACTTTCTGGGTATAAAATACTGCACACACTTTCTCCTCCTTAAAAAAGTAAACCTGAACACTTAATTTTGTATGTTCTCTACACCACTGAAACAAAAACTCCAGACTACTGTAACAGAAGAGCTAGTGTTCCCTATCTATACTTGTAGGCAATTTCCTATATTGGTACTATAGAGGAAACACCTACCCAAAAAAACTATGTGATGAACAAAAAAAATTCATAATCTTGATCCCATGGTTGTGAAAATGTGGATGAGTATTTTACATAACATTTGATGACCTTTTTGGAAATGTAATATTTAATAATTCTGAGAACATCCATATTAGAATGATTCAGATAGGTTTCCATCTTATTCCTGAAAATGAGAGTTGGAAATCAAGTTGTATCAATTGTCTCAGTTGACTTATAAGTAAGATTTACTGGGTCATCAGGAGTATGCAGAATTGCGGCTATCAGTTTAAGCAGTTCATACCATAGTATATGTGTGTCTGCAACTTGATTCACAAGGAAATAAATAGGCTTATTTAAGGTGTTAATATTGAAGGAGGCCACTGGTTTTTTATTTGTTTACATTTATGTAATACAGTATGGCATTAATTCTGGATTTTTTTTTGTGTTAAATTAACTTTAAAATTTGAATATTGCATTATACTTCTATTTAGGATTCTTGTTGTCTGATAAAGTATACCCAGGAAGTGTTAGCATAATACAGTGCACAACCATTTACCATAAATAGTAATAGTTGTAACATTTGATTTGCATTCAAAAAGTATTGAATTATCAATCTTCCTTATTTAGTTGAAATTAAGTAACAAGCAAATTAATTGTAACTGGAGCTAATTTGGCCCTTAATTGGTTACTGTGCCTAACTTTGGATATTAAATTATTTTATAAATATACTATATATTTTTATTTCATGTTGTGGTCAAAATGAATATTGTTATTGTCATATCATAATAGAGGAGCTCAAAATTTGAAGAAATCTAATTTTGAGATTATGACATCATGAGCACCATAATCTTAAAAAAGTCAGATTTCCTCAATTTTGAGCCTAGTTATTGTAACAGGGCAGCAATAATTCCAATTTTAACATTGGACACAATATAAAATAAAAAATATATAGTATATTCATAAAATATACTATTTTCTAAAGATGTGCCAAGGTAACAAATTAATAGCCAAATTAGCTTCAGTTTATGGTAAAAGGTTCAATACTATATAGTGGTAACACTTCTTGCCTATAATTTATCAGATAAGAATGATCCTGAATGAGAGTGGAATGCAATATTCAAATTTGAAAGTTTAACAAATTTGAAAGTATTTTTAACAAATAAAGTGTACAGAAATAATGCCACAACTGTATTGCACAATTATCCATAGTGCACACAAGCCCGGGTCTATCCTGGATGATGTATACAAAACAAAATGAACACTTATTTACTTTGTATAATTATAAATGGTAGCAACCTCAAATAATTCCCAAGCGACCGCATGCGAGATTTGTGGTGAACAAAGGCTGGGGCGGGTTTTCTCCAGGTTCTCTGGTTTCCCTGCCATCGCATTCCACCGGTGCTCCATCTTCATTCATGTATCATCAGTTTCACCGTCTGCGGTGTCATAAGTACTTAAAGTGGGCATTAAACACTACCAAAAAAACTCAAATAAAAAAAATAAAGGAAAGGTTCACGTTAATAACTAACTCTCAAACATCATGATTAGGTTATGTTAGCCACAAGAAACAACACACAGTAACATCTAGCAGGTATCAAAGTTTGAACATTGTACCTATTAGGTACCACATCTGTGTTATTAGCACTTTTCTGAAAATACAAGTGTTAACTAACAATGCCTTGGTTCCCATTCCTACTAAAAAGGGCCAAAACTAAATTTGAACTTTTCATAATTAAAATGTACACCAGTCGCATATTAAGAGACTTATTTTCATTATGCATAAGGATCACATAATGGTCAATCTTGCCTCTACACCCAAACATTTTAAGCTGCTTCAGTATAGCATTTTATCTCCAATTCTCCAACACTTTCTTTAACAAATTTATGATACAGAACTTAAGTACATGGTAATACTATCCCCTTTCATATTTAAGGCATGCTTTTATTCAATCAGTGAAAAAAGTGAGCTCTATATTTTCCTGCCAAATTTCAAGAGTTTTGCTAAATGTGTTTCAACATTACAATGAAGTTTATTTAATATCCAAAACTGAAATACAGGGCTGCTGAAATGTGCAGAAGTTCTAATTGAAAGGAATGTGATTATACTCCAAATATGAAACACACTCTTAATTATATATATAATCCAAATGACAATCAGTAATGTCACATAACTGAAAGCAGGAATAATATTAGTATGTTTATGGACACTTATTTGTGTGAAACTCACATCACTAGAGCTTTTCCACACATCATCTGATGTTTGCAAAAATAGGTTAATGGTTTTGCTGCCATTTTGAAAAAGTTAATTGGGGATGCAGTGAAGTTACTAGATCTACAGGAAAACTCTATGAAACCCACAGAATAGCAAAGACTCCCAACATTTCTGGGTTTAAAGATGAAAAACCAAATGGGATTAGAATTTGACATTTAAACCAAACCAACATATTTAAACAAGAAAAACCAGTTTAACTAACACAGTAAGCCATAATCCACTGTTTCATTCACAGATTGGTTCGCATCCCTCTAACATCAATAAAATGCAAAAAAGAAAACCTTTGTATGCATCATGTTGCTGAGCTAAATGTTCCCAACATCAGCTTTATTAACACATTAATTAGTAACCACAAGACACAGAAGAGGCTGAAAGAGATCACTTTAAATTAAATATACTAACCAAAATTGAAATATATTA
Source organism: Hymenopus coronatus (assembly GCA_030762935.1). Taxonomy (NCBI): domain Eukaryota; kingdom Metazoa; phylum Arthropoda; class Insecta; order Mantodea; family Hymenopodidae; genus Hymenopus; species Hymenopus coronatus. The sequence continues at coordinate 287,917,426 of CM060900.1, forward strand.
ATTCTCTTTCATCCAAAGATATTTTTAGGAAATTGAGAAGATATTCAAGGAATTCAAGATAAAATTGACACAGTAAAATAAACATAGCATCAGGAGCCTATTGAACCAGTTACTCTGGTAACAACCAAATGATTGTCAAGATTGTTATAAAATAAATATTCATTAGAAGAACCAAAAGAAATTTGGAGGTCAGGATTAAAGAACATTTGAGGAATGTCAAATTCAAGTATATGGCCTAGTCTGCTTTTGATCATTAAATCACAACATAAAACAGGGCTAAAATTAGTGAAATGAAATGGAGTTTTACTTATGGATGCTCTTTAACGGCTGTGGTTCTCAGCCTCCCATTCTATATTGGGCATGAAAGACTGCTTAGTTTTGCTCACAGACCTATCAGGCTTGAGGTTCTTTTACATGCCATAAATCTACGACATGGGACCAGCGGCTTTACTTCCCTTTCGAAGGAAGCCATGCTAAGGATTTATACGCCCGAAAAAATCCATTGTCCTCTGCCAGGTTTGAACCCACGATCTTGAGTATATGAAGTTAGCATGGTAACCATAACACCACGGAGGGCTAAAATTAGTGCAACATGTAAGGAAGCCATTAGAACTAAGCACTCAAAAGAACACCTTTATCTTAAAATCAGAAGTTTGTGAATTTTGAAATCTCTGCCATTGAAAACTTCATCAGATTAATGAGAACAGCAACACAACACCATAATGGATCATACCATCCACATGAACACCAACTGAAGCAGGAAACGCATGGGTAAAATGTTCCCATAAACTAGTCTTAATAAATACAAGTGAGAAAAAAATGTTTAAAAAGCAGATTTATTTGAATGTAAGTTATGACAACATTTATGATAAAATACCTTATTTTGCTTTTTTTTGTACTTTGCACTTATGTTGTTCTATTCTGCCATTCTATGAATACGGCAAAATTACTTTTTTTTTTAATTAGTGACTGTCAGAAAAAATAAGTGTTTCCAATTTCCTGGTTACTTAATTTAACACTTATTTGGCAGTAATAATTGAATTCTTTTTTCCAACCTACCTGTTGTCCTGCGGTGGATTTCACTTTATACAGGAAATACACTGAGGTGTTCAAATTTAAATTTATTGCTAACCTGATTTGTTGTAAATGTTGACCAATTTAAAACTTTATTAAGAAATTTCGGGCAGCATCTTTGTTACATTAAAAAAGAAATGGGTTCACATTTCACAATATGCTGATTGTTGATAAAAACATATTGAGCTAAAAACTCAATGCTTAGCAAATGTATTGACAACTACACATCCTTTCACAATTTGACACCATACTGAAGGCAAGTGGGCATATAAATCCAAAACTGAACAAATTTGTTAAAGAGCTTGAAAGTAAATATTGTTCCAACAAATAGAAACATTTATGTAAAGCATGCAAAAAAATCTGTAGCTATGAGAAGTTAAATTTTGTAACATAACATACTGGAACAACTAGACTGGTTTTCACTGAAGCGAAGACAACCAACCAAAAGAAAGTGCAGTTTTTACATTTAAGCAATCAGCTCTTTCAAGAGATTGGTGAAAAGCATTCCAAGAGGCAGGCATCCCTTAAAGAAAATTTACAAATAAATCTTTGATGCCATAACCAAAGAAGACATAACAGTTCACTCTGTGCAAGCAGTGGATAAACACATGACAGCAGGGATTCTCTCTCTTCCTTGTATAATGTGTCATTTTATAATGTTGGGAACAGAAAGCACCACAAGCCACTGAATGGTATGTTTATGCCTACCTAGGAGAAGCCTTTGTTATTTATAAAAAGTAGCAGAATAAGTGTTTAGTTTGCAGCAAAGTTTTGGACTCAGAAAATTTAATTTACAATATGTGAAAGCTTTTCGTAACTTAATTCTTAATTCCATTGGAGATACAAAGTGATTACAATGGTATTAATAACAATGGCACTAATCTTGGAGCTTGTTGTTTTATTATGTTAATACTTAAATAATTGTCTTTTTTTTTTTTGCAATTATTTATGTTAAAAAACCAATTACCACCAAACCTATGAAAACATGTACATGTTCCTATCCCAAGTACAAATACTAATGCAAGAAACATAGTAGAGCAATTGTTCTATCAATCATAAACCTATAATAGGCGCATTAACCTATAAAAAGCAGATTAGTATTTCATATGCAAAATATTGCATATAGCCACAGCACTGAAGGAATTATCTGTTCTTGTATTCCATGCAGTGGTCACGCAGTGCACTGAACGCAACTTGCAGGAGCATTGAGCAAATTTTCTCTGCTTGCTTTATTCAAAGGGGTAACCAAGCCCCTAGCCTAGCTGCGCAGACCAGATAAAGTGTCATAATATGAAGAAGTCTGGTGGATTGCAAGAAGCTCTCTAGGTCACGTGCAATATATTGTTTGTAATGGGAAAACTGTGAAATGAAAACAGGTAGAATTACATCATAAGGATACCTGAGTAGGAAATAATTGCGACAACACATTCTTTATGATCGTCAGCATCTATGCACAGGGATTAGACCTTGGATGTCCTGTTGGAAGTTGAATAAAATCACTTCATTACCTAGATGGAATTTCATCCCACAACTGAGCAAAACAGAAGTAAATATTATCATTGAACTTGAATATTGCATACCTGCATTTAAAATGTTTTACAAACAGGATGTAAGCATCACAGAGAGCATAATTCAGCTTTAATGCCGTTTTGTCAGTTTCTTCTCAGTGATTTCATGTATAATTTCTCCTTTTTACTTTAATGCACAAAGTCGTCAACAAGAATTATAAAAAGGGTTTGTTAAGGTGTGTCTGGAGTAAAGTGGTCCAAATGCTGAATTAAAAATGAAAAATATGCTGGGTTTGATTCTAGGCTGATGAAGCTTTTCTTATTCCCCACCTTAAAGAGCCTAGAAATATGAAAGCGATACTGCATATGTGTTAATCGAGAAGTACAATTTTAATGTACAACTCAAATTTAAGCAGTCGTAATAGAAGGTCAAAGTGGTAATATTACCTAAGGCAGTATGTAAATAAATAAAAACAAACAAATATATAAAATGATTTAGCAGAAATAAAAAAATGCGATACTAGATTTTCAGAGATGGTATGTACAGTATAAAAATAAAATAAACGTGGAATTACATACCCGTGTTCCTCTTCAGTAAACTATATTCAAGACATTAAGTAAACATTTTCTATCATTATTTGTGGTATACTGAGATAAACAGATAAGATATGTATATTAATATGTGCACCACAGGAGAGTGCTTCCTGAAATCATTTATAAACAAATCTAAAATTAGAATCAATTATTACTTATGATCTTTATGTTATAACACTTTTGCAAAATTGTTTTTGTACCCTGTTGGAGTGGTGTTTCAGTCTGAAATTACAGATTTGAAAAATTAACTTAATCTATATTTTAGCACTGCCTTTTGATGCTAATAAAACATGTACCAAATAGCCATAAGAATGAAATTGGTGTTCTCATTACCTTTGTTAGATAAGAAGGGAAACTAAATACTGAAAGAACTGTGTTAGGGTTTAGCTTCATCTTGCCTTTATTCTCATGGAAACAATTTTTCGCATAATACACTGAGTAGAGCGTGTGATATTTTGATGGCAGAAATGTGTTATGTCTCAGAGCAGCTGACGACTTACTCAATAATTCTAGTTTATGTATTAGGAACCTAAAATAAATTACCATTAGCTTCTTAGTGACCGAGGAAACCCACGAGAATAAATCAGAATGAATTTGGAACACAAATGTTACAATTTATTCTTACTGATGGAAAGTGATCTCGGAATCATATTTCCGGTGGTTGGTACAGATATGCAGCATAGAAGTGCACAATGTTAATTATTAAACCCTAATACCCTTAAACCACCTCACTTTTAAAGCCTTTTAAGCATACTGAACATATGGCAAAAAGCATGTTTGCCCTTCACCTACCAATGTGTGAGAGGTCTCAATTAGCAACAACACACCAGCACCAGCGGTGAGATTAGGTAATATAATTCCAAGGTCTTTGGGGGTAACCAATTGGTGACCCCTGCACAAAACAGTCCATATGAATTGAATCCATGCTTATAGCAATGTATGCGTATCACTAGTATGAAGATGTGTTGAAATGCATTCAAAATTATGTTAGGGGAAAGAAAATATAGATTTCCATTAATAAGACAATGGATGCAGTTGGTAGGCATACAGCCAACGTAATCAGTTATGGAGTGTGCTTATATTAAAGAGGAGTACCTTATTCCATCTACATTTACTTGAGATACTTGAAAAAGCAATTTTTCAAGTCATTTATTACAGCCTTAAATAGCCTATGGCCAGAGTATCATGATATTCTATTGGTCAAAGCAGCTACAAACTTAGAAGTCTTATTTCTTGCAATATGTCAAATAATTTGTCTTGCACACTACTTTCATGTTGCTGAGGAGGTGCCCAGTTTCTTCCCCAAAATATACTGATTTTCAATACTAAGAAGATTTTGGTTGAAGTTGCAACCTGTGTGCAGACATTCAAAAACCTCACACTCTATTTTTGCCCTACCTCCACAACCAATTCTAATGAGATGGGGAACTTGGATTGCTGCTGTTTTACACTATGCAATATACTTAGAGATAGGTGAAGCCTATCTATGGTCACAATATATTTCTGTCCACAAGTTACATATTTTCTCTGGTAACAAAATTTGCTATGCCTTGGAAATTGCACCTGCACACTCAATTTAAGATCCCCAACAAGTAATGATCAGGAAATTTGGAAGGGGCAGGCCAGTGGTTTCTCTGTAGGCAACAACACGACTCAGAGCTTTCAGTAGAATCTTCTTCAGAACAGATGAATTGATTTGCGATGTTACATTTGTTCCTTATGTATTTACAAACCCTGTGAAGGGCTTGACCCAAGCATGTCACATGCTTCAACTTAGAAAACAAAAGGTTTCAATTGGTTAACAGCTAAAACCATGTATGGAGCCTGGCACATAAACACAAGTTTTTCAAACTCTATACCAGTAGGCCAGAGTTTTCGGCAGAAGTCCACATTGATTAAATTACTGTACTGGCATAGGCTTTCTGCAGCTCATACAATTTTAAACAACATGGACTTAACTTTCTCCTCTGCTAAGGGAAAAACTAAATGTTCAAAACATACCATTCCATTGAGTCTATGGTTTCATCCATGAAGATTTCCACATCACAATCAGACACTTTCTCCTCGATTCTTTGTATGTTTTTTTGGCAAACAAGCGTGGTGTAGTTTTTTCTTAAAATTCCTTCATCGGACGTTGACATCTTCATGTATTTTTCAAGAAATCCCTTGAAGGCTGGACAGTTCACCATACTGAGTGGAATCCTGCTTGTCTAAGAGCTGCACACAAATAAATATTTAATTTCTTCAAAATGTTGCTCTTTGAAGAACTCTGTTGAAACACATTTTGTAGCAGAGGTTGGCGCAATTTGTTTGCTTGAAGAGTCATATGCATTTGATGCTTAGAGCTGGAAATGTGTTGTTTGATGCGATCTCACTGGTGTTTTTCATCTAACAAAATTCCTGAATCAGAAATAGTACATCTCATAACAGTTCCATTAGTGTCTATGAAATCTTGTTTGAATTCCTCAGCCAGAACAATAAATCAGACACTGGACACCTTTGGCATGGTAAATTCTAGTGGTACATTCGTTATTAATGTAACAATGAACTAACACCAGCTCACTTGCTCCATTGTGATAAAACACACCTTGCAAGTATCCCCAAAAATTTTCCATAGGGTTTAAATCTGGGCTACGCGCAGGCCAGGGCAAGATATCAATATAACTCAATGAGACTGTCACACATCTCACTCTTGCACCCACTTGCTCACTTGCTGTCCACATTCCCTTATAACACTGCAACAATTATCAGAATGTTCTCATTCATGCTAGAACTGCAGTCTCAGAATTTCTAATAGTTTTCAAGCAGAACACAGTCTCAATTCTCAGAACTATGTGGGTGCAGTTACTGCCATCTCTACGTGGCCAGCCCCACCTCCACATGAACAGTGATTTCTCTCACAGTAACAAACTCACATTCATGAACAGCATGCTACTGATCCTGGTGGGATAGATTCACTCATTGTCAATTGCATTATTGTGGGCTCTTTATAGCGGTAAAGCAAGAGAAAGAGGTTTCTTGAACATACAATTATTTTATATTGTTGCAGGTGTGCTTTCAACTCCCACACAGTATTTACTGAAAGAGGTAGGCTTACTATTCACATTTACACAACAAGCTGAGGAGACGTTATTAAAGTTAAATATTTTATATTGATCAGAAATATTATAGAATAAATTGGAATGAAACTTAAAAGGAAAAAGGGGATTATGGACATGGTTGGGGGAAAAGGGATAAAGGCCCCCCAAAAGAAAAAGGTGCATAAAAAAATGCCACTTTTTGCAACTAGAAACAAAATTTCACAGCGTGATATCTTTCTGAACAGCTTTAATTTACCCTAAGAAGAAAGGTATGCACCTAAAAATCCTAATAAAGGTACCGCCCCCCAAAAGAAAATTTAATTTACCTTAAGAAAAAGTGTGTACCTAAAAATTCTAATCCTGATGATCACACTACATGCAAATGTATGCTGAATGGTTGAGCACTTTCTTGCATATATTATTTTAAATGTCAGGCTAAAGAATGATTTTTATTAGTAATATTAAATATTTATTCATAATACAGAACATTTTAATATGCATACAAAATATTTTATTGCTCCTTTTTGTTTGTAACAGGGACATTTGTCACCTCAATAGAGGAGGAAAATGAACAAAGCAGTAATATTCAGTAAGAATGATAATGGAGACTAGATTCTGTTTCTATATTCCCAGAAGCTGATTATACATTGTTTTCTAGCAAATCTCCTACTGAGTGCTTTGAGCTTATGTTTGATGAAGAAGTGATTCAGTTTCTGATTTTGGAATCTGTGAAATATGCAGTGTTTGAAAATTGTGATGACCCTAAAATATCAACAGAAGAATTAAAAAAGCTATACTTATTCTTTCCAGTTACTACAATGTTCATGGTAAAAGGTTTTATTGGAAGGCCCAAGAAAATTTGCATAACCACATTGTGCTTAAGGTTATGATAAGAGGCTGCTTTTTGTAAATTTTCCATTCCTTTCACTGTGCAGGTAACACTACATTGCATGTGAATGACAAGATATGGAAATTGTGGGAGTTGAATAAAAGATTCATCTCAGACTTCTGGCCAGAGCAGAATATCAATTTTGATGAAAAGCACAGTGTAGTATTATGGAAGACATAACTGCAAACATTTCATCTGTGGTAAGCCTATTCATTTGGTTATCAAGTCTGGTGCTTGAATACTGCCTCAGGCTGGATGTTGAAGTCTATCAAGGGAAAAATCCACGTGAAAATGAAGAATATGAGGAATACTTTGGAAAGTGTGCAGCTCCAATGGTACAGATGCTCAGTGGCCTCCCTGCTCTTTCTCTTCACTTGCCCTTCCAATTGTATTTTGACAACCTATTTACTTGAATACAACTATCAGTTCATCTAAATGCCTGTGGATAAAATCTGAAACAATTTGAGAGATCAGAATTCCAAAAGATTGTTCTCTTGTGCCTTCAAAGGAAATGAAACAGGTACATGGTGCCTATGATATGATGAAGAAATCTGATGGCATAAGTATTGTTCGCTGGGCAGATAACTATTTAGTTACCACAGAATCTACATATGGCAGTGTTGAGCCACTTTCTCTGGTATATAGATATTCCCAAAAAGAAAAATGTAAAGAACAGGTTTGGGTCGATCGACCAGCTGTGTTTGCAGCCTACCATGCACAAATACATGGAACTGATGGAATGGATCAAATATGTCATACTCCAGAATTGGAATAAGCGCAAAGAAATGGTTGTGGTCTCTCTTCATTTGGTTGCTAGATGTATCAGTTCACAACTCATGGCTACTTCTAAAGAAGTCCGGAAATAATATTTCACATTTGGAGTTTGGTCACTCTATTGTCATCATCAGGAAGAGGTCCAATCATATCAAGATTCAGCTTTGCAGCATTAGTGATGAAATCTGCCTTGATGGAAACAACCACTTGTAACACTGCGCAATAGATGATGTGCTGGAAAGGAATGTACCGACACTGTTTGCACTAAGTATAGAAAATGTAATGTTGGACTTTGCATACCATGTTTTGTGCAGTTCCATCCGTTTAAACTGACTTTCTCCTGCTTTTGATATGTAACAAGTGTTTCTGCAATTCACATAGTTATTTAAGTGATAGAATTTAAGTTTGTAAAAATGAGACACAGAATATATACTCTTTCATACTTTAGCTACAATCCCTTGCAGTTCAACATTATTGTGCAACACTGAAATGTGCACAAATCTAAGCAAGATTAGAACCTTAATTGTATTATAAATACTAATTCCTAATGAAGATTAAAATACTTACACAGGTGCCTAGCGTGCTCATAATGAGTATGACACCTCTTATTAAAACAACTGGGTATAATGACTTAATATTGTATATTTATGCTCTAAAAAACACCATTAGTAACATACCTAAAAATCAAATTAAATTAAAAATAAAAATAATTTTGTCAGAAAAGGGTTAAACCTTTCTAGAATGTATATGGGGCATTCTTTACCTGACAAACTAATATTAAGAAAACATTATAATCCTGTGCGCAATTACAAAACTATGGCACGAATAAAGGAGGAATTCAGAGGGAGAAATATCTTTGTTTCAAATGACAAAACCAGCAATACTGAAGGCTGATATATAGCAAATGTTATAGTACAGATGCTAGAACCAGATACTCCATATAAAATATTATTGGTAACTTCTGAAATTGCACAGAAAGTAAATCCTTCAAGTTTATGTGCTGTGTTCAAACAATTTTCCAATAAAATTCATTACTCTATAAAAAAGAACCACAATTAAACAGCTAATGGTGCTTTAGCAATTGATCTCAAAACTTATGGCCTAGAATTACTACACTGAATTGTTCACTACTACTAGAAAGAGGAATGATGATATTCACTGAAAATCAATGAGTAAAAGGAACAACAATGTGTGCATGCATAAGCAATCAATCCAAGATATAATTGCTCAAATAAAAATTGAGGGATTGCTGGGGAAAAAACTGGAAACTCATTAACCTTACAGTCAAAGTGCATACGTAGCCATACTGGCAGTTGGCCACTCAACTCTTCTATGGGAACAGGTTCATATTATTACAATTAGGAAAACAGCATATGCACTCCTGTTCAATATTCGCCAATATTTCAGCTACAAGTCAAATTTAACTTTTTTTGCAAAATTAGTGCATACTAAGGCATAAAGCAGGAGATAAAGCCACAATAATCATTGAAATGAGAAATAACTTACAATGGCTACTGCACCATTTACTACATCTATGGCCACACAGACCAGTCCTAGCTTGCTTTTTTCTCAGTTCAATGAACACCTGTGATAGACATTTTATGATGTTCCATCTGGCAATAACAGTCTTTTGCCCCCCAAGCAGAATTGTCACAATATGGCTACTTGTTGAGATGAAGGAACACACCATCTTCCTGCCAACACTGCTTCACTTTTGTTGGGAGGATCTTCTCCTGGGAAGACTCTGATCGATGACTGTCATTTAGTTTCTGGATTATACTGGTAAATCCAGCTTTAGTCACCTGTTACAATGTTAAATTTGTTTTGGATCTTCCTCCATTGAATTTTTCAATCCTTTCCTGGCACCACTGCACATGTGCTTTTGCTTCTGCTCATATATGTGGGATCCACCAACTGCAGAGCTTCCTGATATAAAATTTTCTCAGGATTGTTTTCATTGCTGCCGATCCAACATTTACCAACAATGATCTTCCCAAAACATGCCCTCTGGTTTCACCATATTTTCATTCATTGTTGCTGAAGCCAGCTGTCAGTCTTCATCTTTGAGAGAATCCCTTCTTCTAAACTCTGCATACCATTTATAAATGGTGGATTGCAAAGGGCAAAGATCCCCAAATGTACAATGCAGTCTTTCAAGGCATTCTCTCCCCTAAACTGACTTTGAAGTCATAGACTATCATAGCACAGAAACTCCATCCTAACATATGGCATTGCAACACCTGCTATACATACATATGCAATGCTGATGATGCACATTGTTAAAGAGTGCCCAGACTTGCATATGTTGCTCCTGCTACCGCTGCTGCCCAGGTTTCCCACTTTTCAAACCTCCTTCTACTAAATAGGGAAGAGCAGGGTAATTCTAATAAAAATATCATAAACATCTTAACTTTTAAGGTTCTTAAAAAGAGGATTTTTGTTGAATTATTGGGCATTAGAAAAGAGAGATTGACTCTATAGATGGGGTAAATCAGGCCTGGATCGAACAGAGGAAGGTTTACTACTAGATTGAGAAGTCTGTAAATAACTTTTGATAACAATGCTTTATATCAAATAATGAAGTACAGTTGGGCAATATTCAATTCTGTAAATTATTAACAGCAATAAATTGAGTATGTGAATCATCTTGTGATCTTGAAAAGTAATGGCTTGGCAATTATAACAAATATTAATCAAGTAACAAATAGGAATAAGTAAGTATTAAAGCTTTGATTCCATTAACTTTATAATCAGCCATTAATAAATTAACCTACCATAGCAAGTGCCCATCATTTTCAACATATTTAACAAAATTTTTACAACCATTGGACTGGTTACAACTGTATATTAATAAAGTAGAAAACTGAATACAACAATATTTGCTGGACTCCCATTCACACCAATAAAACTATGAATATTAATCTAAAACCCTTCAATAATCATGAAATATGAAGAGAGGATGCCTTTATCTTTGTCTGGGACAACCACGCCCAAACACATCACCCAGGTAAATGCCTGGTCATCAAGCCACAACATTAGAATAGCGAACCGCCTGTCGAAGGACAAAAGCACAAAAATGCAACGGTTGCTAAATGAACTCGATCCACGAATAAATCCTAAGGCACCTCTTCTATATCTTTAATAAACCATGCATTCATTACAGTAATTTAGACCCATGCAAAAATAAATTACAATGTCCCACTTGGAGCTGTCTCACCCATATATTATGCATAGTATTATGGCATCAGGATTTAATGTTGAATATGGAAGAGGTGGTTTCGCCTTAATTTTTTAAAGAGAATATTCTAGAATTTTATTTATGAGAATATTAATATGTGTAATTTTTCTTGGTTCTGATTTAAATTCTTTTATATTTTATTTAAAACTGATTTTTATTGCTTTTTTTGCTGTTAAATCCTCCTAAAATGGCTATGGAGGGAGCCGGCTGGAGCTAGCAACACTCTCTGATGACTGCTTGGACTCAAATCTCAATCTCCACTCAATCAGACTTCAAGCTACTTGCACAGCGAAGCAGAAGGGTAGGCAGAGTGGGGAGAAATGACCATGTGCACAGCTGCCAACTCCTGAAAGGTGAACGACACAGAGGAGAGGCCAAAGAAGATTGTAGGCCACATCGATATATCGCATTAGCAGATGCATGCAAGCTCAATGGTGAGCACAATCACCACAAACTTCCTCCCCCCCAAAAGGAAAAAAAAAGAAGAGGAAGTACAGGAGTCACTAAGAAAAAAGCATGGAACATGACACCAGGAGTAGACTTCCTAGTGACTGCCATTTACCGGTGAAGCTTGCAACCTTCCCAACTCCAGCACAACCAATCCACAGAAACAGGAAAATCTCCACTGCCTCACAAACAGGTCCATGCTGCTTCCCTCCTCTTGATTCCCAGCATGCTTCTGAACTCAATCTCAGAGACAAGAAAAAGATACAACACGAGTCTTATCTAAAGACACATTCAGAGCCCCACACACTCATTCACACACCAGCAAAACACAATTAAAAATAAACAAACTCTGTAGCTAGAGGTTAGGCATGCAACATGTGCTCTCTTCCAAGGTTGATGATCCTTTCCTTTTAACCACACAGAAACTGGTGAAATAAATCTTTGAATCTCATAAGGCCTGATATACTGAGGTACAAGCTTGGCAGAAAACTTATCTATTGCCTTACTTTGTGGATAGTTATCTCAGATACACAATGTCTCCCACCTGCAACTGTAGCTCTTCGCGGCCCTTATTATATTGTCATTGTCTTTTGCAAATTAACCCTAACCCTGTTCCAAATATCCCTAATTTCTTCCTTACTAGCATCTTGTGGCAATAAGTCCTGTAACCTCCACAAATTTGCCAGAGGATGATTTGGTGGAGATGACATCAAATTGAAAGGACACTGGCCAAGAGCTGCATTATGAGTGCAATTTAACGCAAACTGGATCCAGTGTAAATCCTGGTCCCAACTAGTGTGATTGGAAGAATGATATGCAATAAGAACACTCTTAAGGCTGTGATTCATTTTCTTACTAGAAAAGCCTGAGGACAATAGGGAATTGTGGTCATATGCTGAATGCCAGCATTAAAACAAAACATCCTGAAAACGTTAGCCACAAAATAAGTAGCATTCCCTGAGGCAAAGACACGCGGTACCCCAAGACAAGAAATAACACCCTGCAAGGTCTTAATAGTACTTGTGGCATTGGCATTCCTGGTGGGGAGATTAACCAATTACACTTGGTGAACGAATCCACAGCCACTAAGACAAAGTGATTCCCATGTTTACTTCTTGGTAAGGAACCAATATAGTCAGTGAACATTTCCTCCATGGATTGACTGGATACCTGGGAAGATAACACACAAATGTGTCTGTCGAGCAGGCTTGCTCATCTTACAAACATAGCATGTTTCTATTCATTCTGTAATCTCCCAATCCTTATTTTTCCAAATAAAAGATTCCCTCAGCTTTAACCTAGTCTTATGAATGCCTACGTTAATGTCACAAAATGAATTATGTTAATATTGGAACAAGATTCTTTAAACATTGCAGAACTACCACCTTTAATCTGCCAAAGCAGATATAACACAAAACTTCACCATGTCACTGACATGGAACTCTGGTGCCTTTACTGAAATATGCCTTCAATTCGGGATCTAACTTCTGATACTCAGCTAAATCCCTGAATGTCAATGGACAATCCTTCAAAATAGCTAAAACTGGTGCAGGCTGGACGTCAACCTGGTCCTCCTAAATAAGAGCATTTTCCCCATACATCCTCGACAAGGTATCAGCAATACAATTGACAGCTCCCCAAATATGTTGCACATTAAACTTGAATGCTGAAATACGCAAAGCCCACCTAACAACATGAGCACTGTGATGGTTTGGCCAAGAGCCATGACAAACCTGGTTGTCAGTTTGAAACAAAAATTCAATATGCTCAAGATAAAAACAAATTTCTCCATTCCATAAAGGTCAGCTAAAGCCTCCAACTCATTAATAGAGTACTGTTTTTCAGCTGTTGCCAACACACATAAGGCATAGCTCACTGCCTTTCTTCCCCCAGGATGAAGTTGGAGAAGAATAGCAGAAAGTGCCATACTACAGGCATCAGTCTGTAAAATAAAGGGTAAGGAGAAATTTGGCACTGCCAACACTGGAGAAATCAATGCTTCCTTCAATTTTATAAATGCTTCATCCTGCTTAGGGCCCCAGCGAAACTTCGCTCCAATTTTCTGCACGACATTCAACTTCCTCACCTCCAAGGCAGAATAGAGAATGAATTTAAGAAATAATTAACCATGCCAACAAATAAGGACACCTGTTTAACTGTTCTAGGTATGGAATATTCATGAATGCTCTTGGTGCACTCTGGATTAATACGCACTTGATCACCAGATATTACATGACCAAGAAAATTCAAACTATGAACATTTACTTCCTACCTTATTTTCAGTAGCTGTCCAAAACCTCATCCTACACGGAAATCCATGCTGAACTCGTAGCTTTACCCAATATGGTGGCTGCAGAAGGTCACGCCCTTACCAGGCAAATATTGTGGGTGGAAGAATCACTCATTCTGCTCCCAAAAGATTCCATCTATACAGCACCTTATTCCATAAAAGAAACCAAGAGTGAATGCCGCTACATTTCACAGCATTCCGACGAACAGCACTTAACACATACAGGCAGACTAACATCAAACTGGTTATGCTTAAACCAGCAGCAACGGACCTTCAGAAACTTGACCTTTGCACTGCTCACATGATACAAAGGAAGAAATACTTCCTTCCTCCCTTCCCAATAGAGAACATAACTTTCCCATTGATATTCTAGACGACTTACACATTTACCCAACTGAATATTTTTAAAAGTTTACATAATACCAGTGCCATATATATATATATTTGTGCTGAAGAGTTACTGTCAAATGGCTGCCTCACACTGTGTCCCTTTTCTGCATACAACTGTCTTGTATCACGTCAGCATTAACTCATCGCTGATCCACGTACTAAAATCTGACTCATTCAGTCAGATCCAGAAACAGACTCAGAATCAGAATGAATGAGGTGTTCGGGTCTCAACTCTCTCTCCGATCATCTCAGGTTTGCCAACCTTTGGGCACTCACAAACTGGCAGATTTCGGAACAACCAAAAATATGTGCTAAATAGCAATCCACACCATCTGTTGTAGGGAAACTTATCCTCAACATATACGGCAATGTTACTATATGACCGGTGTTCAGCCCTAGCTCTTTACCGGTCATACTCATATTTTACAATAGTTTATTAATTCTAGTTTATTACACCATGTTGTCTTTATTTACTGTCCATAACCATTTATTTTTCAATTTGTATAAGAATTGTCCAATCTTCTTATTGTCTTTTTGAAACATTTCAACTATCGCTACATTTCTATCTATTTTAAACCATTTCTTATTAATATACTCCAAACTTCAGCCCCTTTACATTGAAATAAAATCAGTTTCATATCTTCATTTCTGCCACATATAGGACATTGGTTTTGTGCAATACCCTTCCTTAAACCTTTTAACTTTCATACTCTTCTTCTCCACATTTTCCATTCACTTTTAAACTCCATTCTTTACAGTAATTATTTAATGGCTTTTTACTGTCACTAACTCTGTTATTTGAAGTGGGAACTTGCTCATAGGACTCTGTTATCACTGGAAAGTGACAATATTGAATCACTAGGTCATCTAAAACCTCAAAAGTAGTCACCCAGTAGTTGCCCATGTAAAGCTGAACTACGAATTCAATAGAACTCATTAATGAATTCAATAGAATTCATTAATATAGTTTTTTTTTACTTTTTAACTATTTCACCTTCCAGGAAATGAACCTTTAATATCTTGGAAGTCCACCTAATCTGCTCGACAAAAATCAGCAAATGTTTCTTCAGTACCCTGCTGTCTAAAATAATATTTTGAAAGTAGGTGATTATAGTTAACTGAAATAATAAGGTGTTTACAACATTACCATGAAAAAGTTCAATAGTGTGCAAGTTAACCATAGCTTTCAAAAACATCCCAACAAGAGGCTCCTTCACATGGGGATGCAACATTTGCAATATTATTTTATCATGCACACCATGGGCTTGGGCTCGCTTATGCAATCTAAGTACCACCAACAAAAATTGATAAATATCCTTAGGAGTCCCTCCAGACATACATTTCAAGTTATCAATGAAAATCTGCCATGGGTTAGGCAACCTGGCTTTTGTAAATTGAATATCAGATTTAAACTAACACAAAGTTGGCTCAGCAAACGAGTATTATCCCCAACAATGTGGTCGGAAAGTCCTGGATCAGTAACCCTTTTCATATGCACAGCTGACTCAACTTCAGCTGGGACTTCTGTCCCCTTGGCAGCACATGTTAATTTCAACAATTGCTGGTATTTTGTCACTGAAGCAACTACTTGCTCTTTAAATTTACCTGAACACAAAGGTTCAAAGCGCTGAACACGATAGAGCCAGTATTTAATTCTCCCCAAGAATCTACGTACTTGAAATTGGGTGGCTCCTACCTCAATATAATCCTCATGTAGAGCACGCAAAACAGTGCATTGTTGCTCTCACAGCTCATATTCAGCCTTGTCATCATCAAGCAAAGTTTGCAACTGGGTATATCGTCTAGCACCACCAAAATAATCCTGTAACAGTCTCTGTAATTCCCCAACAGAAGCTTGATCGGGCACCTCCAAACCATGAACAGCTAACTCATACTGCAATTCCCCCTTCACCAAAAGTTCCGGCTGAAAAGGAAGGGTCATCAAAACATCTGTAGTAACCTTGTGAGATGTTCACAAAAATAACACTGCAATGGGTCCACACAAGTTGAGTACCAGCACCACAAACATACATATACAAAGTTGTACAGACAAGCTTCTCACACTAGTAAAGATTTTAAATATCAGAATGTAACAATATAAATTCCTATTTTGACCCGATATTAACTACTGCACTAAGCAGATATTAACTACTGCACTAAGCAGATATTAACCACATTCTGCTACCGCTGCTGCCCAGGTTTCCCACTTTTCAATCCCCCTTCCTCTAAATAGGGCAGAGCATTTCTAACAAACATATCAAAAGCATCAACACTTAATCAGGCCTGGATCAAACAGACGAACGTTCACTACCTCTACTAGATTGAGAAGTCTGTAAATAACTTTCATTAACAATGTTTTATATCAAATAACGAAGTACAGTTGGGCAATATTTAATTCTGCAAACTGTTAACTACAATAAATTGAATATGTGAATCAATCTTGTGAGCTTAGCATTTATAACGATTATTAATCAAGCAACAAATAGGAATAAGTTAGTAATAAATTAGTATTAAAGCTTTGAATTCATTTAACTTTACAATCAGTCATTAACAAATTAACTTCCTTAGCAAGTACATATTTAATAAAATCTTTACAACAATTGATCTAGTTATAACTGTATATTAATAAAGTAGAAATCTGAATACAACAATATTTGCTGGACTCCCATTCACATCATCACTATGAATATTCATCTAAAACCCTTGAATAATCATGAAATATAAAGAGAGGATGCCTTTTCCTTTGATCTGAGACAACCACGCCCAAACACATAACCCAGGTAAAAGCCTGGTCACTCAAGCCACAACATTAGAATAGCGAACCACCTGTCAAAGGATAAAAGCATAAAAATGCAACAGTTGCTAAATGAACTGGATCCACAAATATATCTTATTTGTGTGGGCTAAAGGCACCTCTTCTACATATCTTTAATAAACCATGCATTCATTACAACAATTTAGACCCATGCAAAAATAAATTACAATGTCCAATTCAGAGCTGTCTCACCCATGTATTATGCACAGCTTCATGGTGTCCTTGCTGCTGAAACCTCTTTAAGATGGCTACAAAGGGAGCCAATTGTAGCTAGCAACTCTCTCTGACGACTGCTTGGACTCGACTCTCAAGCTCAACTCATTCAGCCTTCGCGCTACTTGCACAGCAAAGCAGAAGGGTAGGCAGAGTGGGGAAAAACGGCTGTGCGCGCAGCTGCCAACTCTTGAAAGGCAAAGGGCACACAGGAGAGACTAAAGATTGTAGGTCACATTGATAAATTGCACTAGCAGATGGATACAAGCTCAGTGGTGAGCACAATCACCGCACTATCATAACTTCAATAAGAAGTTAGGAAAGGCTACCTTTGGCTTACCACAATTCAATTGTTGTCCATTTTCAAAACTTTTGGTTTGACCTTTGTAGAATGTGCGCACGTGCTCACACTCACTCTCTCTCTCCCTCCCCCTCCCTATCTCCCTCTCCCTCCCTCTCTCCTTCTCTCGCTCTCTCCTCCTCTCTCTCCTTCTCTTGCTCTCTCCTCCTCTCTCTCTCTCGCTCTCTATCTCTCTCTCTCTCTCTCTCTATCTCTTGCTCGCTCTCTCTCGCTCTCCAGGTTTTGCCTTCAGGTTATATGAATTAATTTTTTGTATTTAAAAAAAAAAAACACTAGGCCAATACAAATTGCAGTTTTGGTAAATAAGTATCTGTACTTTCATTATCCTGAACTTGCTGTAAAGTAAGGTTTAGTATGCCTAATTATTGATTTTTTTTTATTTTATTTTCAAATTTTTCGTTCATTTTAATGTTTTAAATTACAGAATAGACTTCTCATTCCTATAATACATATTATACAGTAAGCAAGAGGCGTTACTAAAGATAAAAAAGATTCAGCCACCTATGTCATTTGGTACTCATTTTATTATTAATAATTTAAAACTCTGCATTCTGCACTAAAATTGCTTTGCAATTTTCAGACAGCATTCTGTTATTCGGGCTGGCAATAAAAGGTTAAACTAATTGAGTTACTTTGGGAGTTGCTATAGATATGTTTACCAGAAAAACTACATCAACAGGAATATTACATAGCTCTACGTAATGTATGGAGAAATATTCCACAAGTGCACTTGGCTAAATTTTTCAATAAAATGCACACAAGATATGTTGCAGTCACTACAGCAAAAGGGGTAAGCAATTAAGTATTAAGCGAAAAACATCAAAGTCATCCTTTGCTTTGGTACATTTTACAAAATACTTTTGAATCTGTATAATATAACTGTTACTGTGGAGCAAATTTCACCACTGTTAGTCTTCCTATTTGCCAAATTGTATTCACATTGAATTATAACCAGATGAAGCAAGTTCAAACTCACCATTCCCACCCCCAAGTTCAATCTCACTCATTTCTTCAGTATGCAACTTTTTATGATGAAGCAGTTTTACTTAAATGTTATATTAAGGAAATACATTACATATTACAGTGTCAGTATGTAATTTATTTCAAATGGATTGTCACATAGGTTTTTCTGCATTCATATTTTGTCTGTCAAATGGGAGATATGGTTTTGTGTTTTAATTCTGCCAAGGAATTTGACATCAAGATTTGGAATAAAAGGTACATTTTGAGGTCTCTTAAAGATAAAGATTTTTAGAAAAAGGACTGGTTGGATAAATGTGTTTTCTCCCACCCTGATAAAACTACCATTTACCTCAAAAAGTTTATTATTATTTATATTCTCTCAAAATATGGCTCCAATGATTTTGATTAACCGAAGTTTGACATACTCACTGACAGGAGGAATAAAAATTAAACCTTAAATGTTGTACAAATTTCTGTGCGTGAGTTAGTGATTGGCACATGCATGTGCTTTTTATAGATTTCTTTAAATGTCTGAGAGATATTTCAATGTTCTTTCTAAAATGTTTTGACATGTTATGTACTGACACATGTGACTGAAGTCATAAAGTGGAAGCCTTAGTTCAAATTCTCCAAGATCATCCTTCTGATTCTTCAGCCTTACCTCAGTTCCTCATAACCAGTAAATAATTGAACCTAAACTTAGGACTGGAACATTTCCTTCCCAAAATTGCTTAGGTACCCAAATTCTACTTAAAATAAGTAATATCTATTCTTTTGCTCTTCATCAATCAAAGGGTATTTAAAATATCAAAACCAACATCATTTGATGAGCCTATTTTTAATCACTTGACTTTTACAATGGTATTCTGTGTGGCTCTATATAGCTATTTAAACCATTTTGAAAAAGATTTAAGATGAATAGCAGAGAAGTAGAAAAACAAGTTTGTGTTATGAAGACAAAAGTGAATTTAGAGTGGGTAGAAAACCAGTTTTGTCATAATACATTGTTCTTTTTATAATCAGTCTGCAATCACCTGTTTTTCTTTTTATTGAATATTCACTTATTAATAAATACAATTATTTGGTAATTTTGAGTTTTCTAAGCTCTATATATCAATAGTTCACAGCCTAATTCTGGACCACCAAATCCCAAGGCCTATAAATGCAGGAAGTTGAGAAACCAAACCAACTCCCTACCAATGAATTAGTGAAAAAATTTGTTCCCTAAAAGTAACATACCATCTGAGAGAATTCTTGTATGATTCTAAAATTATGTGCAGCAAGCTACAGAAGAAGAATTCACCTGGAAAACAACCAATGATTCAAGGTGACAGTGGAGTTGTGGCCATATTCAGCGCCTGTGGTTCGTGGGAAATCATTCAAGTCACAATTCAAAATATCTTGTTCTATTTTATATAATTAATTTACTTAAATTTGTTTGTAACGGGAGTATTAATAGGAACAGGGATTGAAAAGTACAAGGGTCACTCCAAAAGAAATGCACACTTTTTTTTTAAAAATACAGTTTTCATGCTATATTTTTTAAATTTGTACAGTGTGTAAATACATCTTTCCTGGTTGTGTTAAAATTTAGTCCAACCTGTTTCCGTGAGTGGTACTGTCACAGCATGTTTTCAAGATGGTGGCTGCACTTGACATCCGTTAGAAGCAATGTGCTGTCAGAATTTCCTGTGCTGTGAAAATGAGGCAGTGTGAAACATGCACAAGAGGTTGACAAAGGTGTATGGAGTTCCTGCTGTCGATTGAAGAACAGTTAGTTGGTGGGCAAGCAGATTACGTGATGAAAGCGGCCGCGGCAATATTCAGAATTCTCCTCGCAGTAGCAGGCCTCACTGCACAAACTCATGACAATGGAGAGTTAACGATCTGATTTCTGCTGACAAATGCATTATAGTAAACAAAATGGCACTCTATGTTGGAATAGGGGAAGCAAGTGTTTGCAGAATGCTGAAAGCGTTGGGCTTAAGTAAGGTTTGTGTCAGGTGGGTTCCCAGGATGTTGACAAGGGCTCACAAAGAAACTCGAAAAACAGTATGCAGCAAACTTTTGGAATAGTATGGGAATGGTGGAGATGACTTTCTTGGAAGAATTGTGACAGGCGCTCAATGGAGCAGCATCATGCAAATTGACTGAAGAAATAGAAATTCAAAACTGCACCTTTGCCTGGAAAAGGTATGGCTACAGGATTTTTTGATTCCGAAGGACTCTTGCTTGTGGACATCATGTCACATGAAACCACCATTAATTCTGATGCATATGTGGTCATTCTGAAGAAACCAAGCTTAAATGAGTTGTGTTCAACCACATTGGCAAAAGCAGGATGTTTTGCTGTTGCACGACAATGCATGGGCACATGTCAGTCAATAAACCACAAAAGTGATCAGTAAACTTGGATCGACAACATTGAAGCACCTGACAATCCTGGCCTGGTTCTGTGCGACTATCATCTCTTTGGGAAACTGAAAGAATCTCTTCGTGGAATGAGGTTTGAAGAAGACAACACCTTCATGCACACTGCCAAACAGTGGCTTGAACATGCTGGTCCAGACTTTTACCATGCAGGTATAAAGGCGCTGGTTCCAAGATGGTGTAAGGCAGTTGAGGGGGATGGGGATTATGTGGAGAAATGAAATGTTGTTCCTAAAGGATGTATCTACACACTGTAAAAATTTCAAACATGCAGAAAGAAAACTGTAGTTTTAAAAAAATACTGTGAATTTCTTTTGGAGTGACCCTCGTATTAGTTATGCATGCACCAAATAACTAAATACATTCATGTTGTTCAGGCTCATTGAACAGCTGATGTGTATGCATGTACCTAGACGGCCCGGGTTCGATCCCAAGCGACCGCATGTGAGATTTGTGGTGGACAAAGCGGCGCTGGGGCGGGTTTTCTCCGGGTTCTCCGGTTTCCCCCGCCATCGCATTCCACTGGTGCTCCATCTTCATTCATGTATCATCAGTGTCACCGCCTGCGGTGCCATAAGTAGTTAAAGCGGGCGTTAAACACTACCAAAAAAAAAAAAAAAAAAAATGTATGCATGTCCAAATTGTAAAAGAGGTTAAAATATCACTTACACCCTAATTATTATTATTATTATTATTATTATTATTATTAAAGGTCCTAATAAACTGCAGAAATCAGTACAGCAAATTAAAATCTTAAAATAATTGATCAAAATGGTAGAAAGTTTATCTGCTTAAGCCTAAATGTTGTAAACATTCATCAGTGTCGCCCTATGTGGTGTAGTGGTTATCTCTACTACCCAAGGCCACAGGTTCCATCATAGCAGAGGATGATGGATATTTTCAGATGTATAGATTCTTAGCATGGCTTCCTTTGGAAAGGAAGTAACTACTGATCCTGAATAATGATTATTTGCATGTAAAATAACCCCATACCTTGAAAGAGAAGGTCCCTGGGCAAACTTTCACCCTGTCTGCTTCTGCTAAGTCATGATTTCGTCCTATGGAGCCACTTATGACCAATAAGCATATCACTCATTCCCATGTGTACATGTGGTAAATCGCAAACTAGATATTATACTCAATTAAGAAAACATTGCTAGATATCCCAAAATTGCCAACATGGCAAGATGGAACTAAATGAGAAGATTATCACTAACATTTCAATTTCTTTTGCTATCATAGTCTTTTTATAGTAATCATTTGTTTCATAATGAGTAAGACATGTTGTGAGATTTTTTCAAGTATGTGAATCACCATCTTGAGCAAAATAAGCTTTATTAATTGAAAACATTTAATACAATAATTGTTACACAAAACAATAAATTTACAAATGATTTGGAATTAAATAAAGTACTTTTTGCCTATTCATGAGTAAAATTAGATATAAATGTTCAGTGAAGAAAAACACATTGTTCAGACAGTACATGATATGTACAGGAGGGCTTTATATTCAGAGCAGAATGACTTGGTGCATCTCAAACAGTGATTCTGTCACTCTTCTTTTGCTCCTTTTCCTTTTCTGCAGACTAAGTTTCTTCTTGACTTCTTGAGGAGCTTCTCTAGGAATTTCTTTTCTCATGCCGTTTGACAACTGAATTGAGCAGGTTTTTCACATAAGCTGTCACTGAAGCCACAGAGTCATTAGTTGTTCAGACAGAGCAATGAGGTAGTGCATTCTGATCATAGGTTGGCTGTTTCTCTTTCCCATGTTATAAGAGTGGATTATGCAGATGTTCATTCCATAAAATACACAAAGTGAGCAATGTCTCATCTTCCAACTGGCACAATAGTTTTGGGACATCTCGTCATGAATATTGATGGTTCCTTTAGTGGAGCTACAGAATTCCACAATCTGATGCTTGTTTGCGGATTTGCTGATACCAGGTTGATTGTATGTCATTGAAATTAGGCGCATGTTCCTTTTTGGCTTAGGTTTATAAAATCAAGTGCTTTATTTACATTAAAGTAAATTTACTTGTCTTCCTGGAATTTAAGCACAGTATTTCAAGTGGGATGTCTTTCTTATTGGACCTATTGTGCCAATGGCTTTACTTTGAGACAGTTGCAAATTTCACAGATGAAAACCAGTGTCCGTTTCATTTATGTTGCTTCCATGAATACTCTTGGTCAGTTCTTTTACATAGTATTCATCTAGAGCAAACCATGAGTTTCTGGGCTTTTTCCTAATCAAACTACAGTGCCTGAACATATGAGAAACCTCACAACCTTTATGCTATATTTAGAGGCCTACTAGGAATACATGCTGAAAGGGTATCTGCCTTTAAATGCAAGAGCTGTTTATCAATAGCTATGTATGATCCATGCACACTATTCATTGGATAATCAAATTTCTCAGCACTCATACATGATCTACGTCTGTCTGTCCACACATAGTTCATGGTTGAACATTGTTCTCAAAGTTAAATGATTACTTTTCAATATAAGAACTCCAAGCAAAGCATTTCATTCATCTCTACACACTTCTTAAAAGTTCTATTAATTTTGCCAAAATTTGATGATTTTGTATTTAATTCTGAATATGTGTCATAATTGTATAAATCAAGTCATTGTCAAAAAAGAAATTGCAGCACTCCAAGGGTATATAATGTTGTAAACTGCTCTCTGGGCCCTGAATGAAATTAAACCTATGAATACATGGGGTTGAGAATACACATGAATGCACATGCAGGGACTGTGAGGCCCAGTCCATATGTTAAATTGTTCTCTTTTCATATACTCATTTTTTGGAGTTGAATTTACTTGTTTCACATGTACTTATTGGCATATTGAAATGTTCCTAAGTTATACCAAAAGAATCTGGTGGGCCTGAATAACATTTTATTTTTTTAAAGAACTCTGTAACTGATAAAAATAAACTGTTAAATCACTTATATACAACATATGCAAATAATTACATTTATGTATTTATTAACTTACAAGAGTATGTTAACAAGAGTTATTAAGTTCCTTGAATTACAATATCCTTATTGTTCAACTGTTATAATTAGCTGCATTTTGACAAACAATTATTATGCATTTACCTTTACATTTGACAAACAAGAAACCCAAAAAATGGCACTGTTTTTTACAAATATTGTTTTTACACTTCAGGTGCTTTTCCTATGTTTGCTATATGGACAATATGTGCAGCCTTTTCTCTTTCCTGTTACAGCTAATTGATTCATCAGTGAGAAATCTCTTTGCACACCACATCTGTGAATGACATCAGTTACTTTCCTTAGAAGATTAGAGATCAGAATTCAAAACTCCATTAATGGTCTTACCATTTCCTACACTAAATTTCTTAGGAACAAACGTCTTCTATCAGTTCTTTCACAATGGTATATCGGATGTTGGACATAAAATAAACGTTCACTGTTCATTGCTGCAACATCCATCATATTCATCCATAATGCAAATGGTCATCTCCTTGTTTGTGTCTTGCAGGTGTTATATCAAACCTTCTGATCCATTTGATTTAGTGAACATTTTGCAGAGTCATAGAACTTTATTATATTTGGTTTCCTTTTTGTGAGAGTTTGATCATTGTTTTGATGCATTATGCTAATAAGGACTAATGATTTTTTCTCTTTGGGAACACAACTCACCACTGTGATATTAGCTCCAAAGGCAAAAATGAGAAATGGACTGCTCTTGAGGTAGACAGTTTCATCTCATTGGGGATTTCTGGTTTATATTTTTTAATTGTCCCACCATTGTCATTTGCTTCTGTAGCATCTCTTCTGCCAGCAGAATACTAGTAAAGAGCTGCCAATAGTAACCTTTCAGGATGATCCTTCTATGCTTTTAGCAAGATCTTTCACCACATTCAATCCTGATTTTTCTGAGTAAGTTCAAGCAGCTTTCTTCATATGTGCAGAATTCCATCTAAAACATATGCAGATATAGCAACACACAACCAAAATATATTGGCAGGTTTAGATGGCATATACTATACAAAGTTGCATCTTCCATGGAATGGGATTAACTGTTCATCAACTGTGAGTGAATCATTACGAATCATTCTGTTTCTATACTTGCCAAGATAGTCCCTATACAAGTCCTGCAAGTTTGTAGTCTACAGATCGAGCTTCACAGACCTGCCTGTCATTGAATCTAATGTTCTCCTTATATCCTTGAATCTATATATTGACACTTTGGCTTTATATGTAGGATTTCCCTTTTCATTTAAAAATGTTCTCTTACAAGGATATCCCAACTCCTCTCAACACCAGCAAGTAAAATAACAAAAAAAGCCCCTATTTGAATGAGTGAAACATTTTTCCAGGTGAAGCAGTCAATCTTTTGTCTTCTATATTTGTGCAGTTGATGACTTCATCCAGTATTTCCTTGGAGATAAAATAGTCCCAGGCATTTATAGGTTTACAGGTTTTCAACCCACGAGCTGGACAGGGTGACTTCATTATGATATTGTGAATAGGCATACAAGAAGATGCAAGAGAATCTAAATTCCAAATGGTTCCATTATGACTAATGTATGTGCTGGTATCTCTGAATTGCTGGTGTGCTATTCCATTTTCAGACTGATGAAGTAATATCTGAAGTACTGTAATTTTCCAGGACATTTGTATCAGCAGGCTTGATTATTCTATCTTCAAAAATATTTCCTTCATTGCATGATTGAGCTTCTTCAAACCAGTGAGTGACAACACTTTCAAAATTAGCTGCAGTTGCATATACTCTCTTTGTTTTTCTTGGTGAAGCCATAACAAAATACCTGTCATTCGAACAACAGCTAACAAAACTAATCAGGCCATGATGGTAACACCACCAGAATTGGGGAAACAAACTAACTAAAAATAACAGTGACCACAGCATTGCAGAACAGTACTGTGTAGCAATAATACATGTGATTGCAAAAAGCTCAATAAAGAAAGGCTTGTTTTTTTTTTTTTTTTTTTTTTTTTTTTTTTTTTTTTTTTTTTTTTTTTTTTTTTTTTTTTTTTGTCACCGCTGCTGCTGCTGTTGCTAATACCACCACTGCCTGTATTACAATTGTTGAATTACTAACTGCTTCTAAACAAATGTAGAAGTCAATATGGAATAGAGAACACATGAAGTTAAGGCGTCTTCTGAAGCGTAAGGGATGCCAAAATGAAAGCGGAAGAATATTGAAAAAGAGTTTGAAATCAAATCAAGATTTACTAGAAAATTTTACAAATAAAACCTTCAAGGGCCCCTTGAGGCACTGTATGTGCATCCTCGAGTTAACTGTATTTAAATTTGTTCTTCATGTAGCTGCTTGAGTTGGTGCATCTCACAACCATGTATGTCCATTTTTCCCTTGTAATGTTGGTTTAGCAGGACACACAATAAATTCATGCAATATTGCATTTTCACACATTCATTCTCCATACAGTTTCCCCCCCCCCCCAGAATCACAGCCATTATCACTTATAAAGCCATTGGAAATGGGTTCTTCTTCAATACTGTAATCAGTTTCACTATTTTCATCCTTCTTCACTTTTACCTCCACAAAAATTTTCAGTATTTTGCCTCTGAAGTCTGGATCATTGAGACCATTCTAAATTAAAATGGTTTTCTGTAACAGCAATTTAATAGTTATTTCATGAAATATAAACAATATATGATAATGTATAAGTCTTACCAACATGAAAATATTACACAGTATCACTAACGCCTTATAAAATTCACAATCAACTCGCAGATGCTTGGCTGATTACTATGCAACAAAGAAATGGCCAGGAAAAAGTATACCATGCAATTAGTCATGGAAAACAATGACGCTACTAAAAGTTACAGCGGTAAGAGAGTGCAGGAGATTATTCTGCAAGCACTTTTGCCAATTGTCATTGAAAAATCACAATGCCTGTGATCTAGGGATAAGCTCATCCCTAATTGTATCATGGTTAACTTCAAAGATACACTTCAGCAGTTCATTTTGTATAGTTTTGCATGTACATTTAAATCTTTATTGGAATTATTGTGTTCTTTCATGGCACTACTCAATTAGTCCATGAAACATATTAGAATTTTCAGATTCCTCAGTTTCATAGAACAGTTTTATCTGCATAGAACCAGTTTAAAAGTGCCAACACCTAACACTATGCTATTATTCTTGACAGTAAGTATGTGTTCTTTTTAAATTGTCATTATTTTCCGCATTCTCATGGTAAGCCTAACTTAACACAGATGAGATTCCCCCCACCCTCCTAAGGTACTGTGACTGATACATTATTGATGTCTTTTGTTGCTCTCATGTTTTCTTATGTATTCACTTAGATGGCCAAGATTAGTAACCTGTTATAGCCCACAGGTCTGCATTTCCAATATGTATTGTCTTCCATCCAAAAATTCAATGCTAAGATTTCATCACAAATATATGTTTTGAGGCACCCTGAATCCTAGAAAGCATTTTTAGGAAAAGGTATGTTCTTGATTTTCTCAAAAATGGCTCTAATAAGATTTTCAAGACACAATAATCGGCATGCATCAAATGTCTGCAGTTGCACAAAAAGCTAATTTAACTTTTAATCTAAATCCATGTAGATGGTATAGCAAAAGAAAGACCCGTGTGCAAGCTAATGAGTACATATACCTTGTAATCGAAATACAAAGTGAGCAAACCAACCTAAATACATCAATAGTTGGCACTATATATGCTTAAAATCTTTCATCACAAATAAAAAGTATATGTTAATTTTCTGGGAATAGCCTACAAAGTTCTCTTCATTCCAAATGATTTTTGCATAACCAGTAAAGAGACAGTAAACCTCAGAGACAAAATCTTACAACACAAAAACTGTATATCTTGTTAAAGCACACAATTTGTGTCAAATACATTTTCTGTGGAGTTGCCATTTCCAAGATATTTCCGTTATTGTTTCAAATGTTCCAACCCTTATATTCTTTACAAATGGGAAGACATTATTCATTTATCTTTTTATTTTTCCCCTGCATCCTGGTAATGCAAGGCAAACAGAATTTCAAAGCCTACACATAGCAACCAGCTCCTAAAAGATCTGACTATCACTTTTGCTTAGTATATTTCCTTACTCCTGTTGTATCTACAAGGAAATATGTAATAAAACCATGCTAATGCTTATCACAATTATCATATAGTAATACAAGAATAACAATCATTTGTAAGAATAGTTTGATGCAGAATAAGTAGAGAAAATAAGAACTGAAGCTTTCCTGGCGACGTGTTAATTCCAAATTTTCTCGGGCTTCTAGCCAGGTAAAAACTTGGCTTGACACCAACGTTTCGAAGAAGTGCATCTTCCTCGTCTTCAGGGTGAACTGATGGTTTGAGCTTGCGGAGACTGGTATTTATAAGAGCTGGGATGAAGCTAACATCTGATTGGTTCGCAAGATATTATGGCCTGGTATTTAAGATGACTGAGACATAGTTTTCTACGAAGTCCGTGCCCATGTCTCAGTCATCTTAAATACCAGGCCATAATATCTTGCGAACCAATCAGATGTTAGCTTCATCCCAGCTCT
Organism: Hymenopus coronatus; assembly: GCA_030762935.1. Classification (NCBI taxonomy): domain Eukaryota; kingdom Metazoa; phylum Arthropoda; class Insecta; order Mantodea; family Hymenopodidae; genus Hymenopus; species Hymenopus coronatus. Next base: position 287,946,040 of record CM060900.1, read on the forward strand.
TATAAATACCAGTCTCCACAAGCTCAAACCATCAGTTCACCCTGAAGACGAGGAAGATGCACTTCTTCGAAACGTTGGTGTCAAGCCAAGTTTTTACCTGGCTAGAAGCCCGAGAAAATTTGGAATTAAGTAGAGAAAGTTTTTATATATTACTACTCCAGAATAAGTTTTGCAACATATACAGTTTTAAAAGTAATTAAGCAGAGATGGTAGTGATAAAGTATTATGAAATTTAAGATAGTTACTCAGACCATCTTTTATATTATACATCTTGCTGATAAAACATCTGTTTGCCACTTTTGAATCATCAGAAGGCTGTAGCAGAATGACTCCCCTGCTGATTTTTCTTTTCTTTCTTCATTTATATGTCTTTGTTAATATTCCAGTCATGTCGACAGCTTGGCTTCTGGAAGAATTGCTCATTTACAGTGTTGTTTACTGTTCACTTAATCTTTTGGCTTCTTTAGGTTGGGTTTCATTAATTATAAAAGTTAAATTTGCACACCCATTTGCACTGCCACACATATTTTCAAACAGGAATCTCTGGATTTAGTGTGCGAACCATCAGATCTCAGCTTGCTGTGTTGTGGATTGGACTGCAAGTTTTCCAGCCCTCAGGCTAATGATATCTGTGTGTGTGTGTGTGAGAGAGAGAGAGAGAGAGAGAGAGAGAGAGAGAGAGAGAGAGAGGGAGGGAGGGAGAGGGAGGGACAGAGAGGGAGGGACAGAGAGGCAGTGAGGGGGAGGGAGATATCTGACACATATGTGGTCAATAAATTTTACCATGCAAAGGCTAGGTCCCACCAGAATAAGTTGCATAGTTTAAGGAGCTAGCAGGCGATGCTGACTGTGCATATTGATGGAAGCCAGACATATTAAGAATAATTAGCACACTATTTTACACTTCTATGAAAGATATATTGATGGGCTACTGCTCTGTAGCCATTAAGGACCAGCTGCCCCTGGGTGAAGCATTTCAAACATCCAAGATCAGTCTTATAGTACCTTTATATGCTCCAACTGCCTCCATGGCAAGCAACAAGGAAAGTGTTGACCAGGTCATATTACAGAATAGAGACATGTCAGTGTTAAGAGCTCACAATGAATCCTGCAATAGGTGTAGTGCAGAAAATGATTCAAAATTGGGTTATTGAAAAGTTTTCTGCCCAATGGTCAGCCTGCAGCATGGTAACACATGGATTCATACTACTCATGTAACTGTAGAGAAAATTAGAATATTCAGTGGGAAACACTTCCACACCTTCCCTACAGTTCCAGCTTGGCACTTTCAGAATACTGTCCTTTTGGTTTTGTGGAAAAACAGCTGCTAGGCACTAAGAAGATCCAAAAAGTGGTGCATCAGTGTTTTCAGGTAACTGGAATGGAATTCTGCCACAAGGCAATTTTAAAATTTAAGATGAGTGGGGAAAATGAGTGCACAAAATAGAGGCTATGTTGAAAAGTGACAAACAGTCTGCATGTTAAGATGGTGTACATGATTTATCCAAAGATACAAATTAAGATTCACACAATAGGTTGCTCATGACTTTCAGCTAAACCGTGTATTTGTGGTTAGTAAAAATGCTTGCATGAGGTTTAGACAAAAAAATATATTCAAAAATTATATTAAAAAAGTTCTGCAAATATTAAAAATGTTCTAATAATATTTGGAAGATTACTTTGTGCTTTCTTTTTGTGTCTGGCAGATTATTTAGAAAAACAAGTTGGTTAGTTCACTGGCGTTATTTTAGACACCAAAGTCCTTTTTGTAGCTTTAGCAGCCTATAGCACAAAGGTATATAAAACTGCACATTCATCAATTATATCCAACAGAATTTACAAATAGCCATACAAATTGGCCAGCTTCCATGATATGGTCTGTTTTAACAATATTTATATCAGGATTAAGAGCTAATTCTGCTTTGTCAACTTAGTTGAAAACTGGGTGGTGGTTGTCATGACATATGGATTCTAAGTGGAATGATTGTTATACATACCTAACTCTTGAAATGCACTCTCTTAAAATCATCCATACCTTTAACATTGCAGCAGTTAAAACAAATGCAAAAATGTTAAGTCACCAAAACCTGCATTTCATCATGGGCTCTGACTTCATGGGTTAGGCAGAAATTTGTCATTTCACAATTTTTGCTGAATTTATTCTGAATATCCTATCCAGAATCCTAAGTCAAAGGAAAGAATGGTAATAACCAGAAAGTGAATAAGATAGGCGTGTTAAATAATAATGTTAAATGTTCACAGTCTATGTCTCCTCTACTCTTCCCTCACCATCTACCAGAACTTCAGTTAGACAATTCCCACCCTATGGTGCATTGGCACCATAAATTATTGCTGCATCATGTCCAGCCAGTCAGGTGCTTCTGTCATTACAGTCAACATGGTGCTTCAGTTATCTGTGGAAGAGCATGTCTTTATATGCAAAGTTTACTTTAAACGTGAATATGCTCACTGTTGTTGAAAGGTTTCCAAACTCTGTACCACCTGCTAGAAAAACTACATATGCGATCATGCCTAAGCTCAAAGCTTTGAGTTTGGTGCTAGACAAAAAACATTTTAGGTGAAGATCACTTTTAACAGAAAATAAATTAGATAAAAAGTGATGCCAGTTTAGTGTGATCACGTCGAAAATTGCTAACAAATTAGCTCAACAAACATCCATCTTTTGCAAGGAATACTACACCAATGTTAAAATTGATCACTATGAATGCAAGTATTGAAACAAAATAATCCTGTAAGCAAGTGAATTACTACAATTGGATTTTTTGATCTGGAGAAGGTGGTTTCATTTATCCGCAGCTTTTGATTTTCACAGATGAACCTTTGTTTTCCCCTAAATGATGCATGACTACACAACAGTTGATATTGGTCTTCAGAAAAACTTGTGCTATTGCATGGAATGCCTCAATATGACCTCCAAATAGCAGTATGGTGTGGGATGAGTGCAAGAAAAATAACAGAACCCATTTTTTTTTTTTTTTTTTAGCTTAACGTCCTTTAACCTGGTTGGTCATATCAGACTATAAATGAAATTGGTGAAATAATACTCAAATGATCTCGGGGTCCATGAGGCTTAAAGTTACTCGACATTCGTCTTCTCAGAATAAGGGAAACCCCGAAAAAAAAAAAAAAAAACTTCTCCGGGTAACTCACCCTAAGCGAGATCCGAACTCATGACCTTTTGAATGTGAAGCAGACACGCTACCACCACACTACCAAGGCAGGCCCATTTTCTTTGATGAAACATTTAATGCAGAGTGATATCAGAGACTAATTCTAGGACCATTTTTTCCATCACTTGATAGAAGAAGAAAAATCTTATGGCTGGTTCCAACAAGATTCCACAACACATGGCTACGGAGTCATTACATGAAATAAGAGAGATATTTCATGACAGAATTACAAGTGCTGATTTGTGGCCCCTCATTTTCCCAATCTAACTAGTTATGATTTTAATTTATGGGTTTTTTTTTAATGACAACTGCAATGTTCTAACCCTCATACACTACAGAAATTTATTGACAACGCCATACAAGAAATCACAAGGATTCCTGCTGCTACGATTAGATGAGTGAGAACATTTTACAGGATACACTGCCGTTTGGGTGCAGATGGTCAACATTTCCAGCATTTACTATAAGTTAAGGATTTTAGTGCACCTTTGTCAACACCACTTTAATGGCAACTCTCAATTCTCTCCCACAGTGGAGAGAGGCCACAAGAGGGGTTACTTTATACTTTAACAATCCTATAAGTTTTTAATTTTTAAGAGTTTGAAGTTTAGTTCTGAATTAATTTGCATTAACAACCTGATGTAATGGATAGCTTTTTGTACAGAGAAGAGCATTAAAACATCTTTTCTTTTGGTAGTGTTTAACGCCCGCTTTTACACCACAGGCGATGTCACTGGTGATAATGGAATGAAGATGGAGCACCAATGGAATGTGATGGCGGGAGAAACTGGAGAACCCGGAGAAAACCCGCCCCTGCACTGCTTTGTCCACCACAAATCTCACATGCAGTCACTTGGGATTGAACCCAGGCTGTCTAGGTGAGAGACGAGTGTTCTTTAAAATATCTTGAGTAGCTAAAAATTGCTAACAGGTAGTAATGTAAGAAAACAGCATTCTGGTGTCTGTGAATCTCTTTTCTTTGACATAAGTCATTAACACAAATATAATCAGGTCAAGTATGATTATTTATGGAAATGTTTGCAATATTATGAACACCACCAGATTTCATACCCTCAAGCACTCTTTCCCCAAAACTCTCATGGACATTCATCAGGATAGGCAGTGTGAACATGCTGGGGGAGGGGGGGGGGTGGATTGTGGTCATCAAGAGAATCTAATCAATAAAATGTCACAATAAATATATCAAGCACAACTCGTGGGCATTGGCTCTACGGGAGAGCCTTCCCTAAAAAATATGTTGAGAAAAAACTAAACCTATCCTTGATTATAAAATAACAAAAACCAAACCTTATCTTCAATATAATAATGAAAAAATTCTTAACCTGTTTTCTATTCACAAATAGGTATGATAAGAGTGAATTCTTACTTTAAACACACTGTTTCCGAAAGGCTCCAGCAAGCTTGCCTTACAAGAAAGTCTGCATTAGGAAGAAATTTTGAGCACAGGACATTGTTGTATGAAGGCTGAAATAATTGCTTTCAGTCTCTAACAGCAGTATATCTTTTTAAAGTCCTTGATCATTTTGTCTCACTGACTGCAGAAACCAAAAGATCCTTGGAGTGATGTGGAGCAACTGATAGGTTTAGGCTGAACTCCAACCCTTAAGAAGTACCAGGAAAGAATGTATCTTATAAAAATATATGTATATAATTATAGACTGGTTCTACAATGGCCCAATACGCCTGTCTATATTTATTCGCCAAATAATTTTATCTGGTCAATAAATAAATCTTGCGTTCTACAATTACACATCTTCCTCGGATAGTAAACCCTCTAGGACAGTTTGTAGAATGTTAAGTTTGCCATTCTGAATTTGATGTAAGTGCTACAGATGGGGAATTCGTAGAATGGAGGATTGCCTTGCAAAACAGGCCACAACTAACAAAATAAAAGATCATCTACACTAGGGGAATTCTTTGCCATGTTTTAGAATAAAATGGAAGAGATGACAACCATGAAAATGTTTGAACCTTGTAGAGGCATGTAAAATTGTACAGGAACATAAAGTTTGATCCCATAACCTGCACGGGGGTGCTAATAATTACATTAGGATTCAAATAACCTTACTATTCAGTTGGTCACGTTTTGCTGATGTACTTCTTGTTTCCTTATGCTCCTTCTCCTATGCCGAAATTTATGGATACTGATACTAGAGAGAGAGAGAGAGAGAGAGAGAGAGAGAGAGAGAGAGAGAGCGAGTGAGCTTAAGTGTATGTAAGTGAAGGTTAAAAACCAGATATTATGACAATTCTTTCAACATTAAAAAGTCCCAAGATTTTGTAACCGGCATGGGCTATAAAATGCCTTGAATTCATAAATTACAATTCATAAAATGCTAATAAAGGTTTGCAAAGCCTGTGTACTAGAATATGAGCACACTGAATCTATAAAAGAACACACTGCGAAGACTGTCGGGGTAGAGGTTAATAAGGCAACATGTTCCACTCATGTTAATATCAGCATTTTTTAATCATTGTTACTAGAAATCCTTGGACTTTTCGAAATGGCAATTATAAAGAATAAAGGGGAAGGAAGAACCAAACATCTGCTAGATTGTGCAGTGATTGCATAAATGTCAGCAAGAGGTATATAAAATTAATTAAACCACTGGGAACTCACATACTTGTCATGCTTTTTGGCACTTGGAATTGTGTTACTTAATTTTAAGGGTCTTAATTGTAAGCAGCAAAGTGCAGCTGAGGGGTCGCCTAATCGAAAACCCCAATCATCCGCATAACAGGACGAACTCCAAAACACATTCGAGTTTTAAAAGGTACCCGTAAAAAGTATAAAGTACAGTATTTGGAAATAATTTTGCCTCTCATGACCTTAGACTTCATTATTTCCTCGCTATCATCCAATAAATGCAATTTTTAATTTCTTTACACGTAATGTACATAGTTTATACAGAATGTATTGTATTCCACCTAAAACATACCAAGATTTCCCCGGAAATAGACATTTTAGGTTTTTAGAAAAAGATCAGTGTGTCTGTAATGAAAAGTCGGTAAAATACCAAACTTGGTATTTAAGTTAAGTATCTTTCAAGGATATGACACACAGATTTTGAGGTGTCACCCTACCCTTTACATGGAAAAAATTTAGAAAATTGTAATTTTCTAAAAAAATGCCTAAACGATTTTGATTAAAATACTGTACATTGAAGATATTTACATATCAAATAAGATCTATATCTTGAATTTTCTGGAAACAGCCTCTGAAGACCTCTTTATTCTGGATGAATTTTGCTGGATGTTGCATTAACTAGTAAACCATAAGAGACAGACAAAAATTTAGATCACATTAAAACACACAATTTAGGTCATATAAATTTTTTTTTTTTTTTTTTGTGGAGTTGACCATTTTTGAAATATTCCTTTTTATTTATTTTTGTTTTAATATACTTAAAACTTTTCACAATAGGGAATTTGTCAACTACTGCAAAGCAAAGAAACAGATTTCAACATGCCAACCAGCATTTAAAAGATTTGACCATTGTTTTAGCCTAGTGTATTCCCTAAGCTAAGAGTAAGCTTGACAGTAATTTGTTACAGAGATGTACAGAAAGACATATGAAAAGACCATTTCAGATTATTTCATAATTAGTATTGCTAGTGATAATTGTGAGACGTTAATGTAAAGACTTATTTGTCGGATAATGGACGTATCGACTCCAACTAGCCAAAACTTATCGGTAAAAATATCTTCCATGTAGTGCTATCCAGAGATTGTAGAACGCCAATCAGCTAGAAATCGGGTAGGTACATAGCTGTAACAGCAAGTTATTGGTAGATTGTAGAACCAGCCCTTTGGCAGTTTTTATTTTTTCATTTACCGCTGATGCAATCATGGAATTTGTTGGCAAGTATTTAAACTTTTATTTTAATCAGGTAGATAAAATATAACTGAACATTGCTTTTCAACGCTGAAAAAGATAAAAAATTTCAAGCAAAATACACTAAAGGTAGACAGACTTTCTGCCCTTGCAATGTGTTCAATGGAAAAGCAACTGCTGAAACCACCAAATATCAATGAACTCAGGATTAATCACTATGCAATGCAGCAGGCGAGGTTGCTTTATCTACAGAAGTATAATTAAGCAGGCTTGTATAAAATGTTAACACTACTGACATTTAAGCATTTTTGTTTTGTTTATTCTGTGCTGCTCTCCCTTATCTAATTGGCACTACTTTCCCATTGTTGTACACATAATGTGGACCTCTTGCAATTAATTGGAAGCTCACCCTTGACTTAGTAATGAATGCCACTATGACATTTCAGCAATCCAAAATTTATGTGGGTGGCTCTGTTCACTGCAGGGCAAATAGGAATGAACAGCAATAGTCATGTGGCAGCACTGTACAGCAGCAACAACTAGGAAGCAAATATAATAATCACAAGAAATTTCTATAAGTTCTATAATACTGCAAAGCTTGGAGAGAAAAAAGGCTTTTACTTACTCATTTTCAAAAGTTACAGATACTTCTTCATCAAACACGTCCGTTACAAATGCCTAAAACATAAAAAGTATTTTTAACTGCATATGCTTACACAAGTAAATAAAGACCATAAGTATAGTCACACATTTGCATCTCTTTGACCAACTTTTTCCCTCCATAACTTGTTCAGGCCTGGTATCCAGAGAGAGAAAGATAGAGTGTGTGTGGGCTTTTATTCATCCTTCAGAAACATACTGAAGTACAGACTGTGACCATCCTTTCAGTAAAAGTATGACTGTTTACATATAACAACAAAGTTTCTGAACCAAAAATGTTTCCCAAAATGTATGACTCCAAAACCCTGTTTAGAATCAATTTTTAGGGTAGTACCCCACAAACCCAGGTACCTTATGTCCTACAAGTTAATGGTGTTTAGAGGGAGGAAGAAAGGATAGCCAGGGAATGTATAGTAATAAGTAGGGCTCGGATTTTAAGGTAAATACATATTTTGTTTGCATCCTAATATGAACTTGAAACTGAGTTTAATGTTCTGGATATGTACACTAGACCAAACATTTTAAGTTTTATTGCACATAAAAATGCATATTTTCTGATTTTTATGTAAATAAATATTTTTTGTGTATCCACATAAATTACACAAAAATCGCATAAAGGCATCCTTTTTAAAATATTTTTCACATAATTTCATAGAACCACAAAATCAGCAGCATAATTATTTTTAAAGTCACTATCCATTTCTGTAATGCTCAATTACACATGCCAGATGACATAATTTGTTGTTAACTATTGGAGGAACTGATATGTCAGCTATAGTAACCCTTCAGTTTGATGAAAATATAAACATTCTGCTTCCCTTAGTTACATGAGCTCACAAGATAAAAATGGGAATTCCTCCACTGCCGTATGCTTGAAATAAATAAACACCTGCTATCCTTCACAGCCTGGCTAGTATATACACTGATACTTGTTAGACTGTATAGTCAAATAGCCACTCATTTGTCATTTGTGAATCCGCAAAGTTTAGACAACTTTCTAGTTGTGTTGGGAAGTTACATATCGACAGTTTCGACTTCACAGTGGATTAAACATGCCCAGAATGAAAAGTAGTGCAAGTTATCATGTGCAACAATATGCTGCAAATTTAAGAATATTTTCAGTTCTGATGGTAAAATCCTGTATTGACAGCCATGTGGTAAAGCTATAATGGCAGACCAACGTTTGCAAGTGATACAACATTTAAGTGGTAACAAACATAAGGCAGCTATTTCGTGCTTTACAAAAGAACAATCTTTCATTAATTATCCAGTGACAAGTACTTCAGCAGGGCCTTCCAATTTTCAGTGCATTGTGAGAAAATGCAAGGAAGTGTTCGAAAATAATAGTGGATTTAACATAAGTTGAAGTGCTATCTTGTAAACCTAAATTTGCTTGTGTAGGCATATTCTAAAAATAAGTTTAAATTTTATTTCTGGAGCTTAAATTCACTGCACTAATCTGGATTAAAATTCAACATTTTAAAAAACTGAATATTTGTAACTTCAATATCATTGATGTCCAATAGCGCTTAAGCAGTTCCAGTAGTTAAGGATTTGGCAAAAAAAACTGAATGTTCTTTCTGGTCTTGCTCAATTTAAAAAGAAAATGCACGGAAGTGTTAAAAATAATTAGCAATGTGCATTTAACATAATGTGTAAAATTTAAAATGTGTTGGATGGGCAACATGAAGAAATGATTGATGTGTGTGATTTTTCATGTTATAATTACACTAGACTGGAGCAATCATTTTCGAAATTCAAGGCACTTCTTCATGACAATCGTCAATCTTTTGGGGTGGAAAACTTGAGGAAGCATGTGGTTGTGTAGTGTAACTCTATAGAGTATTTGGTGATCCTCTCCAGGAATGATGACTGGTGAGTACCACGTACATTTCTATTAGAGCAGCCATTCAGATCTTTAAAAAAATATTTTATTTGTTTTGGCACATATTTTTTACTTTTTACCACATATTTTTAACATTTTTAGTGCACAAACAATAAATATTTCTAAGTTTTTAGCACCTAAAAATCCAAGCCATAGTAATAAGATACATAAACAGCTGTGCAATCTACATGCAATTAAATATATTTAAAACTTTGAAATATGCATAATACAATTTATTCTCAACTGGCCCCAATAAACATGATGCTGTTAAAACTGGGCTACATTACAAATTCCTCCAAAACTTTAATCAATAAAATCAACTGCATTACAGTTTATTTTATATTACTTGTGAAAACAACTCCATATATTAAACTAAATATTTACAATTTAACCACTACATGCAATTCAGTTCATGTACTTAAGTGTTCATTACTCATTCATATCTACAACTAGCTGTCTTATCATTTGTTCATTTCAGTACAATAATTTTGGAGTCACTGGCAGCAGAATGACACAAAATTCAGCTTGGCAAACTTTATCACAGGATGTAATTTGTGACTGCATATCTTTTGAGCTTACCTTTGTTTCTAATTAATTTCATTTGCTTTCCTGAAGTAACATGGCGTCCCTTGTGAAGTTCCAAAACCCATTAAAATTAACTAAGAGCAGCCCTCATTCGAGCTAGTAAATGTATTAAGCTAAATGTAAATAAATCCCCTAAAGATGAACAGTTCTTGTTTACTCAAAAACTTGATTATATAAATAATTGATACAAGTTACAATGAGGTACTTCTGTGTTAGGGAATTAAAGTGAACTCCTTTATGATATAAAAGATAACATTTCATCTTCTCTTATAATATGATGAGGTGTTATTCCATCATAAAGTTTGATATTCACGTGCAATTAACTTTTCCAGAAGACTTTTATACTGGGCATATTCATGTTACATATCTGTAATACGTTCTCCACAGCCACTAAGAAGATTAAACTATTTTTTTTTTATTTCAAATTAGTCTATCCAAAAAAAATAGTAAGTAAACAAATTAGCATTTTCTTTATACATATGTACTATAAAAAGCTAATATTACAGCAATAAGGCTAGTGCTAATGGGTTTAAGATGCACTATTCATTAACTTTGAGAAACAATATATGCATTATGAAAATCTTGTTTTTAATATTTTCTGGAAGCAGCGATATCAACACCAACTACCACTATTCCTGTCATTCTTATTATTGCAGTTTGATAAAATTCAGCTTCAATTTCTATGACAGTACAGCATTGACATAGGTACCTCATATCATTAAGTTAATGGTGTTTTTACGGGAAGTAAGAACAAAAAACATTACTACTCCACAGTAGACTATCCTCTTATCAACTCCAAAAGTAGAATGCATTTTTTTTTTTTAATGCAGATTGGCAACATCTAGTGTAAGGCATATGGCTCCTTTCAACTAGCATATACTACTAGTTCTTATGCTATAATAATTGGCATTTTAAAAGCTCAGAATTAAAATAGTACTAATGTTAAAAAGTTGACGGACGATATGCTTCTTTTCTGAAATTACTCTGTTCCAAAAGTTATACCTAAAACCACATGTAACCTACACCATGAGTGAGGTAACTATTCTAATGCCTATGCCGAAACACAATATAGATATGCAAATGGTTCTGTAACACTGAACTTAACTGCATTAGAACTTATTTTGTTTATTCCTGCTATCTCTGACTATAGCTCAAAGTTTTGAAAGCTGATACTTTTTTTTTAGCTTAAAAGGTTCAGTAATGTGAAATATCACATCTACTGAACAATAAAGAGGTATTTACTGTGTAATGTTAGGATATTATGCAGTATAAGGCTCATATAAATCCAATGTATCTAGTAAGACATTTGGTTTTCTTTAACAAGAGTATTGTAAAAACAATTATTTTATTTCTCCAACAAACAACTCCATTTCTTCCACTGATTACAAATAAAAATCTGTTCACAAATAAGTCTTTCTTCGATGCTTTTGCAACAATTCCCTTTTGATGCTCGGCAGCTGCAGGTACCACTGCATGCTTCGAATTTCCCATCGAAACTGATTTAACTCTGCACTTGATGCATTCCCAGGCCCAAATGAACTGAAATAAAGGGTTCACTTCCCTTTTTGTACCTGTTGATCATGCAGGAAACTTCTAGAAGCATTCGTACATGCAAATCACCGCAATTTTCACAAACTCACTTAGGTATAAAGCGGACAGCTTTGACATCAAAGAACTTGCCGACACCACAGGTGTCCAATCACTCAGATATAACAATTGCAGCTTCAATATCAAAATAATTTGCCAGTGGCACTTGTGCTAATAACACAGGTATAACAATGGATAGCAACAATCAGCTATGACTTATAAAGCGAGCCATTCACATGCATTCAGCAATTATAGCCGCATTACAGTTACACTGCTCCCTCCTCGTGGCTGGTCATCCTAAACAGCATCATAACGAGCCAGAAAATCCATGAGTACTACTAGCCTCTTACCTCGGGATAGCTTCTGGATATGGCAGACAACATTATTTACCTTCTTCACCACAAGATATGGTCTGTTGTCACAGTTGTTGAACCATGGGGCAGTGTCCCTTGAACCGGGTAAGGTGATATAGCCACACCAAATCACCCTGCAGGAAACCTTGGCTGTTGGCCTGCTGGTCATAACAGGTCTTCATCTGGTCGCTCTCTATCTGAATGTTGTTGATGTGCCAACTCATGACTGTCGGAAGTCAGTCTACGAGATTCTTCATTTAGTCGACTGCTGGCTGTTCAGACCCAGGAGGACTTCAAAACATCAGATCATATTTAGCTCCATGCTAAATACCAAACTGCCTGGTATCAACTCAGTGGTGCCATTGGTTGAAGAGCAGTAGACCAGCAAGGAAAGCGGCACCTTGACTTCCCAGTCTCTCTGGTGATTGGCCACAACCTTCCTCACATGTTCTTCTAGATGTACCATCCCACCATGCCTCTGACTATGGATGGAGAAATGTTGTACATGTCTTGTGCACTCCAAGTTGCTCCAATATTTCTCTATCAGGTTAGACTCAAAGTTGGAGCCCTGATCACTGTGCAGCTCTAATAATACCCTAGTGATAAAATAGTTTTTCTACAATGTGGTTCACAATGGTCTTGGCCTCTTGGTTAGAGATGGTGTACACCTCTGGCCACTTGGTGAGGCAATTTATGGTGACCAACAGACACTTGATGCCCTTGTCTGACACAGGGAATGGCCCAGCTACATTAAAGGATATGCATTTGAAAGGTGCTCCCACATACTACTGCATACAATCCCATTTCCTGGTCTGGGGGCCGCCACTTGCTGCACACTCATGACAATGACAGCACTACCTCTCATTATCTGCTTGTAGTTGCAGCCAGTAGTACCAGAGTCGGAGCTTGTCAATGGTTTGGTTGGGTTCCAAATGTCTTCCTGAAGCCCTGTATGTACTTCCTCCATGGCTTTTAAGACCTTACTTTGAGAGAGGATCAGCTGTTCTTTCTCGTCTTCCCATCAGTTGACTCCCACACTTGGAACACACCTTCCTTGTCTTCAATGTGTCCCACTGGGCCCATTAAGTCCTACTACTCATGGGTTTAATGTCCTCCCATCTCAGTCTAGTGCCTGCCTCCACTTCCCCCAGGAGTGGCCCCAAGTCGGCATCTGCCAGCTGCAAACTCCTCAGGCCTGCACTATACCATCCAGCTGCAGGCACTACCAAAATGATACGCGCAGCTCTGGCACACACTTTCTCATCAACCTTGATGCAGTGGCCATATTCCTCTGGACAGGATCATTGTGACATTGCATCTGCATTATTGTGGCTCCTTACTTTCTGGTGTGAAGTGGCACTCTTGGGGCCTCTGAACCCAAAAAGCTAGCTGGCCCTCCAGGTTCTTGAAGCTCAACAGCCAGGTGAAGGCAGAGTGGTCAGTCCTCAGGTGGAATGGTTAACCATACAGGTACTTGTGAAAGTGTTCCTGTGTCTTTACTCTGCCAGGAGCTCTTGCCCAGTAATGCAGTATTTCTTTTCTACCTTGGAGAGCATCTTGTTTTAGTAGGATATAACATACTACTGATCATTCTGGACCTAGGATAGAATTCCTTCAATGCCAGTATTGATGGTATCTGTGACCACAAAAAAGTAATTACCAGGTTGCGGGAATCCTAAATATAGGTGCACTACAGAGTGCTGACTTAAGCGTCTGGAATGCAATCTTTGCTTCTTCTAACCATGAGTAGAGCCGTGCTCTTTTGCCAGACGAGTGAGGGGTTCCACAATTTTGGAGCAACCTCTGACAAGCTGGTGATAATAGCTCCATAGGCCCAGGAAACTATGCAGATCTCCTTTGTGTTTCAGGTGAGGCCAATTTCTCATTCGCACCTTCTCAGAGTCCATGGTCACCCCAGATAGCGACACTATGTGGCCCAAGTAGTTCACCTCCTTGCAGAAGAGTTGGCACTTCGTTGCATTCAACTTCAGGTTTGCTGTCTGCAGCCTTTGCAGTATCTTGGTCGGGTTCTCAAGATGGTTTTCGAAGCTGTGGCCTATGATGATGCCATCTGGATAGAGCAGACAGGTGTCATAGGCCAACCCTCTTATCACTGATTCTATGAGGTGCTGGAAGGTATCACTGATTCTATGAGGTGCTGGAAGGTGGCTGGTGAATTACAGATGCCAAAGGCCATAATCATAAATTGCCAAAGTCCTTGGACAGTCAAGAATGCTGTCTTCTCTTTGTCTCTGGGATCTACAACCACTTGCAAGTGTGTCCAGGGTAAGGGGAAAGAGCCCTTTCTGGTGATGGCATTCAGCTTCCAGTAGTCCACGCAAAAGCATAGCTCTCCATTCTTCTCCTTCACCAAGACTACAGGGGAGCTGAAGAGCTGTCAGATTCAATGATTGTCCTAGATTTCATGTCCTACAGTATGTCCTGTACATCCATATGTTTTTTTAGAGGAGCACAAGATGGTGGTTACTAGATAGGTTAGGTGTGTTTGGTGTTGATTTTATGGGATACTCGGTCAGTGCAGTCAAAATCGCCATTCCCTTTGCTGATGACAGATTGGTATCATCTTAGATGCTGGATTTTCTCCAAATGTGAAGGGGTCAGACAGTCAGCTGCCCTCTTCAGCAAAGATTTTCAGCCAGAGCCCCAGGTCCTGTGACGGTGCTCACTAGTCAGATCCATCACACAGCAATACACTCACAGCTGGCTGCATTTCACTCACTGGATGTCTCGTGACAGTGTACAATGAGTTCAGCGGCCTCATAGACCTTCCTTCCGACAATGCAACAATGCCTGGGCAACACATAATCTGTTCAATGATGTTTTCCAGTCCTCCAGATGCAACTTCACCACCACTTCTTGCAGGCCCAGCTACATCGTCCCTCAAGATCACACTGTAGATCCTCAGATGTTTGTGGTGGCTCCAGAGCAACATGTCATCTCGACCAATTCGCAAACTCTTCTAGCTGATGTCAACCGTCACCTCATGGCTCCTAAGTGGCCACCCTTGCAATAAACACCAACAGTGCTCTGTCCCAATGTCATTTCTAGCAGGGCCTCCTCCTCCACAGGTAAGATGTTGCCAGACACCATCACTAGTTGTTAGGGCCAGCTGGAGGTTTGTGTTGGCACACTCTTTGCCATGTCAGGTCTGACTACAGTCACAGCTGTACCTATGTCTACTAGTATCCAACATAACTTCCCTTGTATCCAGCCATCTGCAATAAGGCTGCTGTCCACTCTTCTGCCTTGTGCAGGCAGCATCACTCGAGGTGTTGGCAATGACAGCCCTGACATGCTCGTCCATTGTCTTCCAATTGCTTGTCCAGCTTAGTCATGGACAGTCTCTTGCTGAGTGTCCTGGTTGACCACACTCCCAGCACACACCACTCACATCTCTAGTTTGTCTCTCTGTCCCTGTAATAGCAAATACTCCTCATCTGTGAGGTTGGTGCAGCTGTTGTCTTGGCCACCTCCATCCTTGGTGCTGCATAATGCCTCAAAAATGGTCTTGTATTTGCTAAGCATAAGGCACTGTTGTATCTCGGTGTCATGCACCCCATCCACAAAGGAGCAGGCAGCTTCTTGGAACATAATTAGATTATAGGTCACCAGGACTTTGTTCATCAGCTGTTCAATTGGGAGGGTGAACTTTTGCATTGTCTCCTCTGGCTATTGCAGTCTTGATTTAAGCTGATGCCATAGGCTGCAGTCAGACAATGGTTCCCAACGTGGTTGTCCCAGATCTCTCCAGACATAAACAACATCAGAATCACATTCAGCACTTCTGCCCACCCATTCCTGAAGACTTGCTTTCAGTTGTGTTGCTATCTCTTCTGCTGACCACTGGTTGTGCGTGGCGGTGGCAACATGTCAACAGAAGACTTCAAAGGTGGATGTTCCATCAAACTTGGGTGGCTCGGTATTGCCCATCCTGTCATCTTGACCTTCAAGTCTTTCAACCCTCCTTCTAGCATCTTTCCCATCATGTTCACTTCTTTTGCTCTTCTGTTGACTCTTCCCTCCACAGCATTAAATTGTTCCCCAAGGTCTTTCAAGGCATCAATAAATTCTTCAAAGTACCCCATGGCGTTAGCGCGTTGGTCAAGGTTCTTCATCCTTCTGTCAAGTTCTTCTACGTCCTTCTTCTTGCCAATCAGTTGTTCATCGTTTTTGTTCCATATCTCCTTTTTCAAGTTCTTCATTCCACATTTAATTTTTGTCTTCATTTCTGCCTGCATACTTTCCATATCTGATTTAATTCTCTCTTTCACCTAGTCCATGATGCAAAAATAAGTGTTTCTTCAATGTTTTCGCGACAAATCTGTAGTAGCTGTGGCTACTACTGCTTGCTCCGAATTTCCCTTGCTCCTTGTGACTCAGTTCAGGACACTTTATTTTATTATTGCAACCTACTTTACTGTTACGTCATTTTGTTTTGTACATAGCAGTGGAATGAATAACTTAACCTCCTTTTACTTCTGCTTCATTTGCTGGAGCAATAAAACTGGAATTCATTATTCACATGCTGGGAAGCACTCAAGCAGGTCAAAGCTCATAAAAGGCACTATATGTCTCATCAACAACAGAAAACAAGCCTCTTTAGTGCTGTGAGTAGGCAAATATAAACATTCCACAACTTGAATACCTAGCCATAATTGTAGTGATTCAGTTGCCTACAGCATTTAAATCGCTATTTCTCTGGAAAAAAATTAAAATCAATGTCATTTTAGGTAACTTGACAACTCCATTGATTTACTAGTTAGCAAAGCTTTCTTGTAAGTGAGAATGTTACGAGTATACTTCATGATCCAAGTAGGATTTTCAATGCAGACGATTCCAGACTTGTCCAAAAACAGTAAGAGTTCTTGGACCCATAGCATTTGTCAATCTTTATGAAATAAAAATTGGATATGAAAAAGAAGCCATTACTGTCATGGCTAATTGTAATGCTGCCAGAGAAACAGCACTAGCAATGGTGGTTCATCCATTACAGAGAATACCATGGGATGTGTCGGAAAACTTAGAACCAAGGTGGGGTATTGTTCGATCAAACAATGGTTGGATGACTGGGGTTATTTATTTTTAATATATTGCAAATGTATTTTACCCTTAGCTCAAGGCTAACAATATAGAATTTCCAGTACTTCTCTTGGTAGATGGTCACAAGTCTCACACTACCTTCAATGTAGCGAAATCTGTTCAGATGACTAGATTTTACATTTTTTGTTGCCACCTAATACTACACACTTTCTGCAGCCAACAAATGTTAGTGTATTTCGAGCACTTAAATTTGGATGGAAGAATATTGTGCACCAGTGGAAGAGAAATAACAATAAGGCAGTGAGTGAATAAAGCTATCTTTAGCAAACTATTAGAGGTGGTATTAAAAGAGAAGGCAGCTCCAAATAAACTTAGGAATTGGTTAAGAAAATGTGGCCTTTATCCCTTTGACCCCAATGCAGTTGACTATACTAAGTGCATCTCAAGCAGAGTCAGAAAATGGCCAACAACTGTGATGATTGAAAATGTTGTTAAACTAGCGGAATTCAAAACTGAACATCTGCTTTTACTAGAACATTACTGAAATCTGGTCAAGCAGAACAGTTCAGAGAAGCTGAAAAAACTGGCCGGAATGGACCTACAGAAGCTAAGGAATTATTTGATGTATGGAAAAAAACAAGAGGTAAATATATTGTAAGTGAAGCTAGAGATAAAATTGTTGCAGTGAATTTATTTTGAATGCAGCAGAAAACAGCCAATGCAACTGAAAAGAATGCAAAAATCATAAATCCTATAAATGATACCTATGAACAGGGGCCTTCCTCTACAATGACATTAGCTCCTGTAAAGCATAGACTTTTATCTGCTAAAGGTGACAATGAATCTCAGATTATTGCAAGGAAGACCACAATTAGCCCTTCATTTGGCAATCACATGCCCTGCAAAGAAAACAAGAAAACTGGAACAGCTGCCACATTCAATGACATCAAAAAAATGGCTGGACTTGGTTCAGTAGAAAGAGGAAATTAAGACAGGTAAAGAAAATACAAAGAGAAGAAGATTAGAAACCAAAGCAGCATCCAAACAATTGGCTGAAAAATCTATGAATACAGCCAAAGAAAAAATAAACAAAGATGAAGGAAACAAAAAAGTTGCATTGAAGAAACAGATTCTAAAACCAGCAAAGAATGGGTGGATAGTGGTGACAACTTGGATGTCATGACCTTGCTTCCATCATCTGAAAATGAAGAAAGTGAGTAAAAAGAGACCACTAAGAGGAAAGAGGATCCGGGAAGGAGATTTTGCATTAATCAATTTTCCAGGGAAGAAAAATGTATCCTACAACTTTGTGTACAGATCATGCAAATGTATAGATGATGGGATACAAGTAATGGCATTGAAAAACTGTGATTAAACTTTCATGTTATTTACAGCTGATGGTGATGACAACATTAGTGTTGTGCTTAGTTCTCAGGTTATAGAAAAACTAGATGAACCTAATATCACAGGGACTGAAGGTAGAATTAGGTACCAGTTTCAGAATAACATTCCTGTGGGAAGGAAAAGCTAAAGACATGTAAAGAGCTTAATGAATGGATAGCTAACTGTTGCACTAACTTTTCTATGTTATAACAACTATATAAAAATGTTCAACTTCTGGTGCAATAAGTGCTCACCTTAAGGAGCAGGATGTTCAACTACTGGCAAAAAGTGCCTTTTTTTCTTTTACCAAAATGAAATCTCAACATACATTTTTGTAAACTTATTACTTGTAGCATGTTTTATAGAATAAACTTTGCTCTTCCAGAAACATTGTCCATATATTAATTTGGCCCAGCCATTCAAAGGTCATTAAAATGTGAATATGAAATATGTCTTAAGTGTTCAACCACTGGTATAGTCACCTTATATATATATATAAAAGGCTTGCATGTTAGAACTGAGTGAATTTGAAAGTAAAAAGTTGCAATAATTTGTTATATTTTGATAATATGAAAGCTATAAGTGATGAATTGTTCACATTTTGCAGAAATCTTATCTTCAGTCCCTATCAGCACAAAAAGCTTGAATTCAAAATAAATGATAAAGGTTTACCACTGTCATATGGAATTCATCCCAGGCCACTTTCCACTCTAGTGGAACGCCCTTCAATAAGAAACATTTAGAATACTCCTGTAAGGAAGCGCATTGCTCCATAAGGAAAGTTGCATAGCATAGTGGGTGTCAGCTCTCCTAGTCTGCTGGCCTTGTTAGTGTTGACATGCCAGAGTGTGCCTTCAACTTCATTTGGGCAGATGACTGGAAGGGGACCTACCATTTCGTCAGGTGGAAAGCAAGTAGTGACTAACTTCTTGAGAAAGCAAGATGAAATTTACATCCTGAGGGTCTTCTCTCAGCCTACACATGTCCTCAAGGTAGTTTGCAAGCACATTTGATTTGCCTTGGGGTTTGTACACAAGGCCTAAGTTACGTTGGAGCAGGGAGGACTAATGATTCCATAGGTAACAGACTTTTAGCTATCTTCCAGATGTTGACACCTTCCGAGGTACTGCCAGGCCACTGTGGCCTCCCACTCTAACACTCTTATGCTCACATAGTCACACACTTCATGGTGCAATCACCCTTGATTGTGTAGCATCTGGTTGCACTGGTACTGTCTGCAGGCTGGGCTGGCCAGGGCAAATCCTGATCTTTAGGTCTTAGACCTCTAGATGTATGGGAGGTCGCACTTATAGGCATTGCTGACATTTATGTTTGAGGGTGCCCTGCCCCCTCTACTTCTCCAATTAAGTGTTGGTGAGCACTGCAGTATATGTTACAACCTGCCCTTGGGCAGATCTAGGTCAGACAAAAAATATACGAAGATAATGCTGAAAGCTGTGAGCAACCCATTGTTAAAATTCAAATTCCAACAATTTAACAAAAAGGATCAGGATGCAGGATCATAACCAACAGATTTTAACCACATGCTGCCATATTTTGATATCATTAGCTTCATCACATGACCATAGGCAGCATTTCCAAAATGGCAGACATCAATCTTTCATTTTGACAGTGTGTTCCTTATTAAAGAGGGAGAATCTGCTGTTGAAATTCACCTCAGGCTTCAATGTGCCAATGTAAGATGTCTGCATGTGCTAGCTGTGTTAGGAGATGTGTGAAGCATTTGAAAGATAGGAAAACAAGCATTTAAGATGAGCCTTGTAGCGGTCGCCTGAAACTGCCTCCATGGAATGCAACAAGGAAAGAGTTTATGAGATCATTAGAGCAGGTAGAAATATCACTGTGGATGAAATCACTACATAACTTACAGTAGGACATGGTACAGTGCAAGAAATAATACAAAGTTTAGGCTATCAAAAAGTTTATGCCTGTTGGGTCCAATATATTTTTGCCAAAGACCACAAACTTCAGAGAAGAACCATTAGACAAAACCTTTAGAGATTTTGCAATGAAGAGGGTGATTTTTGATGAGTATTATGACAGCTGATGAAGGCTGGTTCCATCATTATGAGCCTGAAACAAAATGCCGGAGTATGGAATGGCACCATTTGGGTTTGCCACCAAAAAAGAAAGCAAAGACAGTGCAATCTATTGGAAAGGTTCTGGGTAGCATCTTCTGGGATGCATAGGGTTGCAATATGGTTGATTTTCTTGAACCTGAAAAAACCATAAATCCTGCCTGCTATATCCAGACACTTTGGAAGTTCCATTGTACATTGTGCAATATGAACTCTGGAAAGAAGATCAACTGGAATTGGATAACACATGTGTATCCTCTGCCTGTGTCACATGGTGAGAACATTTGGAGGGAAAGTCTTCCATATTCTCCCTACAGTTCCAACTTGGCACCCTTTGACTACCATATTTTTTGTTCTCTTAGGGAACAGAGAGAGGGCAACACTATGAGATAGTGGAGGATGTTCAATGCCTTTGTGCAGCTGGAATGGAACTCTATTGTAAGGATATTTTCAAACTTGCAGAACAATGGGAAAAAAGTGTGCAAAGAAATAAAAACCAGGTTGAAAATTGAGAGAAAAGTCTGTAGATTATGATGTTCTTGGTTTCTCTAAAAACTAAATATTAAGAGGTTTAAAAATTGTTGCTCCCTACTTTAGGTATGACCCTCTTTTACAAAACAAATTTTAAAAACAGGACAATAATACTCTTAATGTAAAACTGATGTATTTTTGCAGCAATTTAAAGTTTCTCTATTCTGAATGTGAATAAAAATGAGTATATACTATATGCTTCACATTTTCAAGTTTATTCTCTATTTGTAAGAATAAAACCTTTCGAGAGCCTACTTCATTCTGAAAACATACTCCAGTAATGGAAGCAGAATGAAACAAATTCAGGCAATCATCTTACTTGAGTATGTACTCCTATTTTGTATGAATAAAAGCTGGTATCATCTCAGTTTTATGAGTTGATACTCTTATGTTGAACATGGTTAGAAGCATATATACTTCTGAGTATATGTGAATTTCCTCTTAGGCAAAAGTAAATCTAAAAAGAAAATGGCAGAATTTATGAGATTTTCTGGCATGCATTTAAAATAGCTTAAGGACCCTAAGCCACAAGGCATAGCAGAGGGATTGGTCCATCTAAAACCCCACTTATCCGCGTGACAAATATATGAGATACTCCTATTATTGAAAGTCAGCTTTATTATTAGTGTGACTATGCCTTGCAGCCATAATTCCTGCACATGTGTGAGCGACTTGCTTCAGAAGCTATAACCGATTGTTGCCATTTAACTGTTGGCTTATTTTCATTAGTTGATACATGTTACACTTGTGTAAGTTAACTCGTTTGCAGTTGGTGAGTACTTTACATCAAAACCCCAACTGTCACACCAGTGTGAGAGTTGTGACACCTACAGTGGTTTGCAGGTGCAACAATAAGCTCTAGATCTGGAGGTTTCTTGCAACATCATCAATAGGTATAAAAAGAGACACAATTCCCGGAAAGAGTCAGTTTCAAGGGAAGTTTGGAGCATGCAGTAGTAACTCCAGCCATTAAGCATTGAAAGAAAACTATAAGGCAGAATTGTTGTGAAAGCACTGAAATAAAGATGTTTATTTGAAACAGACTTTTTATTGTAATCTGTGGAAAGAAATAAAAGGTTTGTTTGACTAATAAAGAGCAATCACTGGTTCAGGAGTGGGATACAGCCTACTGCAGCAAGATGCTCTCAAGGTAGCAAAGAACTACTTTGTTACCCAACAACAGCTCCTGGCAGTAGTAATGTTGCTGAAGCACTTCTGTATGGTTAGCCATTCCACCCAAGGACTGACCACTCCACCCTCACTTGGCTGTTGAGTTACAAGAGCCTGGAATGCCAAACAACCCGTTAGGTCTGGAGACTCCAAGAGTACAACTTCACATCAGAACATTGGAAAGGAAGGAGCCAAGCAATGTGGATGCCATGTCAGGTCAACTCTGTCCAGTGGAGTGCAGCCACTACACTATGATTGAGGAGAAAAACCATGCCACACCTGTACATGTCATTTTAGTGGCAGCTGGATGGAATAGCGCAGGTCTGAGGTGGAAGCAGCTGGCAGACACTGACTTGAGGCCACTTCCGAGTGAAGTGGAGGCAGGGACTACACCAAGCTGGAAGGACATAATTTCCAAGAGCAGCATGTACAAGTCCTACTGGACCCAAAGGGATCAAGATCAAGGGAAGAGCACTGTTCAGAGTATGGGAGCCACCTGATGGGAAGACCCAGAGAGAGCAGCTGGTTCTCAAAGTAAAGCTGTGGAAGGTGGAAGTACAGGAGGAAGTGCATGCAGGGACTTCAGAGTTCATTTGGGACTTAACTAAACCACCAACAATCTCCGCCAAGCATACTACTGCTGAGACTATGGGCAGACACTGAGAGGTGGTACTGCCAATTTCATGTATGTGCATTAAGTCACAACTCACAGACCAGGAACCAGGGTTGCATACAGCAGAACATGGGAGCATCTTTCACCGACAAATAGCCATTGTAGCTGGGCCATTCCATCTGTCAGACAGGGGCCAAAAGTATCTGTTAGCCACTATGGATTACTTCACCAAGTGGCCATAGGTTATACCATCTCTAAACAGGAGGCCAAGACCATTGCAAGCTGTGTTCTCATAGAAGGACTGCTTTTGTCATTATGGAGTACCATTGGATCTACACACACTCAAGTCCAACCTAATGAGACAAACACTGGAGTGACTTGGAGTCCACAAGATGTAAACAACACCTCTCCACCCTTTAATGGCACAGCTGAGTGGTAGATCAAGACTCTAGAAAAACATTTGAGGAAGGTTGAGGCCGGGATGTGAGTGTGTCACTTTCTTCCTGGCCTTCCGCTCAACCCATGACACCACCTGGTTGATACCAGTCAATTTGGTCTTTGGCAGGTAGTTGTTACCATGTTACCTGATGACTACAGAACAGCCGGCAGTTGATTACATGGAGAATCTCATAAAGCAGCTTCACAGTATGAGAAGGTGCATTAACATATCCAGGTAGCAAGTGACAGGATGAAGACCCATTACATACAGCATGCCAACAGCCAAGGATCCCAGTAGGGGGATCTGGTGCTGCCCCAAGTTTACACTACCTTGTGATGCAGAGGATAAATGATGTTTACCACATCCAGAGACTGCCCCAAGGGAAGCGGCTGGTAGTACACTTGGATCATCTAGCCTGCTACAATGGTGTTGGCTGGGATGACCAGTCATGTGTGGCAGCATTGCAACTACTCCTTGCAGCTGAAATTGCTGCTTATCTATGAGCAGCTCGCTTTGAAAGTCACAGCTGATTGTTGCCATTCAACAGTAGCTTCCTTTCTTTAATTAATGCATTGTTACATCTGTGGGAGTAATCATGTGTGAATTTGGCATGTAATTTACATTGAACCTTGAATGTTACACCTGTGTGAGAGTTTGTGACACCTGCAGTGGTTTGCAAGTGCAACAATAAGCCCTAAATCTGGAAGCTTCTTGCCACATCGACAGGTATAACTGAACCCCAAAGAGAGTCAGTTTCGACAAGAGGTTGAGTATGCAGTCGTAGCCAGAGCTACTGAGCATCGAAAGAAAATTGTGTGGCAGAATTGTTATGAAATGAGCAAAATAAAATTGTTTATTTGGAACAAAGTTTTTACTGCAGTCAGTTGAAAGAAATAGAGTATTCTTTATTTGAGTAACGAAGAGCAGTTTTGTTGCATTATTACTATCTCTATTACTATCATTATTACTATTATTTTTACTTTTGTTATTATTAATTATTATTAATTATTATTATTATTATTATTATTATTATTATTATTATTGCTTCTATATACAAGTAACTTCAAAATCCAGACAGTCTTAACTTTATAAAAAAAACTACATGGCCTAATAGTGTTAATATTCTGGAAAACTAAGAAGTTGGACATCACTCTTCAGCACACCATTCTTTTTTTTTTTATGAGTTATGCCTTTCCAATGCATGGACATTTCTTTCCTTTTGCACATAACCATTTTTAACTATTGAATTGTTAACTTTTTTTTTTTAATGAACAGTCAAGCACTTGAAAAATCCTCTATTGCAAAAACATAACCTACAACTGTCACAACATCAGTATTACTTAAGCTTACTATGCAAATCCTAAGCTTAAAATTCAGTCTATTTCACTAAATACTGACAAAATTCTAATATAGAATGCTAAAAAATTAAACACCAACTGATCAATGAAGCTATATGATCAGAGAGTGGAGAGCACATGAGTTTATACTTACATTTAACTGAACAAGATGGCTGTGGAAATTAGTATAAACTTGCATGAGACAGTAGGTTTTTATTCCTACGAAAACCTATATGTTCTCTTTGAGTCGAGTATATAAACATAGAAAGTGTTCATACTCATTAACATGAACTTTGAAAAAGTACTTGGTTTTATTCATAGGATCCCATTTATTTCTAAAGCAGGTTTGCTCAGAGATTCAAATTTTAAGAAATGCAAGAAACCCTGAGAAGTATCCAGAGTTGCCTCAGTTATTGCTATTCAGATTTCTAGAGCGATGAATAGCAAATGAAATTAACCCTATATTGTCAACTGTTTCTTCCACGCTACTTGTGTATAGGACAGGAGTTGGAAGCGTAGAGAGAATGAAAAATTCAGGATCATAACCGGGATTTGAACCATGGGTATTCTGGTTTCCATCTACTTGTTCTAATTGGCTATGTCATTGAATTTTTCAGTCTGGCTCTACCTTTCCAACTCTTGTCCTACAGATGTCTAGTCTAGAAGAAACAATTAATTGACAAATTTCAACTTTTTCTCTGCCACATGAACAAAAATAGGTCACTTCAACTAAATTGAACCATGTGAATATGAAAAAGGCAGTAAAAGTTACATAACTCGTAACATTTTTGTGTGACAGAGCTAAGACAGGCGGGTTCTTACAAAAGGGACAAAATATTACCCTTTGTTAGCATATGATTCTAATAATGTGATGAATATTCATTGAAAACCACTCATCCTTTCATAACATGTTTTAACTTTACATAGAAGATAACACACAGCAAAATAAACTAACACTTGTCAAAATCGGCCTAAATCAAATTCTAGTTTTTAGAACTTGTTTTATCTAAGAAACTTGAAAAGGGGGCCAAAAACAAAGTAAAATAGAATCAGAATTAAAGAGAAACAAATACTTTACCACTAAATCACTGAAACATGCAGCTATAATAAAATCTATTTTAAATACGAGGGTTATTTTTAACATTTACAGCTTTATTTCCTCCATTTATAGGCTGTGTCACTTTCTCTAATTAAAAACCAGCGGTAGTCGCCCATCATGCTGGGATCCCATCCACCCTGATACCTGTGCTCCTCTTCCGAATATGCTGAGGGAATCTTTCACTGTTTTCATCACTCACAACTCTCAAGATCTTGGGGGAAAAAATCCAAATGTGAATGGAGAAAGTGAATTTTGAGAAACATCTTACAGCCTAGCTTTTGGTAACATGAGTTCTTGATCTGTAAGTAATTTTCCACTTTATTGTTTCCAAGGAATTCTTTCACCACTTTCTGTAAGGCTGTCAATGCAGCTAGTTCTTTAGCACTTAACTTTCTTTCGAAGTTTTCATCTTTCAAAATCTTCCAATTTGGGGGCCAACGAATATTCCCTCATTTACTTTTGCATCGCTGAGTTTTGGAAACTGGCTTCTAAGGTAGGCAAAGGCTTCTCCATTTTTGTCCATAGCCTTAATGAAGTTCTTCATTAAACCTAATTTAATTCTACATGGAGAGGAGGTAGTAATACTTTATTTGGGTTTACTAATGAAACATACTTGACATTGTGCTGTCCATGCATGAGTTTCTCTTAGAGGCCACTCTTTTACAATACAATGTGATTCAGTATCTCTACTATCCCACAAGCATAGAAAGCAACAGTACTTTGTAAATCCTCCTTGTAGTCCCAATAAAATAACAATGACCTCAAATCTCCACATATATGCCAGCCTATTTGCTATAATTGTATCTAATAGAATGACCTCACACATTCACAGGTTTCCTTATTTCTACTGAATATGGCACTGGTATTGATGGTTTAGTATTTCTGTTGTGCAGCAACATTGCTTTGAGACTCATTTCAAAGTACCTGTCAAAGATCGATGCTGACTTTTTATAGAAACTGCCTGCACACGTAACAGAAATTGTTAGACAAATTCAAGCAAGCATGACGAGATTGCTTCATTGCACAGAAAATGAAATAACAGATGACAAAAGCCACTTGTAGCCACCACTTTTCACAAGCCAGACAAAATTTGAACTCAACCTAAAGCATGATGCTCCATTTTGTCATTTCATGCTGGTCTGACGCAGAGCACTACAGCAATAAATCACTCATCCCTCTCCCCTTAGCAAGCCAAACATACCGTAAACTAGGTTAATATTCTTAAGTATGAACCCTAAACATTGGAAATATTTCTGAAAATTTTTTAAAAAACATCTGGAGCATTCATAAGATCATGGTTTACTTACTTGGATTTTTCACAATTTGTACTGTTTTTAAATATACTTCATTGAGTTACAAGAAAATGGTGGGTGATGGAACATTTTGACACTCATATTCATTAATTGCTATAAAACTTGATCCAACATGCCTATTTCACCTATGTGGCAAAAACCTTGTCAACTAGTCAATTATAATTGACCTAATAGTTGGTTGAACTATGAAGCCCACAACTTCCAGTACTTACGACATAATAAGTCACCATTGGGGTATGTCTTCTCAAAATAATTTGAAATCTCCTTGTGTTTACCAGGAACATGAGCCAGTTGAACTTAATGCTGTGTCGGTATGTTACTATGGTAGCTCAGTGGTTTGAGCAGCAGAATGAATACCAGAAGATCCATGGTTCAAACCCCAGCTATGGAATTGAATTTTTCAGTCGGGCTCTTCCTTTCTACACTATATTGCTGGAATTATTTTGCAACATATGCAGCTCTTTCTGTAATTCAGGTAATGTACTGGCCAACCATTCAAAACATCGCTGGTTTGAATTCCCAGCTACTGCAGTCAAATGTGCCTGTAGTAAAGCATTGGAGGGCCCAAGTAAAATAACCGACATGCTAGGAAGCTGATGTGGTTACATCTCACTGCAGTTGTGTGGATTTTGCCCTTATTTAGTTTAATAAAGAAAAATACAATTTTATTGCAAAATACAACCTTAAATACTTTTATTTTATTACTGATGGTTACTTTAACATAAAATCAGCCAAAGAGTACATAGTAGTACTTTTGAAGTAGGCTTAAAATAAGTAGGTCTCCACAGTAAACAAGCCCCTATAGTAAATAAAGGGTTAAACATTAAATTGTGTTTTAACTGCTACAGTTCTCAGCGTGCCATTCTATATTGGGAATTTAGGACTGCTTAATTTTGTTAAGAGGTCTCTTCATCAGCACATAAGTTCTTTTATGTCCCATAAATCTATACTGCAGCCAAAACCAGGGCCACCAGCTTTTACTTCCTTTCCAAAAGAACTAAGGATTTTTACACCCAAAAAATATCAATTGTCCATCATGGGCTTCAACATGCAACTGAGAACCAGAATCTAGCATGATACCCTTAGACCACAGATAGCAAATAAGGGAGGGAGCTCAACATATATCAAGAAATAAATTATTTATTGCAATTTATATCTTGAATCCCTCATCTCCGTGCTACACTAAAATTTCTCAAAAGTTGCCAGTTTATTAAATTCTTTGCAACAGCTCATATTTATGAAACACATAACTTCATTTTAAAATAAGAGTACATTATAATTTATGTTCATTGTTTAATATGTGGAAAGATCTTTAAATTGAGTATTCTATTAACTGAACCAAACAATATTGATCATTTTACATTACATGACATGCAGTGTGAGATTTTTACAGTAATTGCATTTATAATAATAACCAAGTCCAATATGTCTAGTTTACATCTTTGTTTTTGCTTAGAATGGAATATATTTAAGCTTATTATTGATAAAGAAAAGTAACATCTTATATAAACCTTAAGTATGCATTACTGCTTCACAACAATGCTGCCGCTGAGATGTCTTTAATTCTTACCCAGATTGTACATGCAGCGTTCCTTCCTAATAAAAAGGAGATGTCACTTCACTTTCTGTGACCTTGTAGTGCAGAGGTAAAAGCTCTGAAATGAACACATGTTTTACACATGCTGCATTTTTTCTGTGTAGCAAAAATACCAGATTACAAAGAACAAAAATCAAACTTTACTTTAAACTTAGTAAAACTGTAACAGAAGCCTATGAAATGTTAAGAACAGCTTATGGAAAAGAAGCAATGGGCCAAACTCGAGGTTTTCAAAAATTAAAAGTGTTGGAACATCAAAAGATACAGATTGTTCAGGTTGACCCTGTTTCAGCAAACTTGATGAAAATATCAATCGGGTGAGGGAAATGGTCTTAAATTATAGGTGCATCACAATAAGAGAACTTTCTCACTCATTAGGACTTTCCTTTGGAAGTGCTCCAAGCACTTTGAAAGATGATTTGTACATGATAAAAATGGCCCTGCCTGCTTTCAAATGACCAAAAGGAAAGTCTGTCGTTGCCCGCACAGATCATAAAGAGCAGCTTCAAAATGACACACAGTTTACAGAGAAAATTATTACTGGTGATGAAACATGGATTTATGGGCACAATCCAGAAATTAAGCAACAATCTTCACAATGGAAGAGTTCATCTCCACACCCGAAAAAGGCTAGATAAGTTTGATCCAACGTGAACTCAATGATGATTCTGTTTATTGACATTAAAGGCATTGTACATAAGGAATTTGTGCTACAGGGTCAAACAGGTCAAGTGTTCCACATACAAGTGCTGCAAAGGTTAAGGGAGAATGTGAGACGCAAATGGCCAGAGAAATAAAGAAGTGGTGACTGGTTCCTGCATCATGACAATGCGCCTGCACACAACACCCTTTCTGTTCTCCAATTTTTGGATAAGAATAGGATGAATACTGTTCCCCATTCTGCCTGTTCTCAGATTTGGTTTCAGCAGACTTTTTTCTTTTCCTGCGACTTAAAATGCAACTCTAGGACACTGTTGCCATCCATCGTAAATCACAGAAGGCTCTGAACACGTTTAAAGAAGATGACTTCCAGAGTTGTTTCCAGCAGTGGCAGAAGCGCTGGGACAAATGTATCAACTCCCAAAGAGACTACTTCGAGGGTGACAGAGCAGAATAGACAAATCAATCTGTTGTACTGTTTATGACCTCATTCCAGAAACTTTATGATCACAGTATAAATGAATTGTGAAAGAAAAAAACTATGTTATTAAATCAATCTGCTTTGTTAACAATTGACTTGCAGTTTTTTTAATTTGTTTGCATTTTCTATTTGTTGTTGGATTTACATAGTTTTATGTTAAACTAGCTAAATACCCAGCATTACATGATGGTTTAGTGGCTTAAAAAAAGAACACTTCAAATGTTGTTTATGTTTAGAAGAGTCAATGTGTATATACGTTCCTTAAGGTTCTACATGATTGTGCAGTTTCGATACCCCACAGCTCAGTAGTAGAATAATAGGTCATTTGGAGACTTTTGAGTATGAATAAGGCTACTTTATCAATTCTTTTCCTAAATAACAATCAAAGGGTTTCTTTATTCATTTAAGAAGTGGTGGCAATGGTCTAGCCCAAATGGAACAGGAAGATGAAAAATGCTAAGAGGTAGGCAATCTGTAGATTTTTCTGCACTAATGAGCTGGATTTATAAACATTTTTGCTGAATAATTTTGCTAAACATTTTGATTGGAAGCAATTTTGACACTTTTCAGCATGAATGGGCCTATTTTCTGAATTCTTTTGCTACATAGCACAATGTTGTAGGTACAAACCATCAAACTATGGACAAAATTGGGTATTTCATCTAGCAAATTTCCATCTAAAGGATAATTAGGGGTGAGGGGAATTTTTATTTTTAAATCTTTATAATGCTTCTTTGGAGGATGGGAGGATTTAAATACCAAGACCTTTTTCTAAAATGCTTTTATATTCAGGGACCTCAAAATATAAATTTCCAATGGAATATAAAAATTAAAATTTTGATTAGAATACAATAGCCATATCTGATTTCTCAAACCAAAATTGAGGTATCTGAATTCTTATGTTATCAACTACAAGTTGAGCAGCATGTGTGGCACCATTGTTAGTTTTGTAGTCTCCATATTACATAAGAAAAGTCTGAGTCACCAATTTTTTGTATTTAAATGTTTCTAGGCTTAGTAAACAAAGAACATAGCTAGTCATCATAATTTAGAGACAGTGTACATATAATTATACAGTTAGTGTAATTTATTAATGTAAAAGACTGTCGACAGCATTGTGATAGGTGATACAAATGGATAATTTGGCTGCACTACATTCTCCAGAATGGCTACATGAGCAGAAAATAAATGAAGGATTATAAACCTTCAGTTATATTAAAAAAACATTCTCTGGCATGAAATCATAGTTAAGTGACTTTCAATACACATAAGATACAAAAATCTAAAGCTGCACTTTGAAAAAATATTCTACTCATGTTACACTTAGAAAAAATTATGTGTCACGTGTTCAAAAGAAGAACCACCAATTTTATTCTCATGAACATGAACTGCTATTAGCGTAACAATACTTTTTGCAACAGGTTGTGTGTTTGTCCTATGAATAAAATACATATTTTAAGTATTTAATTGCATTAATTATTAATATGCAAATTATATTTTAGTTCAATGATGTTGTCTTTAAAAACTAGCCTGTAATGCCCACCTCCTGCCTACCAGTTTATGGTTTGTATCTCAAACTAATAGCATCACCCATAATTCATTCTCTGAAGGTTAATGTGGACCCTCTTTTGAAAAGGTTGGCAAAGAAAATGTGGATCTCAATCAATGAGACAATTTATGTAGTTAGTATGCATACAGCCAATGTAATCATTGCAGTCATAGATTGTACAGATGATGAGGTGGAGGGGGGTTATAACCTGTTCCTTCTAACTTCTGATAAATAAGCCAATAACAGTAATTTGTCTGTCAATTACTACAGCTTAGAATATCCTATGGACAGAGGAAATTCTGCATTATGGTTACTCATTTCTCACAGCACTGCACTATATATGAAAAAAGTTGGTAACACTAATTATAAAACAGTTTTCCACAATGTTTCATGTAATTTGTCTTGCACATAGTGTTCACTGTGTTGCTGAGGAGGTGCACAGTTTCTTCGCAAATGTCGATCATTTTATCTTCAATGCCAAAAAGATTTTCCTTACAAGCTTTAGCCTGCATCCAGACATTCAAAGAGCTTGCATTTAATCCTGCCCTATCTCAATGACCAATCCTAACAAGATGTTGCTATTTCGTATTATGTAATGAACTTCAGGGCAGTAGATGAAGTCTTCAATTCAATTCATGATGTAAAAAAGAAAAAACTTTTCATGAGGTCTCAACGAATGACTTTGCTTTAATTGCTGCCCACTATCAAATTTACCTGGATTTATCATCAGTAGGGCTCGGATGTTTACAACATGTCATATTTTTTTCCTTGCTTCCATTTCCGTCACTGTGTATGATTAAACATGAATTGAGCCTTTCTGATTATTTTTAGAGATGTTTTATGTGTCATATATTTGCATATTTAGGTCATTTCCTCGATTTTGGTCATATTTTATATATTTTGGTGCATTTAAGTCATATTTTGGCTATATTTGCAGACAGGATCTTAAGTTGAAACAAGTTAAATATTTCTATATTTTAAAAGATATTCTGGGAATTACCAATTCTGAGAAAGAGTTACTGA
Organism: Hymenopus coronatus; assembly: GCA_030762935.1. Taxonomy (NCBI): domain Eukaryota; kingdom Metazoa; phylum Arthropoda; class Insecta; order Mantodea; family Hymenopodidae; genus Hymenopus; species Hymenopus coronatus. The sequence goes on from CM060900.1 coordinate 287,978,513, forward strand.
TATTTTGGTTTGACTGTCAATGGAATGTGGGTTTGTAGGAAACAATGGAAACCTACTGGCTATTGTGTAGTTAGCATTGCGGGTGAGTCTCTGGTGGGTAGCTGCCCCCCTCCCCATAACATTTCAGTAGGAAAGGAATTTTAAATCTTTCCATAATGTTAATCTTGCAATGAATCAGTGAATATCGACATGCCGAAAATTAAGTGTGAAAGTGCAAAATTAAGAAGTTTCGTTAAAGAGTTTGGAGAGGAGCTTTTCAGCACCGATGGAAAAGTCCTCTTCTGTACAGTGTGTGAAGTTAAAGTGACATCAGGAAAGAGATTTAATGTTGCAACGGCATTGTGATATGCTAAAACACAAAAACAATGTCAGTTGGAAATCTGCTCATCAAAGCAGGTAATGCCTTTTGTTGGAGACAGTTAAAACAAGCTATCTTCCAAATCGTCCAATTCTTCAAAAGATTTTTGTGAAATGATGGTATCAGCCAACATTCCCTCAACAAAGTGAACAATGTTCATTTCAGAAGCTTTATGGAGAAATACACAACACACCACACTGCAGATGAATCAACTTTGTGGACAAATTATTTACCTTCATGTTATGAAAATACTTTGCAAAAATCAGAAGTATGGTAGAGGAAAATAAGATTTGGGTGTCGATTAATGAAACGCTTAGTGCTTGTAGGAGATCCATTGCCACTGTTGTTATTGGTATGCTCTTTGCCGACTGTCCTGGTGATATATTTTTGTTGGACTCACAAGTTCTTGATTCTGTAAATAATTCTACAATTGCCATATTATTCAACAATGCCTGAAATTGTTGTGGGGTGGCGAAATTAAGCGGGAAAATGTATTACTGTTTCTAACCAACAGAGCACCATACATGGTAAAAGCGGAAAAATGCCTAAAGAATCTGTATCCGAAAATGTTAACACTTAACTTGCTTAGCTCACGGTTTGCATAGAGTTGCCAAGGAGATAAAACAACATTTTTCTGATGTGAATAGATTAATTTCAAATGTAAAAAAAAATATTTGTCAAGGTTCCATTGAGGGCGAAAAAGTTTAAAGAAGTTGCACCTTCCCTACCTCTTCCTCCCAAATCAATTCTTACCTGGTGGGGCACGTGGCTTGGTGCAGTTGAGTATTATTGCAATAACTATGAAGACGTAAAGAAAATTGTGTCCGCATTTGATAGCAGTGATGCATCTTCAATTAAAATTGCTCAGGAATTGTTTTCCAGTAGTTTGTTGCAGGATTGGCCCATATAAAATCACATTTTGAAGGCATTGCAAAATCAATTTCAAGCCTGGAAGCAATAGCTTTAGAATTAAATGAAGGTTTAGTGATTGTCAAAAATGAAGAATTGGAAATAAGGCAAGCTAGGGGCACTGTAGCGGTTTCCATAAACGACAAACTTACCAAAGTGCTGAATGAGAATTGTGGATTTTCAACAATATGCAGAATTGAGGACATTTTAAGTGGTGGTAAAGCTATTCTAGATGCAGATGACATAACATTGGAGAGCAGTGACTTGATTCTGTTTAAATACATGCCAATAACATCTTGTGATGTTGAAAGGAGCTTCTCACAATTCAAGACTATTTTGAGTGACAACCGGAGAAGTTTCTTCTTCATAATTTAAGGACGCACGTGGTAATATACTGCAATGCTTCCATGAATGGAACAGGAAAATAGGTATGTAGTACTTCAAACTTGATTTCACTGTAATTAATACGGGCAATTATTATTTATATCCACAGCTGGATATGGTTTTTGTTCTTTACAGGAACAGGAAATGTGATTGCATGGATAACAGAAGACACTGCTACAGATATTGTTTTCTGTTGTTAATTAACAAATATTCATTAAATATGCATATTTGATTGGTCATATTTTGTCTTTTTTTGATCATATTTAGCTATTTTTAAAGTCACATTATGCTGCATATTTCTAACTTTTTTAGGTCATAAACATCGGAGCCCTAATTATCAGCATAGATAAAAAAATTTATTTTTAACAATAATTGAGAAAGTTGAATTAAAACACAGAAAAAGAAAAAAAAAAAAAAAAAATTAATACATGTAATACCTCACTGTAAACCACCCAAATTTAGAAGTTAAACTGTTCCCATTGCCTGCACAGATATAATGACCTAGCTGGTTTAATTCACTAGTTTACTTTACTAACTATGATGCAATTGTTCATTTCTTTTCTATAAAGGAAAATCTTTCAGTTCCTGTGCAGAGTTCACTGAATAACAATTTTAATGTCAAGTGTTGCAAAATTCTAACATCCAATGTTAGAATTTGAATCTAAAGAAAAGTCTATAGCTCATCTTGTTTTATCCCAAATTAACTTGCTGACAGTCAAATGTAAAATATTAGATATGGGGTCACATTGGAATTGTAAGTGCATTAGCAGAACATGTGGATCCTAATGTTAGAGATACAGTAGAAGACAAAATTTGGAGAATTGTTGAGAATGGGAACCCTACTGTTCCCGAAATGCATCCAGGTAAGTGTTTTTTCAGTAATGATGTGTTACCATTTCCCAAGTCACTTAATATATGACGAAGTATCACAGTTACTAGCTTTTATTTCCTCAAATTAGTGAACTTAAAAGTATGTTGCCTTAGGACTTGGTCAAGTTGGACTCTATTATGGCAAAAGAAACTGATGATATAATAAAAATGAAAGTTTTAAATTTGCCTTCAAGGCTATTAACAAATCAAGTACAAGTGATTTAAATAATGTAATGGCAGCATTTAATCAAATAAATGCATTTAAAAAATTCTGATTTGTTTCTTTGTTACAAAGAACCTTGTGCCATTGTTTAACAGCTAAGCCATGGTGGTTACGGTAACAAATTAGATGTAGTAACAGCATTCTAGATTTTGAAAACAAAGGTGAGGCTTACATTTTCTGTCAAATACCCTTCAATATCTTTGGCCGCCGATATCAAATGCTGACAGAGTTTTTTCTCTACATATAACTTAGTTCTAGGAGACAGAAGGACAACAATGAAAAAAAAAATGTTTGCACGTTGCAGTTTTGGTGATGTCTGATGTAATATTTCACTATTCATGATACCGATTTAAAATAAAATGCTTGTATTTGGAATTAAGGGTTTTCAACATTAATGATACTTTCACGAACCTGTTAATTTTAATTTTAGTCACGTCATTACTCATTAATTTTGCCTGAAATTACAATTAATGCAAATTTATGCTAAAATTTTAAATACAAAACATAACTAATTAAAATTGTGTATTTTGATGGTGAAGTAGTAAGTGCAGAGGATACTCTGAAGCTTTAGACTTACTATACAGAATCTTGCACCTGATTATCAGTCTTTAAGAAAGAGGAATAATTTTGGTAACATCTTTGAAGATTGTGGAAGAGGCAGTGGAGTGTATTCAGGCAGTACCAGGCAAGATATGAAGGTCACTGAGTGGTAAATGTATTAATGATGTCAAGCAGCATTAGCACACAATCAAATAAATCTCACAGAAAACATATGCAAATATACAGTTGGTTATATGTGTGCAGCTGAAGGCACACTCAAAGTTCTCAACAGGGTAAGCTTCCACAAATGAGTATATGAGATCTGCAAATTAACAGGCTACTGCAAAAACTCTAGATCAAGAGACACACTAGGAACTTTTAAGTCAATTAGTCAAAATTCATGGTGTTTAAATGTGCAAATGATAAATATGACCTATTTAAATTGCCAGGTCGTCTCCTTAGTGCGGTGGTAGCGCAGCTGCTTACCAAGCGGGAGACCTGGGTTCGATCCCCACTACCGGCGTGGGGATTTTTCCCCCACTGGGAGACCTGGCCCGGGGTGCACTAAGCCTCGTAAGGTCCCTGGGGGGCCAATTGAGGAGCTACTTGATGGAGAAGTAGCGGCTCCAGGTCATGAGGACCGCATTAACCAGTCGAGGGGACTTGGGGCGTTGACCACGTCTTACCCTCCAATACTGCACCCCATCCATGACGTCTGTAGTGGACCGAGATGGGGGACGCAGGGCTGGGCGGTAGACCAAGGTTCCCCGTGAGCTGTCGTGCCATGGAGCTATTATTTAAATTGCCAGGTGGATATTTTTCCTCCTCTGCTACAGAAGGAATTTTAATTTCTCCCGCTATAACATGAACCACCAACTTATTTGATTTTGAGCAAACAGGTTTGTGCCATTCACTGCATTAAGTAAATGAGACATCAGTCGGAGACAGGCTACTGACAACAGTAGCATGTCTCTCGTTCCTTGCACAGTTAGTCAGTTAATGCCGGGAACAGAAAGCAATTCAACATGCAGGCAATGACTCCTCCATGCCTCCCTTTCTTGTTTATGGAAAGTTGCATACATTGAGTTCCAGTTATTTTGTAATGCTTCAACTATTAAGTGCATTACAGTTTGCTTGAATTGATATCATTTATTTACCAAGATGTTCTTCACATTTATTGCTATATATGTGAAAATGTTTTTCAAATTGTATTGCATATCAATTTTATCAAGAAGCCTGTTCATATTCATTGCTATAAATGTGCATTTCTTTTTTATTGCTTTAGAAACCAATTAATTACCAAGAAACCTGTTCATACCAACTGCTGTACCTTATAAACTAATTGTACCATTGGCATTACAATGCATTTACAGTGGTATTAACCAAGTTTAAGAGTTTGTTTTATTACATTAATAAAATAGTAATTCACATTCTTTTTTGCAAATGTTTGTTATGACTACCATAATCTATGAAAATATGTGTATATTCACATCAAAAATATCAACAATAATGTAAGACACTATAATTGAGTAAATATTCTACTAATCATGAAACTACAATAGGCAAATTAATCTACATACATTGAATTATGTATTTTAAATGCTAAATGTTGCATACTGCCACTGCCTTTAATGAACTTCTGTCCACTGAAGGTCAAGCAATGCACAGATGATTCAGTCAAGCACAGAAGGCAAGGTTGCTCTCTCTGCTTTACTCAAATAATCATTTGATGCTGCCTGCTCTATAACCTCTTCTGGGCCAATAGAGCCTTTAGCTATATTCCTCAGCCCTAGAGAGCTAACAGGGTAGTCTTATTCCTTTGTCCATAGGTAATAATTACATTGAGGCTAAACCCTCTTGACCCATCAGTCTTACATTATTCCTTTTGAAAGAAAAATCTACACACATATTCAAAACAGGGAGAAATGCTCCTCAGTCCTAAGTAATAGCATTGCACAGACTAATCAGTAGACTAGGGGACTTTATGGCTTGCAAGGAAATACCCTTAGGAGCTTTCCTGGACATACAGGATGCTTTTGATAACACTCACTACTAACCAATGGTTTTGGTTGTGTATTTGGATAAATTTTGTGTTCAGAAGCAGAAAAATTGCAGCCAGGTTCCTTGGGGAAATGAGTGTTTCCTACAGTGGGCAGTTCCCCCTCCTCTGGTTTGGAGACTTGTGGTGGATGGTCTATTCAAAGATATGACCCAGAAGGATATTATATATAAGGCTATGCTGATGCCATAGCATTGGTTATTTTGGGGAAATCTCCCAATACAGTCTCAGATGTGAGTTCTGGACAGGAAATTTACGGATGGTGTACACAGGATGGCTTATCCCTCAATGCCAGAATAATAATGCCTTTTATCAACAGGAGCAACTTAAAAGGCCTAGGAAATTAAACTATGTCATTCAAACCTGGAATGTTCAGTAAGTTAAATATCTAGGTGTTGTACTAGACAAAAAACTGACATATTGCTCCCCACAGAGTATATGGTAAATTTACCATGCTACAGAGATTAGCATGTCTGTGTATTACAGAGACCTTCAGAAGTACTTCAGATGGTTGCATTGCACTGAGACTCTGCTGGGACTCCCTCCCAAGGTAATTTGTTTCCAAGCAGAAACTCTATCCTAAATGCCTTGTGATATACAGTATTATGTATACTCTCTTTCCTTCCATTTAAGGTAATATTGGGTCTCAAGAATCTTGAATGGAAGGAATTATCCCTAGCAAGAAAGGAATCTACTCATTTATTGGACCTGGACCAGTTTTTGGTATACTCTTAAAATCTGTGCAAAGAACAATTGCTGGGTGGATTATTCATACCCATTAAATATGGGTTCTAACAGAAAGATGAAAACACAGTAAAAGAATAATGAGCGATATATCCTCCTCACTCACTAAAGATGTACTTAATATATTTGAAGCCTGATAACCAGGCTGTTGAAGGGACACTGTACATTATGGAAACAGCATTACAATGGGAATCTTTAGAGAGAAAAAAATATTCAGGTTATATAACAAAGATGATGAAATTGCCTCTCATATAACCTACAAATGTGAAGCTCCTTGGGAATCTTGGGAAAAGATTTTAACTTTTAGGTTTGATAAACCCAAATGAAGACTTTGCAAAAGAAAACTTGGTTAACAAACTATTGTCCCTAGTTAATGGGACAGATTATTTGACTAAAACAATAAGAACACAAAATACAAAAACCCTTAGGTTTCAGTGTTAAGGGCAATTATGACCACACTCCATCACTATAAAAGTCAAATCAAATCATATGTAACATACGATTAGCGTGTGTCTGGCCTGCATCAGCTGTACTGACATGGAATTCTATCTGTCACTGTGGTATAAACAAATAATACTTTTCTGTAGCTTAAGCTGTATTTTTGCATTTGTTTAGAAGTTTCCTTGTGTAGTGAAAAGTGACGTTGCATCATCCCATGATGATGATGATGTTGATGATGATGATGATGATGAATGGGGTTTAAGAGTTCTCAAATACTAGGGTTATCTGCGCACTTAAAAAACTAAATGGAGTATGAGATGAAAACTAAAATGGGTTTAAAATGGTAAAAAACGTGCTAAAATTAGATGTAAAAGAAACTGTAAAAACTAAGCAGCACTAAAGTCATAAAATCCATAAAACCAGTTAAAACAAGAGTGTAAAAATGGATAAAAATGGGTAAAACTAAATGTTTTGTAAGCTTATAAAAAGAACTAGATACTGAAGGTAAAACTAATTGTGGATAAAAGTTTAAAAATTATGTCAAGAGCAAGGACCTCCGCTAGGGAGGCCGGCAGCTGGAGAGTGGTGCGAAAAGATACAAGAGCAGCACACTCTACCAGCACATGTGCTACCATCAGTGCTGCGCCACAGAGCAGACAGACAGGTTCAGGATCTCTATTAAAAAGGAAACATTGGGTAAAACAATAGTAGCCAATTTGCAACCAAGCCAATTGCACCCCCTCCCGACGAGGACGACGTGAGGAGGTTGCCCAGGTGACAGGAAGATCTTTCACGTCCCAAGGCTTGTTACCTCGGGGAGCCAACCACTCTGCATGCCAGCTCAAAAATACAGCTCTCCGCACAACCCTAAGATCTTCCACAATTGCAATGGTAACATTAACCCTGGGCTCCGTGACTGTCGATTTCGCTGCCAAATATGCAAGTTCATTCCCCAGAAGGCCAACGTGTCCAGGAATATATGCGATTTCCACAATAACCCCAGAAATTTGCAAAATGTGGAGGATGTCCTGGATGGGCTACACTAAAGGATGGTAACTGTACAGCTCACAAATGCTCTGAAGGGCACTAAGGGAATCACTATGAATAAGGCAGTCACAAAATTTTCGATGACGAATATACAGAATGGCTCGGCAAGTAACATACAGCTCGGCAGAATAAATGGGTGTGCTACTAGGCAAACCAAAAGTAAAAGATTCGGTCCCACGCACAAAACACAACTAACACTGATGGGGCACTTACTGCCATTGGTATATATACAAATAGAGCCACTGTATTTTGATAAAAGACCTAAAAAAAAACTACGGATACTATAAACAAGCACAGCAGATTTCCCGTAAACCGTCATCCCGAAATTGACAAGAGAGACAGCATGTAACCAAGGAGGGAACCTCCTCTGCACCTTGGGAAACAGCCTCAACATGTCAATATCATGCTGCCGAAGAAGCTCATGGAAACGAAAACCTGCAGGCTTTGGACTCAGGGACTGGTGCCGATACCGTTCGTCCAGCTTGCGGGAGAAAAATGCGTGGAAAGTTGGATGGCCAGGCATGCATTTGAGCCCACAGCCATAATTTGCTAGTAGGACATGGCGCCGATATCGCAGAGGGGGTTCTCCCGATTCGGTGTAGAGGCTAATAACTAGGCTCGGAGAAGCTCCAACCGCCACACGGATGCCCTGATTATGGACTGTGTGTAATCTTTTGAGCACTGATGGTCGTGCTGAAGAATAAACAAAGCTGCCATAAACCAACTTCGATCGAATCAGTGCGCCATAAAGACGAAACAACACTGTTCGATCCGCTCCCCACGATTTACCGCTTAGTATCCGTAAAATATTGAGAGAACGGTCACTTCGCGCTTTCAGCTCTGCTATATGCGGTAACCAACAAAGTTTCCGATCGAAGATCAACCCAAGGAATCCCGCCTCATCTGCGAAAGTAAATCTGTCCCGAGGCGAAGAAACGGCAGATATCACCACCTACGACACCAGAAGTTAACGCAAACTGTATTCTCAGCTGAGAAACGAAAGCCGTTTTTCGAGCTCCAATCATAGAGATTGTCCAAACACCGCTGGAGGCGGCATTCCAAAAACGGTGTACGCTGAGAAGCACAGTAAATGGCAAAGTCTTTCAGGAATAAACATGACGAGACACCTGAGGGAACACATTGCGATATGGAATTAATCGCTATTAGCAAATGGCTTCACGCTTAGTACCGAGCCCTGCGGCACACCATTCTCTTGAATAAAATGGTTAGAAAAAATCGAGCCGACCCTTACTCGGAAAGCGCGGTCCCGCATAAACTCCTGGATGCACGGTAGGCGTCCACTAAAATTTCAGTTGTGGAGGGAACGTAATATCCCTGCTCGCCAACACGTATCATAAGCTTTCTCAAGCTCGAAAAATATTCCAACCGTTTGACAGTTTTTAAAAACGCCGTTCATAATCTGCGTCGATAGCAATACAAGATGGTCAGCTGCTGACCGACGCCTTCGAAAACCGCACTGGGCATTAGTAAATTGATTGTTGGATTCCAGCCACCAGACCAATCGTCAATTGATCATGCGTTCCAGCACCTTGCAAATTCAGCTCGTGAGGGAAATAGGACAGTAGCTGGAAGGAAGATGACAGTCCTTCCCAGGTTTCAGAATAGGTATAACGATGGCCTCCCGCATTCTGTCTGGAAAAGTGGTGCCAACCCAGAACCGGTTAAAGAGGTCGAGTAGGAATTCCTTACCATCAGGAGATGTTGCAACATTTGGACGTGGACGGAGTTCCGCGAAGATTTAAGTGCATGGTCTAACTCATCCATGGTGAAAATGTGATTGTAATCCTCAAGGTTTCCGGAAAGAAATGAATATACTTGAGATTCTGGCTGATCCTTAACCCTAAGATATTCAGGGGAATAATTCTGAGCTAGACACCTGAGCGAAGGTACGGCCTAAAGTGTTAGCCACGTCAACTGTGTTAACACCGGCAGCGGTTCTGAGACCAGCGATTGGCATATGGATCGATTTTCCGACCACACGCCTCAACTTGTCCCATTTGACAGAGGAAGGGGTATTTCTATTAAAGGAAGCTACAAAATTGCTCCAGGATGTCTTTTTGCTATCCTTAATAACTTGTCGAGATTGTGCATGCATTTTCTTATAGTGTACTAGGTTTTACAGTGTGGGGCGACGCTGAAAAACCATGAGAGCACGCCTGCGGGTACTAATAGCAGTCCGGCACTCGTCGGTACACCAAGGTACCGGAAAGCGACAAGTTCGGCCAGTGGATCGTGGAGTGGATCGCTCAGCAGAGGATAGAACTATATCTATGAAGTATTCGACTAAATAGTTCACAGAGGCTTGCACATCATAGTTAAAGACAGCCAAGCGGGAATACAGTTCCCAGTTGGCTTGATGGGGTGGAACATATAGAATGCGTCAAGAGACTAATAAGACATGGGAAGTGGTCACTTGAATGCAAATTAGAGTTGATATTCCAACTTAAGAAAACTGCTAACTGAGGTGAACAGATAGCCATATCAATGTATGAAACAGTATGAAAGGCGACAGAAAGAAATGTGGGCTCTCCGGTGTTCAAGAGAGCTAAATTTATTACTGTCCAAGAAGGTTGCAATGAGCTTACCTCTCACACATGCCTGAGGTGAGCCCCAAAGTGGGTGATGGACATTCACATCTCCTACAAACCGAAATGGTGGAGGCAGCTGCGCAACTAGATCTTCTAAGTCCATGTGCAAGAAGTCAGCAGATGGAGGTAAATAGATACTACAAATGGTGAAAATGGCTGAGGAAAACTGAATCCTGACGACGGACTGGATGTCAGATTGTAAGGGTACGGATTCGACCAATATATCATCTCGGATAAGCATCATAGTGTCTCCATGTGCTGGGACACCATAATCACAGCATACGGAGTACTGCCTGATGGTAACGATGTTCTGGGAACGGAGCTTTCTCTCTTGTAAGCATACGACCAAAAGCAGATGCCGGTACAGCAACAATTCAAGCTCTGGCCGATGTGATCTAACTCCACGTATCGACCAAAGGCAGATGCCGGTACAGCAGCAATTCAAGCTCTGGCCGATGTAATCTAACTACACGTATGTTCCACTGCAGGATAGCCATGGTCTTTATGATGGGATAAGTTCTAAATTGAAAACCGTTGGGCGGTGTTGGTCGGTTCAGTTTATTCTGTTTTGGTGTCGGACTAACACTTTGTTCAGCAGCACGAGCCTGTCCTCGAACCGATTAGAGGTACTGATCGGCGAAGATGGTAGTCGCCGATCGGTACTTCCGTTACTTCCGTCAGAAGACTCCTCAGAAGATGATCTTCGTGGAGAGTGTCGTGGAATTTGCTTTCCCTTAGATGTTTTGGGAGCGGTCTTAACACTATCTTTCAGAAAGTCTTGCCTGACATAGCTGGTCGTGAATTGCTTAGCAGGTGCAGAATACGTCACAGGCTTAGAAGATTTATTTCCCGATGTTGAAGGTTGCTTAACTGCTCTGTAGGCTGGCAGATGATAATGCCGACTTGGAAGGTAACGTAGGCTTGGGCACTGTTCTGGCGACAAGGACTTTTCTGCGATAGTTGTCCCGTTTACATTGCTAGTTTGCGTTGCGATTTTCCGACACGGCACCGGTTTAGCTACAACAGAGCTAACCGTGCCGGACTTCGGGACAGAGTGTTGGCGGAGTCGCAAGAGAGTCCGGGCTTCCGAGAAAAACACCTTGTCTTTCACCCGGATCTCCTGGATCGCCTTTTCCTCTGTAAAACGGGGCCAGTTTCCGGAACTAGATGAATGTTCGCCGTCACAATTCATGGAGGTAAACTACACACACCATCGTGGGATAGGTTACCACAGTTGGCGCAGATGGATTCGCCCTTACAAAAATCACGCGAGTGGACAAAACGTTGACACTTATAGCATCTGAGCGGGTTCGGTATATAAGGCCTAACCTCGATGACTTCGTACCCTGTCTTGATCTTTTGCGGCAGATCTACCCGATCAAAAGTAAGGAACGGGGAACGGGTAGGCATGAATTCTCCATTGACTTTACGCTGAACCTGATAGTCAGATGTTACGCATTGATCCGCCATGTTCTCCTGAATCTCCTCAGTACTTAATCCGTCAAGAACGTGGGTGGTGATCACACCACGTGAGGAGTTTAACGTCTTATGCACTTCGACCTTCACGGGGAAGCTGGCTAACAGTTTGGCTTTCAGTATTTTGGCAGCATGGGTTACGGAGAATGCCTCAACCAGCAGCGTGCCTTTGCGGGCTCTAATACAGGATTTCATTCAGGATGCGTCGAGATCCTTTTGAATCATAAAAGGGCTCACAGTGAAAGATTTCCTTCTTTCCTCTGTCGGATTTATCACCAAGTAGCGAGGACCACAAGACTCCACTACTTCTTTTCCCATATTATTAGCAGTTAGGTTTTTCATTTTAAGTGCCATAAAGGTACATAGAAAATTCATTCCCCAGTGCTCCCCACCCACCACAGAGCCCGACAAGGGTCACCCCACTGGGGTGACAGGGCTACACAGGGGATATAGCGGGCACGCCGTCCCACTCACCCTGAAGTTCGGTATAATACCTAGTCCTGGCCTATTTGACTAGAGGTGTGTTAGTCCCTAGCCTCCTATTTTGGCGAAGCAGAAACCATATGGTGTATTAGGTTGCGCACCCTCCCCAGTTACTGAAAAACAGAATCCCAGGCTCAAAGACGCAACTCTCAACCAACCAGGATATTCCTTTCCACTGACATGGGTCTCCAGGCACGGCCTACACGAGGGTGGGCATTTTGATGAACTGACTCCCTCACCACTCAGAGGTTGCCCACACAAGGGAATCAATAGTGGCTTGGGAACCCCCGGGTGCACCAAACCCTTTCCTACCATAGTAGGCCCCGGGGGTGCAGCATCCCATTTATATGTGGTTATTGCCTATGTGCTGGGGTTTGTTTCAGCACCTGCATTATGACCACTTTCACAATTAGTTTGTACACTTTTAATGGACCTTTAATTGTGTCAAAGAATGGCAACAAAGATTAAGCAACCTAAAGAAAAACTGGGCATTCTAGAGAACAAAACAAGTTGTTCTTTTTAATTATTTAGTTTGACTGACCAGCTAAAAGCTATACAGGCCATTTATAATGATAAAAGTTTATTTGGTAAATGACAGACAAGCAATAATTCTGTTTGAGTAATTTGAACATGAGAAATCAAACAGGAGGGTGGTTCTCATTTCAATCTCCAAGGGACCTATTAGGACCTCGTTAGCTGTAAGAATCAGTGATACTCTGGTTAAAATAGGGAAAGAGAAGTACAACATGGAAGAAAACCTGCTATTGTCAAGATTAAAAACTTCCAGAAAGAGAAATTGATGAAATTGATTAGTTCATTTCCATGAGGATGCTATATGTAGACACATTTATGCTTATTATAGGAGAAAGTAACATCATCCTATTTTAGAACTAATGCATATTTAAGGAAGCTGAGCAATACCAAAGTCGCGAGACATCTATGTAAGGTTTTTGCTACAAAAGTGAATTACCGAAAATTGCTGATATTGACTCTTATGCTGACAGTGGCAGCTGCAACATCCATAGTGGTATAGATGCTTCAAATACCAGCTGCATTTTCCCAATAGAAAAAAATATCAATATTCCACATCTCCATCTCTCTTATTGACATATTACTTTAAGCTGATATCTGCCTACTCATTTCCATTGCTCTACATGGAGTCAATTATTTAACATGTGCAACATGATCAGCTTTGTATTAGAGGTGTACAGTTTTAAATCTACTCCTGCCTACACCAGCTTCCTTGGGCAACACGGACAATATTCATCAATGCATTTTATCAACTGCAATGCCCCTGCACACTGCTAAGTATGGTCAGGACCTAATAGTTATTTTGCATATACTAGCCCAGTTTAATCATCAACACCTACACTGGGAAGTTTGGAAAAAACAATGCTTGCTTAGGTGATATATTAGGAGTTATTGAAGCTTAAACATTCCTATTGCACAAATTTTCAATCTAACTTAGCATATGTGTAGATATTGTGTCTAAATTCTTTAGAAGCAAGAATGATTTCTTCATCGATACTTTTTGTAAGTATTAGGAAAGAACGCCTTTAAATAATTTTCCACAATTTTGCAATGTTTAACAATCTACACCACCAAATTTTGTGTATAGCTTCCACACTATTATACATTTTCTCACAGTTTTGCATTTTTATTGATATTGTTAGATGTTTTATACATAAATGTTATGATATTTTACAATTTCAATGTGAATAAACACTAGATTATCTTCTATGTGAGTGCACATTATTAAAACCATCTTCAAGACAAAAGTAAAATCAATAGCCAAATAATTATGATATGCTAAATAAAGTACCTGAAGTATTTAGTGCGCTTTGCTCAAAGCTATATTTTGAATGGTTGTAAGCACAAGGATATGATAATAATAATTCACCTCTGAAGTGTAGGGATAGTGTGTCTAACTCACATTCAAGAGCTCCAGAGTTCGAATCTCAGTTAAGGTATGTTACACCTGGATAAGGTTTCTTTCGGGATTTTCCCTTATCCTGTGAAGATGTATCTTGAGTAGCTTAAGCTCCTGGGTTCATTTGAGCATCATTTCATTGATTTCATTCATCATTCCATACTACCTACCAGGTTAAAGGACGTTATACAAATGAAATTGAACTTCCTCATATAAATGGGGTATATCTTTCAAAATTAGTAATCAAAAAGGGCTATCTACTTTTTAACATAAATAAGACACATATATTTGAAATATTTGCTCACTGCCTGGCATATAGACATCCAGGACTTGAATTCTGTCCCGTGTGACAAGACTGCCCTCAGAAACTTAAATTCTATATTCAATTACATGGTTTTTGTTTTAGCAACAAAGAAATTCAAAATATTGTGGATGGTCGTGCTTTTGTAATTTATGATGGAAACTGTGAATTAGTACATCATAAATTTAAGTTCTCCCATTTTTCAAGCAGAAATATTAGTGCTTAAGAAAGCAGTTGAATGGAACAGCATACTTCAGCAGCACTTTCTGTGCTTGCAGATAAATATAATCATCCAACTGCCAGTGATGTTAGGATGACCATACTAGAATATAGCAAACATATATGTATAGAATGGATTTGAGGTCACACAGGAAATGAAGATAATAAGAGAGCAGATCCATTTGCTAAAGTAACTGCATATTCTTATGCCTGTGATACCCAAAAACGTTTTCAAAATATAACTTTAAAGAGCACATGCTAAATGAATGGATTTGGATGAACAGTAACAATGGGGAGCTCACAAAAGCAATGTTTTTTCCAATAATTGAAGGACTATAAACTACATTTCCACTTAACTCAGTTTATGACTGAACATGGAAAATTCTAATCACATTTTGAACTTTTGCAAAACATTTAATTCAGATGAAGCATTTACATTCCTGTATAAATTCTTCTCCAAATGTTATCCATGTACATATTGACTATCCAATATGTGGTATATAGGGATATAAATTAGAATATTTTAATTTCTATCAAATATCTTTCACATCACCCATAACCCAGATACTCAAAAGAAAATTGTTTTCATAAACTTATTAATTGTATTTTCCAAACATGTGATATAATTTGTTTTATCTAACTTACTTAAATAATTTATATCCAAAATCTTAAAGCCTTATAGGCTTTTGTGAATTAAAGCTAATCTTCTTGAGAATAAATAAATAGTAATAACAGCAACTACACTTAAAAGGCGTGTATCAATTAGAGAGGCTGAAAATGTTTGCAAATATCCTTAACTGTTTAAAAACTTTGGAGAAAATTGTTCAATGCAATGTTTGAAATAACCCAATGAAAACTTTGCAAATAATTTCAAAGCATGGAAGTTTTATATTTTCTAGCAGTTTGGAGTATATAATTATAAAAATCCACTAAATCTAATAAACACAAGCATTAGGAAGGCATAAGGGCATGTGTTGTTGTTGCCTGTAGGTTCCCCAATCCAGTCTCCACCTCTCTAAACCTACATTAATACCGAGAGTTAGTATAAGCCTGGCTTTTCTCGACCTGCCTGCCTATGTGCAGGTTAGCCCATGAGAGACCTATCTGCTGCGGTGCATTGGCATAGGCGGTAAAATCCACAGGATTGTACACCTATACTGTGTATGCTTTTAATCCACACACTTTCCAAGTGCTCATAAGCAGCTACAGCAATTCTGAAATTTTTCTCCTGATTATATTTTTAACCCTTGCTTGACATAGGCCTTCGTCTGTTGTAGAGCTGCCAGTCATTAATACATTTCTTGTGCCTTTTAGGAGGAACATTTCTTGTGCCTTTTAGGAGGATAATAAACTTCTAGTAGGAATTTACATATTTCCAAAAAAATCTTATAATGAAGTACTTAGTTCTTAGCTTATGTAGGCAGATCTTTTTCAGGCCCATTACTTGCACTTTCTTTCTTTCTTATTTTTTTTTTGTGACACAATGTAATTTATTTGAACACTTTCTGACAATACTATTGTTGCTAAACAGCACTTATCATTTGAAATCAAAGTTATAATCTCATACATAGAATAAATAAAATATCAAGCAGTATAGATAATAAGATGTGTACATTTCTTGTGACAAGCCACTGTGCTTACCTTCTCTTTGTCTTTACAGTCACCACCATGACTCTCTGGTAAGATAGCAGACAGATAATAGATGAGATAATTATTAATTGGTATTTGTAATTAGTTCATGTCATCATGCTACTTGTTAGTATAGCAAGTCTGTTTAATTTCACAACGAATACATTGTTTCATTCATACAAGAATTAGGCTTGTGACTGGATGAGGTGATGATAACGTTCTGCAGAAGCTCAAGCAAGAGTTGCGTGGATATGCGTCATGCAGACTTTGCAAGGCTTTTATTGCACCATATTTTGTAACAAAGACATGATTATTCATGCTTATATATTAAGGCCTTTAGCCAGCAGCAGGCAGAAGACTTTCGGTAGTGTTGTTGAGAGGAGCCTGTGCTGCAAGCAATCATGCTGGGCGTGGTCTTGGTGGCAACAACTATGTGTGAGTAAAAGCAATTAGCCTAAGGTACTGCCAGAGAGTGGGGAAAGAAATCTGCCTAAAATATAATATTGTATTTTTCCAAAGATTTAATTGCAATTGTACTTAGTAGAATAACTCGGTAATATTGATATATTTGTGTGATTAATTATTGCAACTTTCAATGCAAGTACTTTCTTTAAACAGGAGAGGGGGACAACTAGATTTGTATTAAAATGTATTAATCCAAGTTATATGAGAATATATGTTCATTATAGTTAACCAGTAGAAAGAGGTTTATGCAAATGCTATAAAGGGGAGAGCTAACACTCAACTCAGTATTATAAATATATTTGCTTTAGCTTGATGCAACCTCTAGTAAGAGATGTTTCCATTACGGATGGACTTAATGACAACAGGCTATGTTAAAGATTACTATTCATAATAACTTCATATTTTGTTAAATAAATATATTATTATTTTGTTAAAGTTTGTGTTATTTCATATTAAACCTGTTCACATCCTGAATAAGAAAACTAACACATTTCCTCTGAACGAGGAGCACATTATCGCCCTGAAAGCAGTGGGCATTATATCTTCTTTAAAAGATGTAAATAAATCACTATTATCATGGATTGCAATTATATGGTTTGGTTGGCAGTTTTCTAAGCACAAGCGGTACTAACAATATGGAGTACTTTGTGGACATTCTGCAATGATTTTGCTATTCTAAATGGGAGGCTGATTGAATTACAGGTTGTTTTAAGTGCCCATATCTTCTCTTAGTGCTCATCTAATATCAATTTTCAATACTTTCATCAGTCAACTTCAAACATATTTAGAGAAGTTGTGTAAAGTATTTTTACCATTTCTTGCTGCAAATTGGAAAGCCTTATCAGGAAACAAAGAAGGTTGCACACTATGTTTATACCTTAAGCTTTTGAATATTTGAATTCAATAAAGAACTGCATTTAAATAATTGTGCAAATAGATAAAGTTCATACTGTTTAAAATTAAAAAAGTATTAATAATAATAATAATAATAATAATAAAATTAGAAGAAGAAGAAGAAGATAGCGAAACAAAAATAAGTTATTGTACATATAAATAATATAATACAAAACAACAGAGAGGCACTAACGGCTTTGTAAATTATTATGTCACATGCTTATCTGCACGAATCTACATTGGTGATTGTGGCATATTAAACACCTTGTAAATAAATTAAACAGGAATATATATGCTTTAAGAATTTTAAGTCAACATGTCAGCCTTCCTATACTTTTAATGGTGTATTATGCTCACATACATTCTAGAATGAGGTATGGAATAATATTTTGGGGAAACTCACCAGAAGCTAAAGATGTATTTATTAAACAAAAACAAGACGTCCGCATTATATGTGGTGAAAAAAAGCTATGTTCATGTAAACCACTATTCCAAAAAATTGGGATACTTACTCTGGCATGTACTTATATATTAGAGGCAATATTATTTGTAAAAAAAAATAGATTTACTTTCCAAAATAATGAAAATGTACATGCACATTATACTATAAATCAAAAGGATATTCACTTAACATCTGCAAGAACCATGTTGTGTAAAAATGGAGTGATGCACTCCAGTATATCATTATATAACTCTCTTCCCAGTGATATCAAAAATACTGGAAATTATAATGCATTTAAAACCAGAGCAAAGGCTTTCTTGCAGGAGCACTGCTTCTACACTGTAAAGGAATACTTACAATTTAATAAATATCCTCATACTATATCATTGTATTAGCTATCTTGTATCATATCCGTATAAACCCATTATATACTGTAAATATGTACATATCTAACTTGCTGTAACTGTTGTAATATAAATCTAATCATTGACGTATCCTGTATCACAGTACAATGTACAAAATTGATTTTAAAGGATTAATAAAAAAATTGAAATTGAAGTCAGCATGTAATTAAAATCCATCTGAATCAGTCAGCAAGTGACTAGGTGTTAATACTTATTGCCCACTGCAGACTGTCTCACTTGTGCCTTCAGACATAAAAAAAACAGGACTTTTGGAAAACCATTTACACAGAGAGTTAACTCAGATATAACATATCAACTTGTTTTAAAATAGTGTTCAGCACTAGTTAAATCCATTCCACGCACATAAAATCTGCAAGTATTTCTTTATAATATCTTTACACATCTTGAAGTTATGCAGCAATTACAAAATAAAAGAAGGAAACAATAACTGGCAGGAATCAAGCACTAGTTTGCAGTATAAGGAGACTTCACTACACAGTGCTTGTTGCGGTATTAGAAAGTCATCTTGCTATTACTAATATGGGCCACTTAAGTCGAAGGTGAAGCTACATTACAAACAGGAAGCTGGGTCATTCCATGTCAAATCAACACACCTATTTTACCTAACCATCTCAGATTTTGATGAAATTTTATACACTCACAGTAGGTGTTAAAACTAAGAAAAATACAAAATTTCAATTTTTTTATCTTAAACAGTTTCCGAAATACAGCTATGTAAAATTTCCAAAAATTGCCCCAAAATTGCATGATGGCCAACTTTTTAAACGATCATTGATCTTCTAATTGAGCTAGAATCATAAGAGAGGTGTCATGTTGTAGAGTTTTAAAATCCCTTCAATATGATATATGACACACTATAGGTTATGAGGAATTTTGTTTTTACAAATTCAAAAATAAAAATTTAAATCCAAATTTTGAGAAAATGGCATTCTGAAAAATTTTCAAAAAAAATTTGGAAATAGGTTATGCTATTGTTAAATTATGTACCAAGTTTGATGGTGGGACTATGATAGGCTCATTATAAAATTAAGTATGAAAAAGGTTGTAGTAAATTTTTATATTTGAAAAAAACTACATGCCTGAGCAAAGTTAATGATTACACATTTTATTAATTGTTCAAAACAAATCCAAGTCATCAATTACAGATAAGTTGTATAATATTGAATTGAGTTACATCAAAGTTAACATTTATTAAAGTGCATATATTTTAGAACTTTATTTTTTTGAATAAAGTGACTGTGAACAGAACTGATAAAATTTTATCATCATTACGATTGACATCTGAAACAGACATTGGTTAAAATATACAAGAAAGCACTTACACCTTGTTCAAAAAATTCACTGGAAGCACTTCAACAGTTTTTTGTTACTTCGCCAAGTTTCATCTTTGGATAGAACATAAATTCTTCCTGTTGGAGTTGTTGGGCTTACAACACACAGCACATTGGTAAAAGGTATCCACAACACATCAGGCCTTCTTGGATAGCTAAATGATGGTGAAGGAACATAACTTTTACTTCATCTTCTTCTTCGGTTTTTTCCAGTACATACGCAAGCCACCAGTTTGAGCCATAAACAAGAGTCATATAACCATTGCAATCTGTTAATTTCAGTTGGTCTATTGACCATGAAACAGATACCTTGAAAAGAGTTTGTTGCATCTGAAAAGAACTTGACTTACACTTTATTTAGGCTTGAGGCTAGTGGTATGAAGGCATGATACTATTGGGTTCCTTTAGTTATGTGTGCTTCACTAAAACAATCTTTCAGAAATATCTCTGACAACACATGTTCCTCCTGAGTATTAAAATCAAAACTTATTCTTGTTATATTTTTCACAGACCACTCGTACAACTCACATGGGGTTAAGATTTGGTTTTCTCTAGGTCGTTGCAAGCTAGCCTTTGTGGCTAATCTCTTACTGTACCGCTGACTCCACTACATGGTCCTTTACCATGTAAAGTAGCGGAAAAGTGCCTGAAGTGGCTGATCCCTTTATGGCCTGATAAAGCAAGGTCATCAAGATGGGTGACCCATAATTTATTTGAACCACAGAGGCTCCATAGGGTGGAATGGTGCCAAGAAATGCTGCAAAGATTTAATTGTGGAAAGTGCTGCCGTGCTCAGACATTGTTACAGGTGACGAAACATGTGTACATCAGTTTCCCCAGAAAAAAAAATTTCAGTCCTCAATTTGGATGCTTCCAGATGATCAACACCAATCAAGAGAGCAAGGAGTGCCAGAAAGAAAATGGTTACTTCTTTCATATCCGAAGTGGTCACTTGGTAACAGTTGGGCTCAAAAATTAGAAAACTATTGCTGCAAAATGACATACAGAAGTTTGCCTTCCAAAAGCATCCAGGACAAGTATCTAAAGACAGACCTAAGAGACATTTTGTTGCATCTACTAACACTGCTATTGTAACAATGAGGTCTCTGCAAGGAACTGAGGTAAAATATTGACTCATCCACTCTATATTCCCAATTTGGCACCATGTGATTTCTTCCTGTTCCTACAGTGAAGTGTGGCTTTGAGGTCGCTAATTTTATAGCCCTTCTGTTGCAGCATAAAAAGAGTTATCCACAATGCTAAAACTGAAGTGGCATGGATGCTTAAGAATTGGTTCCAAAGGATGGAATGTTGTATGCAGTGCCAATGAGAATCTTTAAGAAACTGGGATAAACAAAATGTTTCTATGAGTTATTATACAGTGAAGGTTTTTAAATTTGTAAATAATTAAAAGTTTCTGAAGTATTCATTTTTTGCTGTCTCAACACTCATTCAGTGACCTTTGTGCATACACAAATCTAATTTATTCTGTACACATAGCAGTTCAATGCTCTCGGTTAGTAATGAAGCTTTCCATTCAAATATATTCCATCTGCAAATTAAATTATAGTATTTAGTTTGTGTGTCCAGCTCCATCCATCGACAACGGTGACATTTAAATGAGATGGTGTCAAAATGTGCTTCAACATGAACTTTATCTAAGTACTAACATGAAGCAATGGACTTCAGATTAGCATGAAACAAATCATATCTAACTTTTATGAGCTTTAATGTTCATGTAATTACTCATCATTTCAAAACTAAACAGCATTAGGGAAGATGTTTTACTGAATCATAACTTTGCACCTTTACAAATTACAAACTGTTGTATATACTTTCTCATTAAAAGTGGCAATGTATTTTGCCTTGATGAGGTGAAAACTGGAAGCACAATGCAACTTAGCAAAATGTTCTTACTTAATCTTCCATTTTCTACAAGATTTTGTTTTTGCTCTTCTCCTTAAATAGGATGGCAGATGGTATACACATGCGTAAATAAATGGCAACTGATTAACTACATATATGAAATGACATTTCCTTCCCAGGATTGTCATTTTTGCAGCATAAAATCCAGACACTACAGCACTTCCCAGTACAAGCTCCATAGTACTTTTTCTATTGTTTTATTAGAATTCATTGGTATGGTAAACATTGTGATCAAAATATTGGGGGGGGGGGAATGGATTTAAGGAATGAAAAGGCATAAATTAGTGGCTATAAGAAGTTATAACTACTCACTGTGTCCCTCCCTCTCACAAACACAAAAACCTGGCCTCAGGTAAATCTTGTAACCAGGGGGCCCCATCATTTACTGTGGATTGCTATGGTCTAGCAGCTGCTGCTTGCCACATATGTATTTCTTCCTTTCTGTTTGTTTTTCTTTTTTGGTTTAATACCACTCTTTGTTAGAAAGATCACCGACTTCAATTTCTCCCGGTATTTTCTACTCAGATGTCGGCAGCTCCTTCAGATAATATGCATAATCAATTAACACCTGCTACCAGCCAAAGCATGAATTGATTATATTCTTTGTTTGCTGTAAGCTAAAAGTAATGTATTATTCTGCATTGAGCACTAAGATTCATCTTCCACATTCTATTGGTTTAGTTTACACAACTCTCCACATGCACTCAGGAGCAACAATACTACTGTTGTCCCTTCCTCATTCAAATAAACAAATTCAGCCTGCTCTTTTTGTTGTTCATGTTTTTTCAACAGCTTACATTAAACCTACAGCATAATGCTGCAGAATATTATATATTGCAATTTAAAACACGTTGGGCATTTTACAAAATGAAAAGAAGGCAGGATAATTAATAAAGAAGCATGGTACTATGTTGAATAACGAAGTGCTAAAATCCATTAGCCAATGAAGCTCATTTCTGCCATGTGCTTCTATTTATATATTTTCAGGTTGCAGTGAACAAGGAATAGCTCCATAAACACCTTCTTAATGAAGCACTGAAGGAAAAGAATTTAAGGAATGAAAATGCACATGTCACAGAGTTTAAGGGATATAAACACTTAGAAAGCCTATTTCCTACTCACTCTCCCTTTTTATTATTATGTGAAATATATTGCTAAACGTCAACAAAGTACTACATTTTGTCAATATTGTACATGCACAGAAGAAAGTGTCAAGCTTAGTTCACTTGCATAGTCCACAAAAACAGTGATATCTGTAATTTTTATTCTATATATACATTATCACTTCATCTTAATGCATCAAGAAATACAAGATTCAGTTGACCCCATGAAGTTCACTCTTGCTTACCTTATTGCACAATTCCTGATACCTATCTTTCCCATTATTTGAAAATAATTTATATACATATACACTAACTTTAATCTAATCTTGTGTACATCTTAAAAGTCTGGGTCCTCTCAATTTACTGCAGCTCATTATAGCCTCATCTCATCTTCTATTTTTCTTTTCAATGACATTCTTGAATATCATTCTCATAGTGTATTCCTCCCTCTTTTTTTTTTTTTTTCACCCTCAGATGTTACTAGCTTTTCCATTAAACAGCACAGTCAAAGTGTGAACTGATTAGGAAGGAGTCTTAGATCTCTTATTTTATTCTAAGAGAATTTCAATTTCATAATACTTAATTCCTTTCTATTCCCGTTGTCCTCCAGAGTGGCTCTGTGCTAGTTAAATTACCATAATTTCTGCACTCTGTTCAATAAACTAATTTGCTCCTAATATTGCTTTTATTCTGCAGCTTGTGTGCCAATACAGTACTGCCAGCACAAAGAATACACAACATCTTAAATATAGACACTTTATGATTACAACTTCTTCAGTGTGTCCTATATCTTGAATACCTTTCATTTATAAGATTTCTGTAAAGTCAGAAACTTGCATGACTTGTTGGGGAAATATTGCCTGAAAACCTAACTCCCTCCACATGGAACTAATTATTTGACAAGTCTTCAAGGCTTAAAACTCATGACCATGGTGACCTGAACTTATAATGAATAAAACATTGCTTTCCGGTTGCCAAGAGTCCAAAGAAGTAATTAATAGATTCAACTTCTGTGCATCTTGTGTGTAAGAGTACCTATATAGCCTCTTTAAATTATTTCATTGACTTTTGCTTTCTCCTAAAAGATTATAAAAATAGGAATTTACAACTAATAGCCCCCTATCCCCATTCCATAACAATGCAAGGGATTTAAGCTTACTAAATATTTCACATTTTGGCTTATGCCCTATAAAATCATGGTAATTCTGCACAATGGATCTATTAATTCTGTCAATTCTGGTGAACAGAAACTACGTTGGTGTATCTATAGCAGGAAGTGAAAGTAAAACATGCAGATTTTGGTGAAAACACGGAAAGTAATTAAAATCAGCTAATAAATACAAGGTCTCAATTCAGATCCAGCAAAGACTGTGAATTCAATTCCTGCCAAATTAGAATATATCAGCTCAGGCATTCTGCTGTCTGCTAAATGGAAACTACATCAGGGTATCTACAGTAGGAAATGAAAATGAAATGTGCAGAATTGGGTGAAAGCACAGACAGTAATTTAAAATTGGTACATAAACACTTCTGCAATTCAGATCCAACAAAGGCAGTGAGTTCAATTCCTGTCTAATTACACATATATCAGGGTAATTCTGCATCTTCTTTTATTAATCATTTTTAAATTACTGGTTATTATAGAGAACTTCAGCCCCTCTAGAAATTAAACAAATTGTGGTTTGACTGTAAGTTTGGTTTATACTTGTTACGTTTTCACCAATATTTTTTATCGGAAAAGCTCCGTAATTAAGTTAAACGCGAATTTATTACATGTGCGTAGCGATCCTTTATTGTGAATATTTATGAAGTATGGTGCCTAGGAGTAGAATATAAATAAAGAAGTCTTGTAGTACTTTTGCAATGTAAATATATAATACTACACACTAAAATGCCTAAAACCTGAGTTTCATTGTCGGCAGCAGGCGAACAGTGTTGTGGAATGCAACACTGGCATATGTTGCTAGACGCTGTGCTGATGTATGACAAGTATGTTTCACGCAGATACAGCTGTTCAGTGAATTTTATTATGCAGAACTTCAGCCACTCTAAAATTGAATGAAACTAAGTGCGATTGATCGACTTTGTATTTATGACAATTTCAAAGCCTGTGGATTTCAAATTTAGCACAAGGTTAGGTTCCAATCCGTTTAGGTTAGTGTGTGTATATAAACAGGTAGCAACATTAGTTTTTTAAACCACCTCCCCACCTAATCCCCCTCTAACCACACCGGTCCCGTTAGAGTGCAAAACTGGTATGAGTCGCAGCGGAGAGAGTTAGCGGCCCAACTTGTAAATAATTACCAAATTACTTTCTGTGTTATCGCCACAATCCACACATTTCACTTTCATTTTATACTATAGATACCCCGACATAGTTACCGTTTAGTAGTTGGCAGAATGCCCGGAATTAAGTGTTATTTGGCAGGACTTGCATTCACGGTCTTTGCTGGTTCTGAATCGCAGACCTTGTATTTATTAGCCGATTTTAAATTACTTTCCGTTTTCACCACTATCCACACATTTCACTTTCATTTCCTACTATAGATACGCCGAAGTATTTCCATTTAGCTGACGGCAGAATTAATAGAGCCGTTGTGCAGATTTACAAAAATCGGAAAATAGAATTAGCAGAATTTAAGTTTTTTCTCATATTTCAAAAGTTCCTAGTCAACAGAATCAATCATTGGCGGTCTGTTTAACTTTTCATTACCTTGATAAAATCAATTTTAGCGATATATTCTGTATTAATACCACTAAAGACGCTAAATTAATTTACATGATATGTGATGGGAATTCCCAAGAACGTTGCAACATAAGCAATCTAAAGTACATTCAAATAGGTTAGGTTATGTTTGCCAGATGAACGATGGTAACAATTCAGTTAAAAATTAATTTAGAATGCGCTTCAGGACAAATCTCACTTAGATACTACCAAAAAATGTAGAGAAAACACTGCTGTGGCTACGAAGATTATGTTTGTACTATATTTTGGTTCTGCTTTGTTTGGTACAAACATTTAGGTTAGTTATTCAAGACATCTAATCAAGCAAATTACGGCGAGTTTGTAGATGGAAATGTGGTAAATTTGCAACATGTTGCGTCGGCTGGATTTGTTCTCTAGCTTAAGATGTTGCTTAAGACAACATGTGCATTTGGATGACTGAATATTAGGCACATGGGGAAATTCACGCCCTGTCAAGTGAGACATGGCGCCGTGCAGTGATATATCTTAAGGGTTCTCATACTGTGTTGGAATCACAGCGTAAATATTTTTTTTTATATATATATATACTTGTGCTCAACAAATTGTACGATGATTTTTAGGCGATTAAACCCCTGTAGTTTGCATACTTTAATTAATACATACCTTGTAATACGCTCCATTCTCACCGCATACTTCCACCGCCAGATCCTCCATTTTATCTTAAAGCTTACGAACATCGGGTTAGTTACCATTCGCTCTATCACCGTTTAGTAGTTACACCCGCTGGCATACTCATTTTCTAAATGGGACCCTAAACTTTTGCACTGCTGTCACAACAGCCGCTTAAGCATGCACTGAATTAATGTGTACGTCTTTGTTATATATTGCAAAACTATCAGAGTTAAATATTATTAATTACGAATTCCATCAATATATGGAATTTAGAATTAAAATCACAAGTATATTTGTTTCGGCTTAGGACTGGTAATCATGTCAAGATGCCTCCTAACACCTTCTCTTTCTCTAGCACGTATGCACAATGTAAATAGATATAGAAGGTATTGTATTCCACTCAAAAATTCCATACTGAAATTTCACCGGAAAGGAATGTTTTAGGGTCCGCTGAATAACAAGACAAATGCACGCTTGTGGACAGCATAACCCAAAAACGAAAAGTCGGTTAACTGCCAAATTTGGTATTTAAGTTCAGTATCTGCCAATGACCCCACACGAAGATTTTCAGGGTAATCCTTCACCCCCCCTCCAATAACCCTTTACATGAACATTTTTCGAAAACTTTTTTTTTCTCAACAATGGCTCCAACGATTTTAATTAAAACACCTTACATTTAAGACATTTCTATAACAAACGAAATGTGTATTTCCTAAGAGTAGCCTCTGAAGACCTCTTTGTCCTGGATGACTTTGTATAATTCTTGTATAACTCGTAAACCGTAAAAAAAAAAAAAAAAAAAAAAAAAAAAAAGACAAAAACTTATTACACACAAAATGTAGGACCCTCCTGGGTAGTGTAGGGGTAGCATGTCTGCCTTACATTCAACAGATTATCCTGAGAATACGAAATTTGAGTAACTTTATGTTCCATGGACCCCGTGATCATTTTACAAATATATATCGTTAAAACATAATTTATGTAATATGCTTATTTTCCGTTTTTGTTTGTTCTCTCTCTATCTCTCTCTCTCTCTCTCTCTCTGTCTCTCTCTCTCTCTCTCTCTTTCTCTTCACAGTTAATCCTTTTAGAGATATACCGTGTCGTTGGTTTCAAGTTTAAGCTAGGTACTTAACCTTTTTTCAAACGGCGAGTCATATCCTTTTCGTCTCTCTTTTGTTTACTCCTGGCAAGCAAAGAAATCGGAATTTCAATTGCTTCCCATGGCGACCGGCTTTTAAAGGATTTCACTATTGCTTTAGCCTAGTGTATTCCGTTATTTCCCTTCTACTTACAAAGAAGCAGATAATAAGACTAATTCTGCTACTGTTTATTTTTATTAACATGACGTGCATCAAAGAATAACCTTTTGTTTGAACAGTTTCTTTGTATAACAGCTAGAGAAAGTCATGTGGATGCAGTGTTTCAAATTTAGTCAGTTTATAGCTAGTTCTAGCCATTTTGAAAAGTGATTTGCTACAAAATTTTGAGTTTAGCTATTAGCTACATTTTTAGCCATAAGTTTCTTTTTCACGCGCTATTTAGGTTTTCATTCATTTTAATACTATCTTTAGTGTTTTTCTATCCCACTGCGAATGACTCTGACGAGTCAGTACATTGACTACGCATTGCATCATTACAGATCAATGACGCAACCATTGCGCGGGATTCGGGAAATCCCCTAATTCCAACGGTTAGCTGCTAATCTGAACCTGCAACTCAGCATTCGTGTTGCGTTTCAAAAAACAGATGCGTATATGTGGAATAAATTGAAACACAAAGTAAATGAGTGAAATATACAACTGAAGCTGACAGTGTGAACATAAATAGCAATATAGTGCTAAGAGAGCGTTGGAAACCAAGAGGAGGATGAGGGAATTTATTTTTCATTGATTTGGTGAGTTAATTAACCTTCACTTTAGCTATTTTTGTTATAATTTTAGCCACTTATAACTATGTTTTTAAGTAGTTCATCTACTTTTTATGTTGATGAGATGGCGACACTGTGTGCATAGAACACATCATTTTTTTTTTTTTTTCTACTGCGTTGTATAACGGGCCTGCATTACACATTCCAGTTAAGTTTCCGATTAATTATTATCTGACAATCGGCAAATGTTCGTAGTATGACCTTCGCGTAAAAGCTGTCTGTTATTCTTAGTGATGAACTAACTGCCACTTTGGGAAGCGGTTAAGTTAAATTCTGACTACTTAAAATAAAGTGGCGTCGTGTCAATGATTATCCACCAAAGTTCTAACGAAAGCGATGCGAGGTATAATTGCAAACTTGATTTTCATAGTTATGAGAGGTTCGCTATAAGAATTTCGCACAACGTTGTTTCCGCTTCCGTCTTAAATGTGTTGAACACAGTGACCACCTC
Organism: Hymenopus coronatus; assembly: GCA_030762935.1. Lineage (NCBI taxonomy): Eukaryota > Metazoa > Arthropoda > Insecta > Mantodea > Hymenopodidae > Hymenopus > Hymenopus coronatus. The sequence continues at coordinate 288,007,081 of CM060900.1, forward strand.
ATAGACCACCCGAAGAGAGTCAATCGCTTCTATATGTTAACGGTAAACAAATACCTTCTTAGCCAATACAGGAAACTCCCTCAATTTAACATGGGAATGGCTGGCGATATGCGACGATGCTACCATCTAGTCTAGCGGTCTGGAGTACACACACATCAGCTGATTAATGGAAATAATACTTCTACACGCGTCGCGATTTCTATTAAACTCAAAATAAATACCCCAATTAATGCATTTTCTCTTCAATGTAGGCCACAAACAAAGAAGCAAACTTTGATATATTTCAAGTGTGGTTTGAGTTAACCTTTACAGGCCACACTATAAACTTGTTTATTTAACTTTCATTTAGGCGTACCTTACCGGGAACAATATAAACGGTAATAACCTTAAAGATGTGCTCAGAAGCTAATTTTTCAATCATTTATATATTTTCGTTGCTGCGAATATGATTATGATGATATGTGAGGTGTGAGGGCGCTAAACTGCAGGGTCATCAGTGGTAAACCCAAAAAATAAAATAAATAAAAGTCCATGGAACGGACATTTAAAATAGAAAATAAAATCCATCAAAATTAAAACTACCTATGGGGGAAACCATAGTGGGGACATAAAACTTGTTGTTTAAAAGTCGGAATTAAAAGATATACATTCAAATGAAATTGTCAGTCTTTAAAAGCACAGGTGCTAAAATCTCAAAATCACAGCTACCACAGTAGCATCGTATATCGAGAACTAAAAAGGTTAATTCCTGATATTAAAAGACAACTGTGCTAAAAACGTAAAAATCCTATTCACGGCACCGGCATCAGCCGCCAGAAGTTTGTGAAGATTGTCCGACAGTTTCAGAGTAGCTCGAACATGTGCTAAAAGAGCACACTCTAGCAACAAATGGCGGACCGTCAAGTGCTGCCTGCACATTGGACATATAGGGGCAGGGTCCTTTCTCAATAGGCGGCTGTGGGTAAAAATACAGTGCCCGTAAGCCAGCCAATATCACCTCCTCCCGGCGGGACAATCGAGAGGAGGTTACCCAGTATTCAGGCAGGTCCTTCACATCTCTGAGCTTATTGCCACGGATAGCGAACCATTCGGCATGCCAGCATGAAAGTACCGCGTTCCACACAAGGCTAAAGTCTTCCGATGTCACACAAGAGATATTGATACTGGGTTCTGTAGTTGCCGTCTTTGCTGCCGAATCCGCCAATTTGTTGCCGGGCAAGCCAGCATGCCCAGCAATCCAAGCACATTTCACAATTACGTCCAAAGTTTACAAAAGGTGGAGAAGATCCTGGATTCGCTGCACGAGAGGATGGTTGGTGTACAACTCATGAATGCTCTGAAGTGCACTAAGAGAATAATTTAAAATGAGGCAGTTATCAAATTGTTGCGGCGAAAATACAGAATGGCTCGGTAGATGGCATACAGCTCTGCAGAATAAGTGGATGTGTTAATATGCAAACCAAAAGTAAGTAGTTCGGTACCAGTTACAAAGCCACATCCCTCATAGTCGCTGCTTTTACTGCCATCGGTGTAAATAAAAGATCGGTCATTGTAAGAGGATAAAAATGCCAAAAGACAAGTACGGATACTAGACAGAGGCAATGCAGACTTCCCGTAGTAACCAAAGTGAGTACGCCCTTTTCCCCTTCGGAAACATGCGAGGTACTACAATATTGTATTTGTGAAGAAGGTCGTGGAAACAGAAGCCTGCAGGCCGTGGACTAAGAGGGTGGTTACGATATCGTTCGTCCAGCTCGGAATAGAAGAAAGGGGTAAACGTCGGAATAGAAGAAAGGGGTAAACTTCGGAATAGAAGAAAGGGGTAAACGTTCCCTTAAGTGCAAAGGCATGCACTTAAGGGAACAACCATAATTTCCTAACAGGACATCGCGCCGACACCGCAGAGTCTGCCGATTCGGCTTAGAGGCTAACATCTGGGCTGGTTGGAAAAGTCCACACGAATGCCCGATTATGGAAAGTGTCTAAGCGTCTCAGTACAGATGGCCGTGCTGAAGAATAAATAATGCACCCATAGTCTAATGTGGATGGAATCAGTGCGCGATAAAGACGCAGCAATGCTGTCCGATCTGCACCCCAAGCTTTACCATTTAGTATCCGTAAGATATTGACAGAACGGTCACACCGCGCTTTAAGCTGTGCTATATGTGAAGACCAGCATGAACAGCGATCGAATATTAACCCCAGGAATCTGACCTCATCTGCGAAAGGAAGTAAATCTGGCCCAAGTGTAAGAGTAGGAGGCTTTCTCCACCTAAGACGCCAGACGTTAACGCACACTGTCTTCTCAGGCGAGAAATGAAAGCCGTTTTTCAAGCTCCAATCGTAAAGATTGTCCAAACACCGCTGGAGACGGCGTTCCATAAACAATGTACACTGAGAAGTACAGAAGATGGCAAAGTCGTCAACGAATAAACAGGAAGACACACCTATCGGGAACTCAATGCGATATAGAATTTATCGCTTTGGCAATCAGCATCACGCTTAGTACCGAGCCCTGCGGCACCCCGTTCTCTTGATTAAAATAGTAAGAAAAACCCGAACCGACCCTTACTCAAAAAACGCGGTCCCGCATAAACCCCTAGATGAACAACGGTAGACGGCCAGTATATTCCAACTGTGGAGGGAGCGTAAAATCCCTGCCCGCCAACACGTATCGTAGGCCTTCTCGAGGTCAAAAATATCCCAACCGTCTGACAATTCCGAAGAATGCCATTCAACATCAGCATCGATAGCGACACAAGGTGGTCAACTTCAGATCGACGTCTTCGAAAGCCACATTGGATGTTGGTCAGAAGATTGTGGGATTCCAACCACCACACTAACCGCCCATTTATCATGCGTTCCATCACCTTGCAGACACAGCTGGTGAGGGAAATTGGACGGTAGCTGGAAGGAAGATGACGATCCTGGAAAGAGTTTCAAAATAGGTATGACGGTGGCCTCCCGCCTCTGAATTGGAAAAGTTGTTTCTAACCAGACACGATTATAGACCTTGGGAAAGAAATCCTTACCCGCAGGAGAGAGATGTTATAACATTTGGACGTGGATGCCATCTGGACCTGGCGCAGAGATTCGAGAAGATGAGAGGGCATTGTCTGGTTCCGCCATGGTGAAGAGGCGGTTGTAGTCTTCAACGCTTCCAGAGCGGAAGGCAAAGCCTTGAGATTCCACCTGATCCTTGACTGGAAGAAACCCAGGCGAATAATTATCTTAGCTAGACACTTGAGGGAAAGCACTACCCAGAGTGTTAGCCACGTCAAACGTGTCAATCACAGCGCCGGCCTGTGTTTTTAGACCGGCGAGTGGCATATGGGTCGGTTTTACGGCTACACGCCTTTACTTATCCCATACGACTGAAGAAGGTGCATGTCGATTAAAGGAGACTACAAAGCCGCCTCCATTATTGCTTTTTGCTATCCTTAATAACTTGCCTAGATTTGGACGCATCTTCTTATATTGTATTAGATTATCCACCGTAGGTCGACGCTGGAAATGCCGAAGAGCACGTCTGCGAACATGAATGTCCTCCCGACATTCATCTGTCCACAAAGGAACAGGAAATCGACGAAGGAGGACAGTGGACCGCGGAAAGAATGGTGGCTGTGAGGTGTTCAAACAAGATATCCACCTGGTCGTATTGGCTAAGGTCAAAAACAGCCAAACGGAAGAAAATGTTCCAGTCGGCTTTGTCTCGGCGCCCTCTAGGTAGATATGTAGAACATAAAGGAGATGCTAAGAGACTTATAAGAGTGGAAAAGTGGTCACTTTAATATAAATCAGAGATGATATTCCATTGTAAGGAAACCGCTAACTGTGGAGAACAAACAGCTATGTCGAGATGGGAGAAACTGTGGTAGGCGTCAGAAAGAAAGGTAGGTTCTCCGGGTTTCAGGAGAGAGAGGTGATTACTGTTCAAGAAATCGGCAATTAGATGGCTTCTCGCACAGGCCCGATGTGAGCCCCATAGTGGGTGATGGGCATTCACGTCACCTACTAACAGAAATGGTAGTGGTAACTGTGAAAATAGGTCGTCTAGATCAATGTGCGAGAGGTCAGCAGATGAAGGCGGATAGATACTACAAATTCTGTATTTGATAGATGCCAGCGTGATGCTGACAGCAGCAACTGGATGTCAGATTATAAGGGCATGGAAACAGAATAAAGGTCATCTCTGACGAGGATAATGGTGCCCGTATATGCAGGAACACCCTCCTCCGGTGATAAATCACACCGTACGGCAGAGTAGTTCCTTAGTGTGACATTGTCATGGGGTCGCAGCTTGGTCTCTTGTTAGCAGGTGACCAAAGGTTGATACTGGCTGAGCAACTGTTCAAGCTCTGATCGGCGTGATCTAATTCCGCGTATGTTCCACTCTAGGATAGCCATTTTCAGTATTATGGGTCTGTTTTAAATCGAGTGACGCTGCTGCAGGTTGAGGTGTGCTGGTCGGTTCAATTACTTTTTTTTTTTTTTTTTTTTTTTTGGTGTAGGGCTAATTACTCTTTTCAGGAGCATGATCCTACCGTTTCTGCACTGTTCATTTGGTATTGGGGGCAGAAACTTCATGGTATATCTCCTCCACGGGGGAGAATGCCTTTCCAATTGAAAATTTCGGTTCGACAACCTCAAACCGATTAGAGATACTGATCGGCGTAGTTGGGCGTCGCAGAACTTGCAACGGGTAAGCCGGTCTTGCCGCCCAAGGACTACGGTTTTGGCGATTCATTTGCTGGAAAATTCCTTACAATAGCTGATTTGCCAGATGTGGACGCCGATGTAGAAGTAGTTGTTGCCGACTTTGGGTGCGATCTAGCTGTGAGAGTCTTTACAGATATTGTAGCCCGTTAATATAGTCGGTCTGAGTGGTGATGTCCCAACCCAGTATCGGCTTAGCTACAACAGAGCTATAGGTACCAGAACGCGGGACAGAGTGTTGGCGGATACGCAGGAGCTTCCGGGCTTCAGAGGACACCTCTTTCACCCGGATCTGCTGGATCGCCCTCTTCTCTGCGTAACGGGGACAATCGCGGGAACTAGATGGGTGTTCGCCACCGCAGTTAACGTACGATGGAGTGGACTTACAGGCTCCATCGTGCGTTGCGACTCCACAGATGCCACAGCGAGACTGACCTGCGCAGAATTCACTTGTGTGCCCAAAGCACTAACACTTGTAGCATCTGAGTGGGTTCGGAATGTAGGGACTAACTTCGATGGCTTCGTACCCTCCCTTAATCCTTTGCAGGAGATCTACCCGATCTAAGGTAAGGAATAGGGTACGGGTAGGCACAAATTCGCCATTCATTTTCCTTTGAACCCTGTAAACAGTTGTGACACCTTCTTCCGCCAAATTTTCCTGAATTTCCTCAGCTGACAATGCGTCCAATGCGCGGGTGGTGACAACTCCGCGAGAGGAATTCAAGGTTTTATGAGTAATGACCTTTATATGGTAACTGACTAACAGGGTGGCTCTCAGTAGTTTGGCTGCTTAGGAGATAGATTTTGCATCGACCAGAAGTGTACCGTTGCGAGCTTTAACACAAGATTGAACCGGACCAGCGATGTTATCTAGGCCCTTTTGGATGGCAAAAGGCCTAACCGTAGTGAACTTTCTTCCTTCCTCTGTTCGAGTTACAACTAAGTAGCGAGGACCACTGGACTCAACTACCTCTTTTCCCTATACAGTTGGAGTTTGTTTTTTCCTATAAATTAGGGGTCAGATTCATCCCCCAGTGCTCCCCATCCACCACGGAGCACAACGAGTGGTCATCCCACTGAGGTGACAGGGCTACACAGGAGATACATCAGGCTCGCCGTCCCACTCACCCTGGAGTTCGGCAAAATACCTAGTCCTGCCCGATTGACTAGAGGTGGGTTAGTCTCTAGCCCCCCCCCCCGTTTAGGCGAAGCAGAAACCAAAGTGATGTATTGGGCTGCGCACCCTCCCCAGTTACTGAAAGTCAGAAGCCCATGCTCAGTACGCAACCCTCAACTAACCAGGATATTCCTTTCCACCGACACGAGTCTCCACACACGGCCTATAGGTGGGTGGGCATTTTAACCTACTGACTCCCTCACCACTCTGAGGTTGCCCACAGAGGGAGTCAAGGTTGGCTCGGGACCCCGGGAGCGCCTAACCCGTACTTACCGTAGTAGACCCCTGGGGGGGGGGGTTGCTGCGAATAAAATCTAATTTTAACGCAATTTTTTGTGCCTATAATACGAAATTCTGGAATTCCCAAGTGTGAAAAGCCGATTTCGACCCACAGAATCTGCCAAGGTTCAGAGAACCTGATCAAACTTGTCTACCACTCAAATCGTACTTAAATTACGAAACCTATAGAAGTTGCTTCACCTGTTCCTCAGCAGCAATAAGGGTTAATAGATTTAATAATGCTAGATTTACAGCAACAGTCTTTAGGAATATAACCCTGAAAAAAAATTGTAAGTTGCATTTTTGAGGTTCCTTACAAGCTAAGATATATAATTGAGAGCTGACGTAAACCACTATTATATACTTCCACACGAGATCCGGATTTGGTTATTCTGCAATCACAACCGTTTTGCAACTACTGGTCTATTGCAAACTTTTAGGGGTCTATGACAAATAGGTAGGTATAGCTGATTTCTAATCTGGATATGTTAAACTTTTCAACACTTTAAACTCTGGATCTCCTGTGACATTTCACCTTCAGAGCTATCTTAACCTGACATTGTCTATAAGAGAAAACAAGCCTCAACCACATCTATTGCCCATTAGGTATGTATTATTATTCCAATAATTGTTGTAATTGTGAAATTTGGTGTACTTTCTTAATACGCCTTTATATTGATGACTTACGAAATGTAACCTCGTGGAGAATCACTGATCTTATGCATTAAAACAGTGCTTACATAGCTTTATCTCGAGGAAATCGAAAGAAGAGACGGCATTATTTTGCCAGGTACAGTTATGGCAATAAAATACTGCACACACTTTCCGAACCTTTGAGGCTTAAATTGCTTAAAATCAGAAAAAGTAAACTTAAACACCTCTGACACTATACTACTTATACAGCTCCCAACAATGCCTCAGACCGCTACACTAGGATCGCTGGATTTCCTTGTCGCTACTCTTTTGGCCGACTTTCCTGTATTAGTAACGAAGGGTATTTGCAGTTAAGCAGTATTAAGCAGCTATGGTTGTCTTTGTTAAAGGGTTGAATGTATATCGCACAAAACAATTATGGCAGCACAAGAGGCGTGAATAGCAAAGAATATATTTCTTGGTTATAAAACCTGTTGTTCAAATAATAGTTATTGGTAAGAAATTGTTTTGTGAGAAAATCTCTCCCCGTGACACTTTAATTGCTACATTTGAAAGTCTGTAACAAGATAAGAGCGAGAAGAGAAGCGTTTGAGTAATAGCATAGCGGTGAAACTAAACAGTGGTGCATACGCCTGGTGACGATAATTATGTTTCGTCTTCCAACCACGCTTTGTCTATGCGGTATGTTCTTACACATTAGTACTTCACTTACACGGAAACCTATCACTATACTCTTATAGCAAATACCTCAAAAGCGATCCTGTGTTATCTATATAGTACAAGAAAAATCAGGAGCTGGATATCCCTTATATGCAGGCTGGCATTTGGGATGCAAGGAGATTGGTGTCTTGAAGAGACGAAAGCGAAATACTGGTATTACTGTAACATTAAAACACAAATTCTTTTGGTATCATGCACACTAATAATGGTGTCTTTTGCACAGACTTCTTCACACATTATCACAGTTGTATGTAGACAATTATTTCGAGCCCTCGATAAACCAAGAGATCAACTCTCAACCCCACTTTCCTCTATTTCACTGTCGTTATAATTAAATTGTCAGCCTTAAACATATGTCTTAAAGCTTTAACCCAAAACTTCCAGGATACTCAAGACCAGTACAATAAATAATTAAGGAGAAGTATACTCATTAATACCAATAGGAGGAATATTAATATACAAATGGTTCATCGCACCATATGATTGTACATCTTTTACCCAACAGGGTTAATGTCTTCCCCCCCTTTTTTTTTCTTCTCTCATTTTGCGTTCGAAATTATTTTGATCGGCACCATGAACATAGGAAGGGGGATGAGCTGAAAATCGCTCTCTTGCTGTTTCCGAAAACCTTTCTGCTACTTTGTCTTTTTTGCTTTTACCTTTACGAATGCTCGCGAAGTTGATTTTCTTATCTTCCTGATGTTAGTGTTATGGAAAGTTTTGAAATGGAAAATCCAAGCAGAGGATGAACAAAATTTACTCTTCCTAACACTTCCAGGAGTGTGTTTAAGTGTTAAAGGCCCAGAGCTTTAATTCTTCGCCAGTTACGTCTATCTTTGCTCACCTTGGTTCTAAAAAAGCGAACAAAGTGGTACATAATGTGGCTCAAAATATTTTTTTTTGTTTTTTATTTATTATGACACTTTATAGTTCTCTTTATAACACCCTGCTACAACATATTGTAGCTGCAACTCCAACGGCGTGTATTTCCTACAGTGACAGTGTAGGTTACAACCCTGTTTGCGGTTATTTGCAACATTTTAATAGAATTATTTGTTTCAAATGTTGCGGCATATACGCTTATAGGGAAATGCTATATTGTGTCTGGCCTGTTCAGCTACACACCTCACCTAATTTTACAGCACTCATGTGTGCTCTAGTCTGTGTACTAAAATAAATAACACGAGGATAAGTTGGAATGCATAGGACACATACAGAAGAGAATGGGATATCAGCTTCTTAGACTATGGAAGGAGTACAAAGGCAAAAACTTTGAAGAATGCAAATTAATACCAGAGCATGATAGGCTAAAAGGGAAGGAAGTAGATAGCATACATAAGTATAATAACATGGCCATAAGAAGAAACACCGATAGCGTAAAATATTTGGGCAATATTTTTGCACAAAGTGTCAATAGGTGAAAAACCGGAGCATTATGTGTCTAAAGGTTGCTTGCTGATCTTACACAAACATGGTGTAAGATCAACATGGTAATTGAAGCAAGGAAGCCTATCAACATAAACATTCCCTTCCAATTGTAGTTGTCGAGACTATGAGACCAGTATTTACAGATCTAGCAACCCAGAACTTCTACGCAAGCGCTTACATGGCAAAACTCAGAATTTGAATGAATCATTCAATATTTTAGGTTGAAACTGTGTACCCAAAACAATATTTGTAGGTTGTGATACACTGTGCATGGGATTATGTGATGCAGAATTGGTAGATAATGGGGGATGTATAGCTAGAATGAAGGTACCGCAAAATTAAGGCATTGATGATGGCAGAAATATGTGACAACTTTGCAATAAAATTAATGCAGAAAGGGTGATAAAATCTGATATGCAGGCGATTGTAAGTGCAGGTAATTGAAGGGGGCAGAAGAAGGAGCACGAGAAGATTCAGAGGAAAATCAAAACCCTTTTTGGTAGCGTTTAACGCTTGCTTTTACTGCTCTGGCACCGCAGGCGATGATACTGATGATACATGAACATGGAGCCCCGGTGGAATGAGATGGTGGGGGAAACCGGAGAACCCGGAGAAAACCCGCCCCTGCGCCGCTTTGTCCACCACAAATCTCACATGCGGTCGCTTGGGTTCTAACCCGGGCCATCTAGGTGAGAGGTGAATGGTCTGACCACTCGGCCACTGCGCGGCCTGAAAATCAAGATGATCCTGAGTATGGACCAGACATGTATTAGTGTATTGTTAACTTTGACTGCGTTTTTCCGAAATGTTTAATTTTCAATATTTATGTTCCTTTTTTCTCAGAACCTAATTAGGCCAGGAAGATGAAGTTGTTACCAGTAGTTATATTGTGGTTAAATAGTATTATCCCATTTTTATAATGCTCTAACTCAAACTTTCAATATTCTGGCAGAGGACCCTTGAACATTTGAGAAAAAAAAGTATTTATTAAATCTGTTACCTACAAAGAATATGACTATACCCTCTCTTGAAAAATGGGATAATGTACATAACCTATCGATCTATTAGTATACCAAATTTCAGTAGTACCTATAGCGGTTTTATAGAAAAAGGAAAATGAACACAGCATGTTTTAACGTTACTAAGATAGGGTGTACCACCTCCCCTTAAGAACAAAACTCCAATTTTTCCTTCCACGCATTTTGGGTAGTAAACGCCTTTGTCGTTAAAAGAAATCTGCTACGAACACTGCTCACTGAAAAACCATACTTCCCACTTTCATTTAACTAAATACATAAATCTATTTTCTTTCATCCGATGCTAATATCCTCCTCTTTTTTCTGTGGACTGCAAACATAATTAGAAATACTCGACTTCGTTGGAGACCAGTCTGTATTGATAAGCACTAGATCCAGCACCGAACTCAATACTGGTTCCGTTATACTGCAATTGCCTGGAGAGTGAGTGCTACACGCGGCTTCTCAGAATGATAATGAACTGTGACCACTACGACATATTAATTCTTCTACATCTTGAGCAGTTTCCGAAGTAACTAAAAAAATGTAACATTTTTTCTAACATATTAGTAATATGCTGGATAATTGTCGTTTCTCCGAACATCAGCCACGTTCTTGAAATTACGCCATGCTAACTCTAACACATTACAGGACTCATGTTTGGATATTTAAGGAAACCAAGGTAATTATCACAGTCCTATTGTAACTAAAATTCCCGTTATTGCTTCAACAAGCAACACTTTATTTCTTCCACTGATTACAAATGAAAATCTGTTCACAAATAACTGTCTTTATTCTATGCATTAACAATTCTGCCATATAGTTTCATTTAGGCGTAGCGGCGGCAACTACTACACGCAACGAATTTGGGCGTTAAACACTAAAAAAAAAAAAAAAAAAAAAAAAAATGCAACCACCTTCCCGTCGAAACTAACACAACTTCTGGACTCTTTGCAATCCCAGTTGAAAACTAAGCTCTTCGCAGGGCTCGTTTTATCCTTTTTATACCTGCCAATTACGTAACAGGAAACTTTCAGGAGCAGTCTCAAGTACAAACTACCGCAGGTGTCACAAAATCACCCAGGTGTAACAATGCGTGGTTCCGATGCCAAAAGAACTAGCAAACGGCACACGTGTCCAATAACGCTGGTGTAATAATGCACAGCAACAGTCAGCTATGAGTTTCGAAGCAAAGCGGCAATTAAGGCCGCAGGGCATAGTCCTACAGCTCCCTCTTGTATTGTAACGGCCTGACGATCCACGTGTACTATGAGCGTCTTCCTTTGGGGCGGTCTCTGGATGAGGTAGACAACATCATTTATCCTCTTCATCATAAAGTATGGCGTTTGCCATAGCTGTTGAAGCTTGGGGTAGTGTACCTTGATCCGGGAAGGGCGATACTGCCACATCAAATCACCCTGTTTGAAATATCGGCTATTTGGTCTTCCGGTCGTAACGGTATTTCATCCGTCGATCGCTATCTGGATATTCTGTCACGCCGTCTCATACTTTTTGTGAAGCTGGTCTACGAGATTCTCCATGTTGGTGACTGCTGGCTGTTTTGCCCCAGGAGGACTGCAAAACATCAGATAGCATGGCAGGCGAAGCTCTGTGCCAAATACCAAACTGGCTGACATTAACCCGGTAGTGCCGTGAACTGAAGAGCAGTAGGCCATCAAGAAAAGTAGCATTACCACAGTCCAGTCTCTCTGATGTTTGCTCACAACCTTCTTGTTTCCCTAAAGTGTTGATGTACCGCTCAACCATGCCGCATGTGGATAGTTGTTATGCCCAACTTGTGCACTTCGAGTCACTTCAGTGTCATTCATTAATGTTTCTCCCACTCGAAGTTAGTGGACTTATCACTTGAAGCTCCGGTGGTACCCCAAAGTGTCAAACAGTTCTTCTACGAGGCAGTTCGCAATGTTTTTCCCCCACCTGGTTAGGATGGCATACACTTCCGGCCACCTGGTGAAGTAATCCATGGCGAGTAACAGATATTTGCTCCTGCTATCTCACACAGCGAATGGCCCCGCTACATTAATAGCGTTCGAAATGTGCTCTGTTGATACACAGGTGCGTGTGCCACGTGTTCTGGTCTGTGGGCCGCGGCTTTCCGCACACGCATGACATTAGCTTCTCAGGCAGTAGTACCATTGTCGGAGGTTCTCAATGGTTCGCGATTGGGTCCCAAATGTCCTCCGGAAATTCGCACATGCACTTCTCCAGGATTTCCGCAAACTTACTTCGAAGGAGTAAAATGCTCTCTCTCTCTCTCTCTCTCTCTCTCTCTCTCACTTTTCCTTTCTATCTCTTCCTCTCTCTCTCTCTTCCACTCTCTCTGCGGGTCTCCCCCAACAGCTGACTACCACACTCTGAACAGTACTCCTTCCTAGGTCTCCAATGTGTTCCAATGGGTCAAATAGGACTTGCACACACTTCCCCTGGGTGCGATGCCTTCTCAGGTCGGTTTGGTCCCCACCTCCACTTCTCTTAAAAGTGGCCCCAAGTCACCGTCCACCACTGCTCTCTCCTCAGATCTGTGCTATTCAATCCAACTGCAGGAACCGCAGAAATGACACGGACAGCTGGTGCATGCTCTTTTACCTCAACCTTGGCGCAGTGGCAGCACTCCCCTGGACAGAGCCATCGTGACATACTATGGGCATTGTTGTGTCTCCTTTCTTTCCGATGTTCTGATATGAAGTTGTATTCTTGGAGCCTCTGAACCCATCGGGTTCTTTGGCCCTCCAGGTTAGTGAAACTCAACAGCCAGAAGAGGGCAGAGTGGTCAATCCTCAGGTGAAATGGCTGACTCTACAGCACTTGTGGAAGTGTTTCAGCGCCCCCACTACTGCCAGGAGCTCTCGCCGGGTATCGGAGTAGTTCTTTTCTGCCTTGGAGGGCATCTTGCTGCAGTAAGCTATAATACACTCTTAGTCATCTGGACCTGGGATAGAATACCTCCAATACCGGTGTCGTAGGCATTGATGTCCACAAGAAATGCATTATAAATTTGGGCAAATCCTCAAATAGCCGCATTGCACAGTGATGACTTAAGCACTTAGAACGCACTCTCTGCTTATTTTGACCAGGAGTAAGACCGATTCTCTTCCATCAGACGAATGAGGATTTCCTAGTGTTAGAGAAATCTCTAACGAATCGACGTTAGTAGCTGCATCCAGGAAACGCGCAGCTCTAGTTTGCCTTTCAGGTGAGGACAATCACTCAATGCACACTCTCTGGGTCCGTGGATATCAACAGATGGTGGGTATGTGGCTCAAGTAGTTTACTTCCTTGCAGAAGAGTTTCCACCTCCTTGCGTTCGACCTGAGGTTAGCTATCTTCAGTCTTTACGGTATTTTGGTCTGATTATCGAGATGGTCTTCGAAGTTGTGGCCTATGATGTTGTCATCCAGATATAGAAGGCAGACATCGTAAGTAACCGTCTCATCACTGACTCCATGAGCCACTGGAATGTCGCTGGCACCTTGCAGAAGCCGAAGGCCGTAGCCGCAAATTGTCAAAGCCCTTGGCCAGTCGAGAATGTGGCCTTGTCATTATCTCTGGGATTTAAGGCCAGTTACCAGTATTCGGATTTCAAAACCAAAGTCGAGAATCACAGAGCACCTGCAAGTGTGTTCAACGTGTCCTCAATCCGAAGTAAGTGGAAGCAGTACTTTCTGGTAGCGGCATTCACCTCCCTACAGAATACGCAGAAGCGAAGCCCACCGTATCCTTCTTCTTCTTTACTGAGACCACAGGGAAGCACCAATTGCTGTCGGAATCTTCAATGATCCCCCTAGATCTCATTACTTCCAGCATGTCTCGTATCTCTGCCTGTTTATCCAGAAGAACTCATCTTGGTGCTTGCGGATAAGTCAGGCGTCTCCATGTCGATGTTATGGTGTACACGATTAGTGCGGCCATGGTCGCCATTTTATTCGCTGAAGAGAGACATGTATCGACTAAGTAGACACCGGAATCTCTCCGCTTGAGAACTTGGTCGGCCGCCTTTTTCGGCAAATCTTTGTGGTGCTGTGACGGTGCAGGCTGGTCATATCTGTCACAATGCGATACACTCTCAGCCTCTCGCAATTTTCTAACTCCGTCCCGGCCCAATGTGTTTAAATGCCTCGTGGGCATTTACACCTAGCGAGGTAACAATGCCTAGCAATGTATAATGCGATCAGTGGGGGTTTCCGGTCCAATACCTGATTGATTTAGCTTTGGCCTTCCAGGGGCACCTTCACCATCACCTCGCTTCTTACTCGCAAAGCTACATCATCCCTCAGGATTATCCTATAAATCCCAGAATGGTCTTGGTGCTCCGGACCAATACCTTTTCTCACCATCGTCGCAAAATTTTCCGACCGACGTCGACCACTGCCTCGTTGCTCCTGAGGGCATCCAATCCCAGTATCACTTTCTCGGCTACAATCGCGACAAAAATCCCACAGGTTCACGGGGCTGCATCCCAATGCCATCACCATGGAAGCCTCCTTATCAACCCGAAGTCGTCACTAGCTGGTAGGGCCGAATGTTTTGCTGCCGGAAGCCCCTTTGCAATTTCAAGTCTGATTTCAATTACTTCTGGTCTTGTACGTACTAGTGACCGACAAAGCTTTCCCTGTACCCCGCCTTCTGCGATAATGCTGTCGTCTTCTGCCCAAGGCACGTAGCTCCATTGCCGCACACCTTCTGGCCGGCTTTGCCGAGAACGCTCTAGGCATATGTCCTGGTTGCCCATACCCCAGCATACACCACTCCAAGGTTGGCGTCTCCGAATTGCTTCTCTAGCCCTATCGTAGCGAATACTCGTTTTCGATGTCGGCGCAGTTGTTGTTGTTTTGGCCACCTGCATCCTTAGTGCTACCGTTAATGCCTCGTAGATGGTCTTTTAGTCGCCTCTTCGACAAAAGAATAGATGTCTCTCAGGGTCACGTAACTAAGTGATAGGATCACCAGGTATTTAGTCATTAGCTGTTCAATCGCCTGCAACTACTGCTGCATTATCTTTTCTGACTGTTACAGCATCGATTAAAGCTGCCTGGGCTAAAACTGCAGCCAGGCGATGATTTCCGAAGTGGTTCTCGAGGGCCTCCCGGATCTCTATTGATATCGCCGACGTCGGAATTCCATTCAGTAATTCTACCACCCGTCCCTAGAGGCTAGCTATAATTTGCGCGACTTTTTCTTTTGCTGACCATCGGTTGTTTGTGGTGACGGTGTCAAACTCTCCGCAGAAGACTTCCGAGTTGGACGTTCCGTCGAACTTGGGTTGTTTGATGTTTGCAGATGTTTCGCATCCTGTCGTCTCGAAATTCAACTCCTTCAACTTTCCATCTAGTGCTTTTCTATCATTGTGCTGAGTTCTATGGCGCTTTCTTTGAAGTTTCCCTCCAGTGCCTTCAGTCGTTGGTCGTGATCTTTCATAATTTCATATTTTCCTAAGATCTTCCACATTATTTTTTACACTGCCCGGTTGTTTGTCGATTTTATTCGATACCTCCTTCTTCACGTTCTCCGTTGCATATTTCATTTCCGCCTGTATCTTGTCCATCGCCAATTGCAGTTTCTATTTCATCTTGCCCATGCTGTATTACATTTTTCCCTACATTTTGCCCATTCCGGAGGCAATGTTCTCCATTCCCGATTCCATCTCTGTTCTCGTCTTCTCTATTCCGGATTCCATATTTTCTTCCATCATGTTCTACATTAATTCTAATTTCATTTCATCCATTCTGATCTACACCCCACCCTATTTTTCCATTCCGCATTTCATTTCCGTTTTCATTTCGTTCAATCCGAGTTGTACCGTTTCATTTCTTTACTTTCCAAATTTAATTTCCATTTTAATAACGTCCCTTCCGGTCTTCATGTTCTTTATTTCCGCGATTAAAGCTTTCATCGTCTCCCCCATCGTGACGTTTATTCCTCCTCCCGACACTAGTGTAACAAAAACCATATTTGTTACGCCAAAACAGAATTCTTTATTTATTCCATTGATTATAAATGAAATAAGTGTTTTATTCGATGCCTTTGCAACAATTCTGCAGTATAATATTCTTTCGGCGTTCGCTACGGTGGCTACTACTGCAAGCTACTAATGTGCCATCGAAACTCACTCAACTGCTCCCCGATTTTCATTCCCAGTTGAATACTGAAATCTCAGCAGACTCGTATTCTGCTGTTTATTCTTGTCAGTCACATGGCAGCAAACGTCCAGAAGCATTACACGTGCAAACAACTGCAGGTGTCACAAACTCAATCAGGTGTAGCAATGCGCAGCATCGATGTCAAAGGACTCGCCGACGGCACACGTATCCACTAACACAGGTGTAAATATGCACAGCAGCAATAAGCTTTAGCTTCCGAAAAAAACCATTCACACAGGTGCGACGGTAACTTAGGACTTAATCTCAATGTACCTTTAACTCTTAGAACCATAAAAAAAGCTTTGCTATATACTTACCTGTTATGAACGTGCGGTTGACAGACCATCGCCGGTGAAGGTGGGCGAGTCTCTTCTCCACAGTGTTACGCTTTCTTTCCTAAATGTCCCAAGATATCTGCAACTCATTTGAGGGCACTTAAATTTAAAAACATTACTTTATATTTAGATCATGGTTTTCTTACAACCACGTAGATGTCACAGAAAAACATCTGTGGTACTTGCAATATGAGTATAATGATATGTTCCTTGCTATGAGACAGGCACTACCAGTGAATGCACACAGGAGCAACATTTTTTGACATTCCCATTAGCAAGCTAAAGGTCGCCAAAATCACGAGGTTATATCATAAATAATCAGAGGTAGAATTATTCTGATGTGGAAATGATTATGATGATGATGATGATGATGTTTAAGGGCGCTCAGTTGCCGAGGTCATTATTGCCCTTATGATAATTTCTGGCAATAATCAGTGATAAAACACCTTTAAAAATTAAAATGCAGGTAAAAGTAAAGGTAAAAGCAGTATAACACCAAAGTAAACTAACTATCCAGCCCGGAAACCAGAGCTGGCTAAAACTGTAACATTCAGACTCGAAGATTAAAAACCAACTAATTGAAAGTTAAAAATCCGCTTCATTACTACGGCATACAGTTACCACACTAGAACCTCAAGGTAAAAAAAAAAAAAACTTGTGCTAAAAATTGGATCATCTGCCAAGATCTCGGCAAGAGATGCCGGCATGTCCATAGACGATCGAATGTGTGCCAGGTGACCACCTCTAGCAACACATGATGAACTGACTGTGCCTCCCCACAGAGCGCAAAGTTTGGAGCAGGTTCGTGCTTAAAAATGTAGCTGTGGGTAAAAATACAGTGGCCAAGTCGTAGTCGAGCTAATACTGCGCCCTTCCGGCGGGATAAACGAGAGGAGGTTACCCAATTGATATGAGGTCCTTCACTTCCCTAAGCTTGTTGTTACCACTGAGAGCCGACCACTCCGCATACCGATCCGAAAAGATTGCTCTCCATACAACCACCCTAAAATCCTCCGCTGTTGAACAGGTAACAGTAAAACTGGGACTGACCATTTTGCTGCCAAATCCGCCAATTCAATCCCCGGCAAGCCAACGGGTCCAGGAAGCCATGCGCACTACACATTAACACCAGAAGCGTGCAAAATGTGGAGCACGTCCTGAATGCGCTGCACTAAAGGATGGTAGTTGTACAACTCACGAATGCTCTGAAGAGCCCTAAGGGAATTGCTAAGAATAAGGCAGTCACCTAAATTTCGACGGTGAATATACAGTAGGGCACGGTAAATAGCAACTCGGCAGAATAAGTGCATGTGCTACTAGGAAAACTGTAAGTAGAAGCTTCGGTCCCAGTGACAAAGGCACGTCCAACACCGTTCAAGGTACTTACTATTATCGGTATACATACATAAACACGTCCACAGTATTTGAATGAAAAGACTAATATCCAACTATGGTTACTATAAACAGGCGTAACAGATTTCCCGGAAGCCGTCATCCCGAGATAGAGTTGGGAGGTAGCAAGGAGGGTACATACACTCCACCCTTGGGAAACAGTCTAGGCATGTCAATATTGTGTTACCCAAGAAGCTCACGGAAACAAAAACCTGCTGGCCCTGGACTCAGAGAGTTATGGCCATATCGTTTGTCCAGCTCTAGGGAGAAAAGCGCGTTAAAAGTTGGATGCCCAGGTGTGTATTTAAGCCCACAGCCATTATTAGCTGGCAGGACATTACGCCAACGCGCAGAGAGGGTTCTCCCGATTCGACGTAGAGAATAATAACTGTGCTGGTTGGAAAGACTCCAACTGCCAAACGGATGCCCTGATTATGAACAGTGTCTAATGTTCTGAGTACAGATGATCGCGCTGAAGAATAAACAATGTGGCCATAGTCCAATTGCGAACGAATTAGTGCACGATAGAGACGAAGCAACACTGTCCGATCCGCTACCCAAGTTTTGCCAGCTAGTATCCGTAAATCATTGAGAGAACGGTCACGTCGCGCTTTCAGCTGTGCTATATGCGTTGACCAACAAAGTATTCGATCGAAGACCCACCCAAGGAATCTCACCTCATTTGCGAAAGCAAGTAAATCTGGCCCGAAGCAAAGACACGACGGATATTGCCAACTTCGACCTGAGAAGTTTCCGCAGACTGTCCTCTCAGCGGAGAAACGAATGCCCTATTTCGAGTTCCAATCATAGAGATTGTACAAACACCGCTAGGGACGGCGTTCCATAAACGATATACGCTGAGAAGTACAGAATATGGCAAACTCATCCACTAATAGACAGGACGAGACTTCTAGGAGAACAAATTGCGATATGCAGTTAATAGCTATAGCAAACAGCGTCACGCTTAATACCGAACTCTGCGAAACTCAGTTCTTTTGAATAAAATGGTTATAAAAAACCAAGCCAACCCTCACTTGGAAAAACGGTCCCGAATAAGCTCCTGAATGAAAAATGGTAGGTATCCACGTATATTCCAGTTGTGGAGGGAACGTAATATCCCTGCTCGCCAACATGAATCATAATCTTTATCGAGGTCAAAAAATATCCCGGCTTGCTGACAGTTTTTAAGAAAGCCGTTCATAATCTGCATCGATAGTGATACAAAATGGCCAGCCGCTGACTGCCGCCTTCGAAAACCGCATTGGGCATTAGTCAATAGATTGTTGGATTCCAGGCTCCACACCAACCGTCCATTGATCATGCGTTCCACCACCTTGAAAATGCAGCTGGTGAGGGAAATAGGACGATAGCTGGAAGGAAGATGACGGTCCTTTCCAAGTTTCAGATTCGGTATAACGGTGGCCTTCCGCTATTTGTTTGGAAAAGTGGCATCAACTCAGACCCGATTATAGTTCCGAGCAGGAAAACCTTACTATTAGAACAGAGATGTTGCAACATGTGGACGTGGATGCCGTTTGGACAGGCACAGAGTTCCGCGAAAATGTAAGTGCATGGTCTAACTCCGTCATGGTGAAAACGCGGTTGCAATCCTCAAGGTTTGCGGAACAAACGAAGTACACTTGAGATTCCGCCTGGTCCTTAATTCTACGGAACTCAAGTGGAAAATTGTCTGAGCGAAATTGACACCTGAGCGAAAGCACGGCCTAAAGTATTAGCCAAGTCAAATGTATTAACACCAGCACCGGCAGCGGTTTTGAGACCAGCGATTAGCGTATGGCTCGATTTGCCGGCTCGATTTGCACGCTTTAACTTGTCTCATATGACAGAGGAAGGGGTATGTCTATTAAAGGAAGCCACAAACTTGTTCCAGGACATCGTTTTGCTATCCTTGTCCTTGCTATAACTTGTCGACATTTGGCACGCATTCTCTTATAGTGTATTAAGTCAGCAAGCATAAAGTGACGCAAAATAAACCTCAGAGTACGTCTGCGGGCACGAATAGCATTTTCCGACATTCATCGGTCTACCAAGGTACTGGAAATCGACGGGATTGGAGAGTCGAACAGCAGCAAAAAGAATTTTATTTGTGTGATGTTCGACTAAAGTGTTCAAAGAGTTGTTCTCATCATAGGTAAACACCGCCAAGCGGAATACCGTTCCCATTTGGCTTGATCTAAACGCTAGCTAGGTAAAGGGGTGGAACATACGTTATGTGTTAAGAGAGTAATAAGACACGGAAAGTGGTTACTAGAATGAAAATCAGAGATGATATTCCAACAGAACAAGTAATTGTGGTGAACAAACTGCTACGTCAAGTTGTGAACAACTGTGGAAAACATCAAAAAGAAATGTAGGCTCTCCGGTGTTCAAGAGCTTGATTAATATTGTCTAAGAAGTCTGCAATTAAGCTACCTCTCGTACAAACCCGAAGTGATCCCCAAAGTGGATGATGGGCATCCCCGTCGCCTAACAAGGGAAATGGTGGTGGTAACTGTGAAACTAGGTCTCCTAAGTCGGTGAGCGAGAGGTCGGTAGATGGAGGCAGGTAGATGCTACAAATGGTGAATGTAGCGGAAGGCAGCTTAACCCGTAATGGGACGGACTGGATGTCAGATTTTAAGGGCATAGATTCAGCGAATATACCATTTCGAATGAGCATCATAGTGCCACCATGTACCGGACCACCCCCTTCCGATGATAAGTCACACTGCACGGAAGACTACTGCTTGATTCTAACGGAGTCTGACGGAGCTTTGTCTCTTGTAGGCATACGACCAAATGGTGATTCTGGTGCAGTAACAATTCAAGCTCTGGTCAATGTGATCAAATGCCGCGTATGTTCCACTATAGGATAGCCATGAGATAACCTTGTGTATGAAATAAGAGCTAAATGGAAAGCTGTTTCTGCAAATGAGGCTGTGCTGGTTCGTGTAATTTGTTTTTCTTCGGTGTCGGACTAACACTTTGCTCAGGAGCATGATCCTGTCGCTTACGCACTGACCGTCTAGTAGTGCAGACAGAATCTTCCTGTTCCATCTCCTCCACGGGAGAAGACCCCCTTTCAATAGAAAATTTCGGTTCGAGAACCTCGAACCGATTAGAGATCCTGATCGGTGAAGATGGTGGTCTCCGATCTATGCTCCCTCCAGAAGAGTCCACTGAAGAGGATCGACGAGCAGAGTGCCGTAGGCTTTTCCCTTTTGGAGATGTTATTGATGTGGACTTTACATTGTGTTTCCAGAAGTCGCTTCGCACATAACGTCTTGAATGTATATTCGGTGCGGTATATGTTTGGAGCTTGCAAGTCATACTTCCCGAGTTTGAGGGTCGGGGTGGTAATTGCGCTGAACTACTCTTTATGTTGGCGGATTTGGCAGATGGTGACGCCATCGTAGAAGTAGGTATCCAGAATTTATCAGCGCTCTAGCTACGAGAACCTTTTCTGAGATGGTGACCCTGTTTAAATCGCAGGTCTGTGTTGTGATTTCCCAAGTCGGTATCGGTTTCGCTACAACAGAGATATAGGTACCTGAACCCGGTACGCAGCGTTCGCGAAGTCGCAGAAGCTTCCGAGGACACCCTCTCTGACACCCATATCTCCTGGTTCACTTTCTCCTCTGCAAAACGGAGGTGAGTCTCCGGAACTAGATGGATGCTGCTCGTTACAATTCACACACGATGGGGCTGAAGCACAAGCACCGTCGTGGGAGACGTTGCCACAGGTGGATTTGGCGTTGCACATCTCGCTAGTGTGGCCAAAACGTTGACATGTATAACACCGGAGCGGGTTTGGAATATACGGCCTAACCTCGATAGCTTCATACCCTGCCTTGATTTTTTGAAGAGGTCAACCCGATCAAAAGTCAGAAACAGGGTACGGGTAGGGACGAATTCATCATTCACCTTGCGCTGAACCCGATAAACAGATACGATACCTTGAGCCGAAAGACTCTCCTTTATCTCCTCAACTGACAAACCGTTTAGTGCGCGGGTGGTTACTACGCCGCGGGAGGATTATAACAATATATTCACTTCGACGTTTACGGGATATATGGCTAACATGGAGGCTTTCAGTATTCTAGCAACATGGGAAGCGGAATTGGCAGCAATGTTGTCAAGACCCTTTTGAATAACAAAAGAGCTTACCGTTGAAAACTGCTTTCCCTCAGCTCTACTATTAATAACCAAGTAGCGAGAACCACATGAATCGACTAATTCTTTTCCTAGGTCTTTACTAATATTGAAAAGTTGGTTTAAGGTGCCTTAAAATATGGATTATATGCATCCCTCAGTGCTCACCACCCACC